>JAVGWX010000008.1:37546162-38063662 GCA_036924085.1 Ariolimax columbianus | reverse complement strand
CCGGTAGAAGATGATAGTGTTGTTAAAGTGGTAGTACATCTTGGTTAGTTTTCATACAGCGACCTATATTTACCATGTTAGACACGTTTGTCTATCTGCCAAACAACTCTGTGACTGCTATCAGTGACGAGGATATCTTAATTAATACACGTCGTGCGTACAATAAAAAAAAAAAGGTATATCACCGTCAGTATTGTGGGCTTGCGTTTTCTGACTAACAAAACACGTTTAATTCAGTTGTACACGTTAGAATAGATACATGGATACGGTTGTGGCTATTAGAAAAACCAAACGGCGTGGACATGCTTACACTAATTTTGCCTTTTCACTTTATGCAAAACAAAGGTCCTGCCAATGCAGCTGACAGCGGCTCCCTCTCCCCGGTAGGAAGCCGTGGCTTATGTAGTAAATGTTCGACACGTTCCTATTCTTCTCTCCCGCGCGCGCGCGCACGCACGCACGCACACACCCTCCCCCGCCCCCCCCCCCCCCGATATCATCCAGTAACTAGCACATACATGTACCAATGTCACAATTAACACAGGCAGCCTTTTTATGATTACCTCTACATTTGGAAAGCACTGCTCGCAATACGAGTCTTTGCCACCTGACCATCTCTAGCGGCACACATTGGCTTTCTGTTTGCTGTTTCATTCCAACCCTAAATATATGGCCTTTTTAGTGGTTGCTTCCGCATTCGTGTTATTGATGCATGCAGCATTGCCATCGAAGATAATGTCCTTTGTTGGTTCTGACAAAAGCTGTGGTATCGCTGGATACCAGCCGGCGAAATGAGACTAGCTGTACAGCTGGCGTATCACTGCGCTGTTGTATTCTCTCTTTCTCACTCTCTCTATCTTCCTTGTCTTTCCCTTTCGATTGTCTTTGATGTGAACGTTTTGTTATTTCGCTGTCTCTCTCACTATGTCTATATTCATATATTTCGTTATCGTGTATCTGTCTTCATCACCCTCTCTCTTCTCTCTCACGTCTCTCTTCTTCCTCTCTCTCTCTCTCTCTCTCTCTCTCTCTCTCTATATATATATATATATATATATATATATATATATATATATATATATATATACACACACACACACATACACACACACACATATATATATATATATATCAGTATCATCATCGTCATCATGTAGCATGTCATTTCGAGAACGTCGCTCTCATGACCTCAGATCTATAAGACACTTGGTCCCTGGCCAGCTCTCCCGCTTCTGCCACTGTCAACCCCAGAGCTTTTGTAATGTCCTTGTCCATGTTCTCCTCGGCCTGTCTCGTTTGCCAGGTACACCATATCCTCCAGTACAGTTTTTTGTATAGGTGATTGTAACGTTTGTTGTGCCAAAGTATGTTAATTTCGCATACGTAATGTTGTTTACTAACCAGTTATGGTATACATCCAGCTCCTGTAGGATTTATGCGTTTTTCGTTATCCATAGTACTTTGAGCACCTTCCTGTAGTATTTTAGCTCGAAGGATTAAATCTTCTTCGGAAGTATTTGTGTGGTTGACCATGTCTCACATTTGTACGTTGCCACTGGCAAGAGCCAGGGCCTCGCGAATTTACTTTATTTGCCACTTATTTAGTTTTCTGTTATATGTTTTTCATTTTAGTTAATCCTTGCAGTACCACGACAAATTCTTGTCCTTACCTCCTTTTGGCAATCTACGTTGTTGGTTCTAGTCGAGCTGAGAAATCCAATACTCGCGACGTTCTGAACTGTTTGCTTCTCTAGGATAACTTTAACATTAGGTCTGGTTTTCACATTGTCAATGTCATTGTCTTCCCGCGTTTTTGAATATATTTTGAAAAATCTTTTCCAGCCCCGCAGCGCTATTGGAGAGGACAACTGTATCATCTGCGTTTCTTAGTTCTGGTATATATATATATAAATAAGGATTGCACCGAAAAATCGGTAGGTAATCGGTCACATAGACTATTTTAATCGGTATCAGTTTTTCAAACGATTAATAATAATAATAATAATAACGTTCGTTTAGGCGTCTGAGGTCCTTTGCTTCGGATGAACACCACCATGTCCAGTTGATACTGCGTGCTGCCAGGCTTCCTCTAAGGCAGATGGGGAGGCTGCTACCTGTTGGAGCCACCTGTTTCTAGGACGACATCTCCGGCGCTTCCAGCCAGCAGGATGGAGGCCGTTAGCACTATTGACTGCATTTTGAAGAATCTGGTGAGCTGGGCCTGTCGATATCATGGACAAAGACATAAATCCAGAATCTTAGCTCTGACAAACGGCCTCTGGACATAGAAGAATGGTCACACTGTGGAGGGTGCAAATGATCTCTCCTACCTCGGGAGAACGATTTCACCGGACTGCCGCAGTAACTCCGACATACACAAGCGGATTGGTCTAGCGGCATCGGCGATGAATGATCTCCGCCGTGTGTGGAAGAACAGTAGGCTCTCCATGGTCACAAAACTGCGCATCTACCAGTCGTGCGTGATCCCGGTCCTCGTGTATGGCTCCGAGACCTGGACCCTGAAAAAAAGCGACACCTCTAACTTGAGGCCTTTCATTTGCGAAATCAGCGACACATCCTTGGCATTCGTTGGTACGATTTTGTCCGGAATGTAGATGTTTCTGCAAGAACACATCTTTTCTCCCCCCCCCCCCCCCCTCCTGTCTCGGTTATCCTGGAACGTCGCCGCATTTCCCTGTTCCGTCATGTTGTCCGACTGGACAAGGAGGTCCCAGCTCACCAGAACCGATTAATCGGTTTTGATAATTGTTCATTTTAGTTTTTTATTGTTGCTATTAATCCTGATTGTGTGATTGATGCACACGCACCTAAATTACAGTTACGTGTATTAGCACACTTACCTAAATCAGAGTTACGTGCATTATCACACTTACCTAAATCAGAGTTACGTGTATTAGCACACTTACCTAAATCAGAGTTACGCGCGAATAGGCGCGCTGGAAACAGTTGTCAACCAGAACACTACAACGTCGTGTCCGTTTGAAATTTCGAAACAAACTAGCGTTCAACTGACACATATTTCCAGCAGTGGACACTTCATGGAAAGTACTCAGCACGTGAAGTTTTGAGATTAAGAAAAAACTAAAGCAAATGTGATAATACAAAAAGAAAACACCGATGGGTGGCACGTGTCAACCACGCGCCTACTCCATGGAGAAGCGTGCCTATTTCTTGTACATAGAGTGGTGCGATTACTAATGATGCCGATTATTGGCTGTAGCTTTTTTGAAGTAAGGTGGGCGTGCTGTTTCCTTCTCTGCCATCCAAAACCCTCATAGGCTCAAAAAATAATCACATCATTTTACCTAGCTCACCTGTTGCACAATATAGACAAATTGTGTTTTCCGCTTTGGATTGTTCAGCTATAATAAATTTTATCAAAACTCGATAGGGAAAAACAAATAATTTTTAAAATAAATAAATACGGAAAGTATAATTCAGAGAATATGTTGGATAATTTATACAATCTTTTACTTATTATCGATAGTAGCTTCATAACTGTGAATAACTATGAAATACTATAATAAATTAATTAAAATTGATTACAAAACACAATTTATATCACAATACAGAATTACATTATAATTAATAGGTGGCCGATTAATCGGTACTTGGTAGTCGGCCAATTTCTTTTTCTTCTACGTTTTTAGACGGCAACTAAAGAAAAGTAGGCGTCCACATTAAGTTATTGTTATCTCCATAGAGCTTGTCTCTGAATGGAACAGATAATGGCCACATGTGGCGTCTCTGTATCTCGTATGTTGGACACTCCTGCAGTACATATTTTGCAGTAATTTTCATTCACATGCATCTGTCTGCCCTATGTTTAGCTTGTCAATTAGCTGGGATCGCAATCACGCATGGCCGTCACCTTTTAGGCCCCGTTGAGCTTGTAGTAAACTTCATTCTGTTGTCCTGGATGCTCCGCTAACCACTTGTTCTGTATCTGCACCTGATAAACCTCCTGGCGTCGTCATAAGTTATACATATATTAGGCTGATACTGCGATCTGCCCTCTCCTGGTTGCCAAGAATGTTGCAATGAGAAGGAATCCACTGAATAACCACTTTCCTGAATCGGTTAAATAAAGAGTTTAGAGTACCTTCCAGAGTTCATTTAAATCAGATTTTTTTTCTCCCAAGGGCTGCTACCACAAATTGCGCATCTGCGAATACTGATATTAGCTGTCCATCGCAAGCGATGGTGATAACAGCATTCAGACATGTTGTGCTACACTTCCCCAGGGAGTTCGGAGGTGGCTGTATAGTCCAATTCTGGCACGAAAAATCCTTCCAGATACGTAGCATGTAATGTCAGAATTGGACACGTGAATGTCAGTTGTTTTGTCTTAACGCAAAGTGCGTTTTTTGTGTGCATAGGAGGTCCGGCGCTCCTCGGCAATGGAGGTGCCTCTGATGGTAGTTCTACGACATACCTTGCGGTCCTGTGCGAGACATTCCCTTGCGTTTGCATCGATGCTGAAGCGTGTCAGGGATACTTTGAGGGAGTATTTGGCGTCTTTTGGCCACCGGCCTGACGCAGGCCATTTTTCAGCTCACCATACATTAATTGTTTTTGTATGCGGTTGTCTGACATGCTCACACGTGGCCGGTCCACCTGATCTGGGTCTTCTGCAACAGTGTGTGGATGCTTCATGTGGATTGCCTTCATGAATATCTCGGTGTTTGGTACCCTATCGTGCCACTTTATTTTGAAAAATCTAGAAGGCACCTTGTATGGAATTGTTTTATTTTCCTAGCATGCCTGCTGTACACAGTTCACGTCTGACTGGCATACAGAAGGGTAGGGAGCACTACAGCTCGGTAGACTGCGTTTCGTATCAAGCCTCAGACCCCTTCGATTCCAGACATTGTTGCGCAGCTTTCCAAAGGCAGCACTGGCCTTGGAGATTCTGTTACTGACCTCGCAGTCAATAGTAGTTTCCCCGGAATGAGTGTTGCCAAGGTACGTGAAGCTGTCTACTAATTCGAGGCGCTCGTTCTTGACTCTAATATCTGGGTCGCGATATGCGTCACTCGGGGCAGGCTGAAACGTTACTTCGGTTTTATTTTTTTACTAATTGTAAAACTAAACATGTCGCAGATGGCTCAGAACGGCTGACAGACAAACCGAGAATACTGGAACACTATGCAGAACACTTCCGCACGGTCCTCAGCCAACCATTCTCCGTCTGCGGCGAAGGGCAATATAACACCTGCCTCAGACACCCCTGAACAATGAACTGGATATTCCTCCAAATATCGAGACAGTCAGAGCTGCAATCAACCAGCTATCAAATGGGGAGGCTGCAGGTGCGGACCTAATACAGGCTGAGATCTACAAAGTAGGTAGTTGTGTCCTAACACAGAGACTAACTGAGTTGTACAACACAATATGGACCACTGAGACTGTCCCACAACACAATATGGACCACTGAGACTGTCCCACAACACAATGTGGACCACTGAGACTGTCCCACAACACAATATGGACCACTGAGACTGTCCCACAACACAATATGGACCACTGAGACTGTCCCACAATACAATATGGGCCACTGAGACTGTCCCACAACACAATATGGACCACTGAGACTGTCCCACAACACAATATGGACCACTGAGACTGTCCCACAACACAATATGGACCACTGAGACTGTCCCACAACACAATATGGACCACTGAGACTGTCCCACAACACAATATGGACCACTGAGACTGTCCCACAACACAATATGGACCACTGAGACTGTCCCGCAACACAATATGCACCACTGAGACTGCCCCACAACACAATATGGACCACTGAGACTGTCCCACAAGAACTGAAGGATGCCACCATCGTACACTTATTCAAGCGAAAGGGAAACTGTCAATCCTGTGATAACCACACAGGAATCTCCCTCCTATCGACTGCTGGTAAGAAACTGGGACGAGTTTTCCTCAACCGATATATCACTCACCTAGAACATGGTCTTCTTCCAGGGAGCCAGTGTGGCTTCAGATCGGGTCGTGGAAATGTGGAAACGCGGCTCGGCAACTTCAGGAGAAATGCCAAGAGCAGCAACGTGGGCTGCATATGACTTTCGTGGACCTGACTAAGGCTTTCGATACCGTCAACAGAGATGGACTTTGGAAGGTCATGGGAAATTCGGCTGTCCAAGCAGATTCACCAAGTTCGTCAAACAACTCATCGAAGGTATGAATGTGCTGAGTGATGGGGAAACGTCAAATGCCTTTCCCGTGAGAAATGGCGTCAGGCAGGGTTGTGTACTAGCCCCAACCCTCTTCAGCATAATGTTTGCTGCCATGCTCAGCGTCAGCTATCAGGGCTGTAACCAAAACGGAGTGGAAATAAAATACAAGACTGACGGAAAAATCTCAGGCGACTGCAATCACACAGCAAGGTAAAGGACACAACCATCTCAAACATGCTTTTTGCTGATGACTGTGCTCTCGCTGCCAGCACCGAAAGAGACATGCAGACATATGTGGACAAGTTCTCAGCAGCCTGTTGCGAATAGTACCATGTATTTGTATGTGCTTATCTACCATAAGTACTTCTGCTACAGTTTTCAAGGTCTCTGCCTCTGGTCTGGTTACTTGAACATTTTCTGGTTGCCACTGAAAACCTTCCTTCAGTGTTGTTTTTAACTTTCAGAAAGATTCCTCCACCCTCATTCTTTGTTGCATTTGTTGTTGACCCATTTGTAAAAGTATACACCTGAGTTCATCTATTTCTAGGCTAGTGTTTCTCTATGTATTTTTCTGTTATGACTGTTTTTTGTGTGTCTGACTAGCTGCTCTTGTTCACAATGTCGGGCAAGCTATCTGTCAGTTCTGGGAAGCACTTTTCTCCAGGTCGGGAGTATGTGTGCAGTGTGGATGAGTGTCATTTGTTTCCCACTTCTCTGTACTTGATAAAAGAGTTGCTTCGTTTTAGTTTTTTTCTTTCCACGTCCATTTATTCTCTGGTACTGTTTGTGATCAATCAACTTTCTTAATTTATCATCTTGTTGTTGGCATTGTTGTTTGCTCTGTCCTCCATTGGTTGTAGGTTCGTAATCCTTTCTAGTTCTCAATTTGGTGTGGACTTGATACCCACTAATTATGATTCTCACTGCTTTATTCTGGACTATTTATTTGGTCAAAATTTGATTTCGCTGCAGTTGCCTACGCCGAAATGCCAAATTATGGAACTGGTCTCAGATTCAGTGTACATCTTCTGAAAAACATGGGCATCTACCCCCATGACGTGCCAGCAGGTTTCACCATAATGGACATTCGTTGCCTTGATTGAACTTGGTTTTTCTCTATCTGAGCACTATGCCAGTGATCAAAGGTAATATCTAAATAATTGGTTTTTATGCAGTTGAATTCCACTCAGCCTTAAATTTGAGCTCTACGGTTTGGTTGAGAGGGTAAATATTGTATATGCAGATTGCATATGTTGTTTTTTCCTCGTTCATCTTCATCAACCTTGTATTGACCGACTCCTCCAAAGATATTATAGACCGTTCTGTAATATCAGAAAGTGTGCTGTTGTATTAGTTTTCTAAACATATTAACAGAGCTAAGTTAACCGCATGTATGTATGTGTGTATGTGTATGTGTATGTATGTGTGTATGTGTATGTGTATGTGTGTGTGTGTGTGTGTGTGTGTGCGTGCGTGCGTGCGTGCGTGCGTACATACATACATACATATAAACATCTCTTATTCTGAGCTCACTCCATCGCATTCTCTCTTCGGTGAAGTACCTCAATTATTCTCATCACATTCTGTCTTTCTATAATCGCGATTTTAAAAAATTATCAACCCTCCCCCCCCCCCCCTCCCAGATCTCCCTCCTCCGCCACCCCCTTTCCATATCTCTCTGACTCATATAAAGTGTCTTTATAAAAATCGCGATTTTTAAAAATTATCAACCCTCCCCCCCCTCCCAGATCTCCCTCCTCCGCCACCCCCTTTCCATATCTCTCTGACTCATATAAAGTGTCTTTATAAATTGTACACCTCCATACTTTTCTCTTCTCTTATTAGTTAAGTCTGGTATTTGCATATGTTCTCTCGGTCTCTCTCTCTCTCTCTGTCTCTCTCTCTCTCTCTGTCGCTGATCATGTACCTCTATTATTCTCAGTCTATTGTACTGCCATTGATTAATTACTTCTCTTATTACATGTTTGTAATACTGGTATCTACTGTCTACTGCGTTCTAGCGTCGACCCTTATGATAGACCATATTGTGTAGCCGATTGGTTCCTACATTTCATTCATATCAATAGTGAAATTTGTGTTACTGCATTATCATCTATACCTCTCTCTCTCTCTCTCTCTCTCTCTCTCTCTCTCTCTCACTCTCTCTCTCTCTCTCTCTCTCACACACACACAGCTTGCCGAATTTAGACTTAGTGGGGCCTTTCACAGATAGGCCCGTTGCTAAGTTACACCAGATCTCACAAAACCTGAACACTTACTGCAATTTCTTTGAATTATTTAAGACCCATACGTTTATACTGAAAAATACCATTTATTTTCAAATGAATACATTTATTGATTACATATTTATCACTAGGCTGACATTTTGTGAAGCCCCTGCTTATTGTTAGGTCCTAAGCTATAACTTATTTAGCTCAGGCCTAAATCCGGCACTGCACTGCATACACGACGCATACACCTACACTGTCACACGTACACGACATGCTTGCAGCCACTGGGCGTAGGGACATACATGCATGCAATATTCACTGTTGGTGGTTATTCCAAAAGGCTGTTAGCACAAACGTTCGTCTGCCCGCACACACACCACTACAGGGTGACCTAGACATGTTTGAGTGACAGTGCCCCTGGGAGATACTGATGGGAAAGTATAAATCAGAACAAAACAGCCAACTCCTTGTACGACCTTGCAGGGATTGGCTGGGCTAACGAGTCCGGCATGTTAACCACAGGCAGTAAAGCATTATTGTAGCGTCGAGCTTGGCAGGCAAGGGTTGCGGTGTTTGAGGTTATGGTTGCGTTTATTTGCGCCTGGCTTACATTATACGTTTGCATTGACAGTGGCGACATTATCAGTTTCCGCCATAACAAATGCAGTTCTATTTCGTGTGGCTATTGTGTGGTTTCTGAACAAAATGGCGCTGGCGTGAATGTAGTTTGACATAACAACAGCAACAGACGCGTTCCGACTAATACAAGTGTTAATCAAGGACGAGAGAAAAGAAAGCACCGAACTATGCTAATTGGATAGTTATATATATATAATTATCATCCTCATCATCATCTGGTTGATCAGTCCGACGTCTGATTGTAAGGTTGTCTGAGTATGTCTCTCCATTTGACCATATCCTCTGGTTGGTCAGTCCGACGTCTGATTGTAAGGTTGTCTGAGTATGTCTCTCCATTTGACCATATCCTCTGCAATTCTCTTCATTGCAGCATAGGTTCGTACTTTAATGTTACCGCATGCCTGAGATGTAAAGGTGAGTCTTGATCGCTGCAGTCCTCTCTTCCTTTGAAACTTGCCCTCTAGTATCTCCTGCAGAGTACTTTCATGTCCCATATCGTGACCCAGCCAACTCAACCGACGTTTCTGTATCATATGCAATATTTGTCTTTGTGCGCCCACATCAGTGAGGACATTGTCGTTGGATCTGTTATTTGCCCAACTCACTCTTTCCCTTTCCATTCTACGGTAGCACCACATTCCAAACGCTTTCAAGCTTCCCCCCACCCCCTTATTCGATAAAGTCCACGTTTCAGCCCCATTCAATGGAACTGGTCATACATGTGAGCGGCTATTCTTCTTTTCCTCGACTCTGTCCTGATATTCTTTGGGGTTAACAATTTATGTTTTTCTCTTAAGCCTTTTTGTTTGCCCTTGCTGCAATCCTTGTTTTAATGTATGTGTCATTTATTAGCATATGATAATTATACATGTTTAAAAGTAATGTAAAGCAAAATAAATACGTATACTTGTGGCCAAACTGACGTATACATGTGGCCGAACTGACGTATACATGTGGCCGAACTGATGTATACAATTTGCCGAACTGACGTACACATGTGGACGAACTGACGTATACTTGTGGCCAAACTGATGTATACAATTTGCCGAACTGACGTATACATGTGGACGAACTGACGTATTGATGTCACTGTGACAACATTGAACATTGACGTACTTGCTGACGCGGATTATTTACTATTACTGTCACCGAGTTACACGCCCAGCCCCGTGCCAACCCCCAGATTACTTTCCTAGATTTACATTTCAATTCATTCACTTCAGAATATTTAGAACTTAGGAAATTATTTAGTTTTGATATGTAAGATTCCAGGTAGGAAGTATACGTACATTTATACATTTTGCAAAAGTTATTATTGAGAAACTTTTAAATGTAAGTATAGCAGCAGTTCAAGTCAGTGCCGACGAATATCTGTGCTACACAAAATTGTCTTCAACAAGAATTGGTCAAGCGAAAATGGTGCAAATGAAAGCAGCGAACAAAAGTAATTGACTATCGATATACAAGGGCTATGATGTGTGAAGTTGGAATATTAAAGCATTAATACAAAAGTGATCATCAAGGAGTGACTCAGATAGGTCAAGTGTGATACTCTATTAGTCTAACACAAATAATGAACTAAGCACAAGAAAGAGAGCTGAATATGGGATCTGATACGAAGATGTGTGTAAGTAGTTAAAAATGTGGAGTTTCTGTAACCCCATGAGACAAATTGAATGATTTTCAAAATAAAAATCCGACTTCTGTCATCTCATGCGCATTAACGAATAAAAGTAACTTGGATGCTCAGAAAAAAAATACCAGAACCCAATTAGCCATATAAAAACGTTAGCCATGATTTACGCTTGTTCCCCTAACTCATGCCACCAAATTGATCATGTTAGAAAATATCACATCTGTTTTGAATCCTACGGAAATTGAATAATTTGCGCTGTGATCCGTTAAAACCTTTATATTGATGAAAAAACTGTCGCAGGACACAACAACGCTCATAAAAGCGACAGGGACTTACAATTTATATTCAGCACATTTGATAATGCGTTTCGAAAACCTCTTGCTTGTCATTAAAACACATTATTATAGACACCTGCCGACAAACAAACAGAAGCCACAAAACGACGAAAGCCTCGATATTATAGTTAAAAGGAGTTGAGCATTAATTTTGGAACAGTGGACTGTTCGGTTACATATATATGTGTAGCAATCATGTGCACACACATAGCCAGACACATGCAGGCAGACACACGCATACACACACAAACACACGCATACAGACACACGCATACAGACAGACGCAGCCAGACACCCGCACACAAACAAACCCACCCATAAAGACACCGCTATACAGAAATACATACGTGTCCTATCTAGTATGACAAGTTTTAAAATAAATATGTTTATGTGCTCATGTCAATAGCTTTTTGTCGCCTTTTATTTTTGAAATGCAGCTTACAATATAGGAAGTCACTAACAATAAAAAATGTTGCAAGTGGCTACAATACTTCTTCTTCTTCTTCGTACGCAGTCAGACAGTAACCATTATTTTTTCGAAAAAAGCGGCGGTCATCCTGAGGCTGTCGACACTGCCATAGAGCTTGTCTTGCAGTTCCACTGGTGATGGCCACATCTGCTCTCTCTGATCCTCGTATGTCGGGCAGTTCTGCAGCAGATGTTCAGCGGTCATTTTACCGGTACCGCAGTGGCATTCGTCGGTACCACCTATCTTCAAATTGTTGAATAGGTGGTACCTCAGTCTATTGTGGCCAGTGCGAAGTCTGAAGACAACGACCTGCTCTCTTCGGTTCAACTGGTAATAGGCATCGTTTTTGGTGTAGCCAGTATGTTCGGTTTCCCATTTGGTCATGTATCTGGCTTTGATAAGCCGTTTTGACTCTTCGTACGTCATACTAGTATGTGTTTGTGGTAGTCTTGCACCTTCTTTTGCCAGTCTGTCTGCCTCCTCGTTGCCTTGGATGTTGCAGTGTGATGGGACCCACTGTACCACTACCCTTTTTGGTGCGGACTGCTGGCACAGTTTGCAGAGTGCTGCTCTTAAGTCATTAAGCTCAGTGTTTTTCTGGCTTTTTAGCGCTGTGACTACGGCGAGAGCATCTGTAAGCAGGACTATATGGCTTTCATTTTCTTTGTGTGTCACCATTTCTTCCACTGCCGCCCTCAGTGCCTCTGCCTCCGCTCTGAAATTGCTTGTGTACTTACCAGTAGCGAATGACAGTGTTATTTGTCTGCCATTTGGTAGGTTCAGGAATGCTCCTGCCCCTCCGTTCTGTGTAGTGTTTGTTACAGAACCGTCGGTGTATGCATGGGTCCAGTCCATGCTTGGGTAGCTTTTCGATATAAAGCTTAGGGTAGTATCTCTCCTTTCTTTTTCAGTGTGGCAGTTTTTGTTTCCAATACCTGGTATATTTTCTACCACCTCTGGAAATATATCCTGCCTCCAGGTAGGTTTTCGGACAGTAGTGATGGGTTTTGGTGTTGTTAGTGCGTTTATGGGATCTTCGTGCATCTTTGCTTTGGCTATTTCTGCAAAGTTTCTCCGCTTTAGTTTCCCATTTCCCAAATTGTTTAGTCTCTGGTGCATTGGATGGTCAGTCAGTCTTCGGAGTTTCTCTGACTGCAGCTGGGCTCTGCAGTCTCTTCTATCAGTCATGGATTGCAGTTTTGTAATCTTTTCAAGTTCTACAATTGGGCTACAATACAACATGTTGCCAATCACTAACAACACAATGATGGAAAAACCGATTAAATCAACCACAAAAACATGAAAAGTCTCCAAACATCTGGCTATCTGAGGATGGTCGTACTCAAGCAGATGATTAACTCAAAGTAAAGCCGCCGCGCCCCCTCCCACGCACACACACACACCAGACCACACACACGCACGCGCACACAACATACATACATATATATATATATATATATATCTAGAGAGAGAGAGAGAGAGAGAGAGAGAGAGAGAGAGAGAGAGAGAGAGAGAGAGAGAGAGAAGGAGCTTTCAACACAGATCAAATGAAGGATGGTTGGGTGTTTGGATGTAAATCTCTGTTTACATGGTGCTGCTGTCTTGGGAAATGTTTATAACAGTTTGTGTCCATCAGTTATGTCAACATAAAAAAGGGCTGGAAAATAGCTCATTGAACAGACTTGATGGCGCCTCCGGATGTGCTCAGTCGATGTTATTGCTCAGGAACCAGGTCGATGGGAAAGACAGTAGGTATGACAGTAGCTCTGCCACTTCCTAGACCTAGAAATATTTTTCTTCACGAAAGGAGCAATAAGTGAAGTCTTAGCCTCTTGGTCTAGATAACATCTTATACTCAAACACCGTTGTGCGTGGTACGGAACCCCATCCTCCTCTAGGTAGTCCTGATAACTGGGAGTGCGAACTTTCAGGCGAAATATAACAGTTCTGGAGGAGCAAACCTCTGGGTGGGTGGGGAGGGCGGACTAGATGTAGCCAGTCCCGTACACGCTCTCAGTGGTTAAACGAGTCAGCTTTGACTGCCTATCCATGTCCTATCAGATCCGGCACCACGCTACAGTCAGCTTCGACGGCCCTTCCATGTTATCAGACGCGACATCACGGTACAGTAGAGTCAGCTCAGACGGCTTCTCCGTGACCTATCAGACACGACATCATGCTACAGTAGATTCAGCTCAGACGGCCTGTCCGTGACCTATCAGACGCGACATCACGGTACAGTAGAGTCAGCTCAGACGGCCTCTCCGTGACCTATCGGACTCGACATCACGGTACAGTAGAGTCAGCTCAGACGGCCTCGACCTATCGGACTCGACATCACGGTACAGTAGAGTCAGCTCAGACGGCCTCTCCGTGACCTATCAGATGCGACATCACGCTACACTATATCCCAGTAGATAATGTACTATGACCTTACACGCAACAACCCTTCTGCACAAATGTGACTCCTATTAGACATGATGTATACACTCACTGTGGTTGGAACGGAACCAGACTTGTACTGCACAGCACTGAAGACGAAAATTACAAATTTGCACTGCATCACACTCATCATTAAGTCGTAGTGTCTCAGGATGTGACAATTTCTTTGCCTTGAACTTTTAGCTATACACCTCGAGCCTCAAAGGAGTTCGGCATAACCAGCAGGAAAATGGTGTAGGGAATGAGCACAGTGAACCCTATCTTGGCTACAGTAACTCGGAGTGGAGCGGAGCATAGTCGCTAACTTATGTCCCACACTGATGTGACAGTCACTTGATGGCTTCAGACCTGGGTGGGTAGAAAATCGACACTAATACTAGCAACAGGATTCCAGCACAACAAAATACTATATGGCATTCGGACAAAGGGCAGGAGCTGACAGGTCGCTGGATCAGTAGCCAACCAACCAAACATTTCCTTGCTGAATGTACCGACGACAGATCCACGAACTCGATAGCTCCCGTGGCGACTACGATAGTCCCCGCTGACTGTCAGTTTCCCATCGACTATGGGTCGACTATGAGAAGCGGTCATAACATGAAAAACGTATTACATGGTCACTAAGATAAAATCGGGGTCGACGTGATTTGAACCTAGTACGATTAGCTTGCAATCTATGCTGACAACCTGTTGGCCACACGCTCCCATGTATGTCAAATCCTAGTTGAAATATTTCGTTATACACATTTTTTTTCTGTAGTTAGTTGTGTACCGCTTTAATTACCCTTTCCGATTTAACAACAAAAAATAATTACATTTTGTATATATGTTTTTTGTAATGACTTGTTTTGACAGGTGCACTGTACTGAAAACTAATGAATCTCGTATCAGGGATAATTTCAAACCAACTGCTACACCATCAAAATGATAAACACTGTGTGATATGCACAACCAAAGGGACTCAGTTTGTCGTTAAAAAAATACATGCATAACCAGTAATTCACAAACATACCTACTGAATAACTACCATATTTACGTTCCGAGTACAAGATTACTCGGACGTGAGGCATATACAGAACGAGTAATACCTGGCCTTTCGATGACGTTGGCGAAGCCCACTAAAAACTATTTTCTGATTAGCCTAAGACCTCACGTACATGCTAATAATATATTTAACACTTTTCCGGGACATATTTTTCCAGAACATAAAAAAAAACGTCTTTTGATTGTATTCCTTGTTGTTAGTTCCGCCTTTAACGTTGTCTTGGCAACGGTTCTCGGTCGTCACCCTCAGGCACAGTCCTTTTGGTTATACCAGAGTGCCTGAGGGGACGGCGTGGGCTAGTGGTTAAGTGACACGGCTCACAAACCATAGGTGCTAGGTTCGATCCCTTCACAGCACCGGCCGTTATCCCGGGGAAGCAAACTCTTAGAAAATGCAGGAGAAAGCAGACCCATACATAAAATTCATGCTGAAGTCGGATGCACTAGGCCGACAGGCGCAAAATAAAAAGCACAGTGCAACGCACACCGCCTTGGGGAATAGAGAAATAAGGCGAATGCAAAAAAAAATAAAAAAAATACCAGAGCGCCTGAGCCATACAAAATAGTAGGCCTGTTATTTATGAGAATATCATTGGTGAAAAGGTACATTTGAACATGACCACACTCATCTTAACTATCATCATTATCATCATCACGTATCATACCTCATGGCGTAGAGGACCATGACATTTCAACTTCCAGACCCCAGTTTTGTCTATAAACTGTGTTAACTGTTCGATGTCTGCTGTCGTAGTCGATCGTGGAGGACCCCACAATGCCCGTTGTTCTTAGTGCTGTTTATAATTTTATTGTTGAATGCCTTCTACACATATTTTTCTCTATGTTGTCATCTGTCTCTTTTTCTAGTCAATTTGTCGTTTGTAAAAATCAAATTTAGTCAACGTTTCTCTTATAGTAACTGCAGTAAATATAAAAAAGGTTTATGTAAATTTAGCTTAATCATGCAAATACAATCGCACAAATACAAACATATTTACACACCAATGACTGTACGGGACCTATTTACATACCAATGACTGTACGGGACATATTTACATATCAATGACTGTACGGGACATTTACATACCAATGACTGTATGGGACCTATTTACATACCAATGACTGTACGGGACATATTAATACCAGGAAGTATATTGTTTATAGCCTGTTATTTATGAGAATATCATTGGTGAAGAGGTACATCTGAACATGACTACACTCATCTTTACTATCATCATTATCATCATCATCATCATCATGTATCATACCTCATGGCGTAGATGACCATGACATTTCAACATCTTGACCCCAAGGTCAATTTAGCTTAATCATGCAAATACAATCGCACAAATACAAACATATTTACATACCAATGACTGTACGGGACCTATTTACATACCAATGACTGTACGGGACATTTTTACATACCAATGACTGTACCGGACATATTTACCTACCAATGACTGTACGGGACATATTTACATACCAATGACTGTACGGGACATATTTACATACCAATGACTGTACCGGACATATTTACATACCAATGACTGTACCGGACATATTTACATACCAATGACTGTACGGGATATAATGTCATACCAATGATTGTACGCGACATATATAGAGAAATATTATCATATGAAAATTGACTGGCACAACATGGGGAGCAAAGCCAGATGTCCCCAGAACATCAACACTCGCTCTGTGTTTCTCTGTAGCTGAGTACGCCGCACCAGTCTGGAAGAACTCTGCACAAGTCAAATTATAGATATAGCAATAGATGAGACAGACCGTATAGTTACTGGATGCCTAAAACCTACACCAACTGAAAAATATACCCCATAATAGGTACGGTGCCACCAGAGATACGAAGAACTGTCGCGTCAGAGATAGAAAGAGAGAAACAGGTAAATGACCCAAGACACTCTATGTTCGGACATCAGGTGCAGCGCACAAGTCTAAAGTCAAGACGAAGTTTCTTACAGTCAACCCAGCCCTTACAGACTAGTCCAGGAAATCGACGCATCGAAAGTTGGAAACAACTGACAAAGGTCCCCTTGATCGAGTTACGGGAGGAACCTGTGCCTGGACATCATCTGCCCTACGTAACATGGAAATCACTAAATAAAATTTGAACTAATATATCACGATGCAGGAAAAACCTGAAAAGATGGGGATACAGGGATGATGAAAGATGCGAATGTGGAGTAACAAAAGACCAGGAACTTCTGATGATCTGCCCAAACCGCCTGGAAACGTGTTGCAGGGATGACCTGCTGAGTGTTAGTGACAGGGCAATACACCTGTCTGAATACTGGAAAAAGGAAGTGTGACGTAGTGTCTAGAACATGGAAAGTAAAGTAAGTACGGGATATATTTACATACCAATGACTGTACCGGACAAATTTACATATCAATGTCCGTAGAGGACATATTTACATACCAATGATTGTACGGACCACCATACAGTAGTCACATAGCAGACTAATGAAGTACCAAATACCTCATTGAATAAGATCTCCATCTTATCAGTTGGAGTGACTGGTTCTTTTAATAAATGTCTTGTCATCCTTAATTCGCAGAATAATCAGGCACTAACTTTTACAGACCGACAAATTGGAACCTGTGTGTCGAGTCACGAATCGGTTCCTTTAAAGCGGGAGGCGAAAACTCTAACCACTCAATAGTCAGCAACACTAATTTCTGCACATAATATCCACAAGGAAAAGATGACTGTTTTCGTTGAGAAAGGTTTTTGGCGTTAAACGGATCGGTACATTTTGTCTAGGTCGCTTGAACAGTTATGATGAAGCCAGACCAGGACGTCCTATTCAGATTGCAACAGAAGCACCTGTGCGGCGGGTAGAGGAGGGAGATGATTGAAGCTGACAATAGTTGCAATCATATATTGTAGCAACTGTAGGTTGTTTGCATGGTTTAGTCTACATCATAATGCATGATCGATTGCATTCCCGGAAAATATGATCATAATGGTTACCCAGACGATCGACGAGCACAAAATGAACCGAATGGGCATGTCCTTGCACTGAAAAAGCGATTAAATAAGTGTATACATGTTTCTGGGAAATAATGGATAATTTACTTGCAATAATAAATGGGTTTCAAGTTAATTTAGATTGAAAGAAAAAATATTGTGACCTATTTACTGACTTGCCATCGCATTTCAATCAGAGGCATCCTAAGAACATCTGAAGAGCTGTAAGTGTTAATGGACGTATGGTCAATTGAGTAGAGAAATCAGTCATCAACGTTACGAGATACGGTGACACATAATGCTGAAACCTTTAAAAGCATGCAGGAGGCTAAATTCTTAGAAATCCACATTAGGAAATCTCCAAGTGATAGAACGAAGCAACTGTTTTTTCAAGCCCTAGTAGAAAACTGAAAGAGAAGGAAACGGGAAGAAGCTAATTACTGTCGGGCGACACAAGAAATCCTTTCCTGACGATTTGCCCGAGTATAAAACACAGTGCATTACGGAATGTCTTATGCGCATGAAATTTCGTGCAAATCAATTCTGGTAACGTTTTTAGCCGACCTAATTTAGGAAATTGGAGATTTTGCACTGGTTCAGAAAATTACTGCAAGATAGAGCATTTTGTGTGCATTATTTGGTAAGAGCTATAATATGAAAATCTGACGAGCGTTCTGCCAGAAAATGTGTTTAATGAGAATATGCCCATTTGGTAATGCTAGATAATTGATAGGCATCATTAAGTGTTCTTTGCCTTTATTTTTTTTCATTTTTATTCTCATCAACCGTAATTGCCTATTTCGGTAGAGAATCTAAGGTATGGCGCACTGGGAGGTAGAAGGCATACACGCGACGAGGGACTAGTTATACGAGGACATGACACATCTAGGATACACATGATGTGGTTGGATATATGACCCCCGCCATGTGTTTAGTAAGTGTACGCCAGGCATTACATATATATATATATATATATATATATATATATATATATATATATATATATATATATCACTGACAAGGGAGTTCCGTCCGGTTCCACATGTCATAAATGACAAAGAGGATAACACATTAACAGAAACCAAAGACATACTGAAAAGATGGAGAGAGTACTGCAGAACCATATATGGAGATAGCACACATCGCTCAGTTACAATCCTACCAAAGGATGAGAAAGAACCTGAACCAACATTGGAAGAAATACGCTCTGCAATTAAAAGCATGAAAAAGGGAAAGTCCCCAGGATGCGATGATATCCCAGCAGAGCTAATGCAAGCAGGAGGGGAGGTATGTGCTCGAGTCTATCACAAGCTGTGTAAACAGATATGGCACAGTGCAGAGTGGCCAGAAGCATGGAAGAAATCAATTTATATTCCCCTCCCAAAAATAAGGCAAACTGAAGCTGTGCACGAACTACCGAACTATCGCGCTGATCAGCCACGCTAGCAAGATACTCTTGCGAATCCTGTTAAGAAGGATAGAGAAAAGGTTTCAATCTGAATTTCACGTAGTCTAGGCAGGTTTTGGGAAAGACAGGGGACCCAGGACCACATATTCAATTTAAGGAATATCTATGAAAAATGCAGAGAGTTTAATGTAGACCTGTACACATGTTTCATTGATTACATTAAGGCCTTCGACACGGTAAAACATCAAAATCTGTGGAGAATCATGAAAGAAATGGGGTTTCCTTTGCACATAGTCCATCTCATTGAAACATTATACCAAGATCAACAAGCCGCTGTCCAAGTATCTGGGCAAACAAAAGGTAGTCCGACGGGAATGTATCCTCTCACCTTATCTGTGCAACATATATGCGGAATGTATAATGAGAAATGTTCGAGAAGATGTGAAAATTGAAAGTTTCGACCATTTACCATGGGGGTGGGGGTACGAGATTCCAGAGTTACGATACGCAGATGACACAGTGATACTATCAAGAAGTGCAGAAGGGCTAGAGCAGCTACTTTCAGCCGTAAATGGACATAGTAAAAATCAAAACCTGTTTATAAACATAATAAAACAAAGATAATGACCACCGAAAAAACACAATGTCAGCATAAATTTACAGTGGGTGGTGAGGAAATAGATCAGGTCACACATTTTGTATATATGGGCTTAATAATTGACAAAAATGCCGACTGCTACAGAGAAATCAGAAGAAGACTAGCTATGGCAATGCAGAGACTGAACAGCCTGAAGAAATTATGACAGGGCACCAACAAAATGATAAAAGTAAAAGTCTTGAGAGCCTGTGCTTTTCCTGTGGCAGCTTAATGGCTGTGAATCATGGACGATTACCAAAACTTCTAGACAAAGAATTGAATCCTTTGAGTCAAAATGTTACAGAAAGATCCTCAGAATACCTTGGACAGAGAAAAAAACAAATGCAGACATTCGGCAAGATTTGAGCATAGAAGAGAACTGGTTTATCAATTCCATTTTGGCTAGAAAATGCAAGTACTTTGGTCACATCGAGAGACACAATGGTCTTGAGAGAACGGTGATGGAAGGTATGGTGCCAGGCAAAAGAGGAAGGGGTGTTAGATGAATATATATATATATATATAAAGCAGCAGGCGCGCAACTTACCCACTCCCGGCACGGGGAGGTAGTGACGAAAAATAACAATACGGGACTCTTTCGAGGCCCCGTAATTGGAATGAGTACACTTTAAACCCTTTAACGAGGATCAATTGGAGGGCAAGTCTGGTGCCAGCAGCCGCGGTAATTCCAGCTCCAATAGCGTATATTAAAGTTGTTGCAGTTAAAAAGCTCGTAGTTGGATCTCAGGCACAGGCGGGCGGTCCGGCTCGCGCCGGTTCACTGCCCGTTGTCTCCTGCCCTACCGTCTGCCGGCTCTCTCCCACGGGTGCTCTTCGCTGAGCGTCCTGGGTGGCCGGCGCGTTTACTTTGAAAAATTAGAGTGTTCAAAGCAGGCCTCGGCTGCCTGAATAATGGTGCATGGAATAATGGAATAGGACCTCGGTTCTATTTTGTTAGTTTTCGGAACTGGAGGTAATGATTAACAGGGACAAACGGGGGCATTCGTATTGCGGCGTTAGAGGTGAAATTCTTGGATCGCCGCAAGACGAGCTACTGCGAAAGCATTTGTCAAGAATGTTTTCATTAATCAAGAACGAAAGTCAGAGGCGCGAAGACGATCAGATACCGTCGTAGTTCTGACCATAAACGATGCCGACTAGCGATCCACAGGAGTTGCTTCGATGACTCTGCGCGCAGCTTCCGGGAAACCAAAGTGTTTGGGTTCCGGGGGAAGTATGGTTGCAAAGCTGAAACTTAAAGGAATTGACGGAAGGGCACCACCAGGAGTGGAGCCTGCGGCTTAATTTGACTCAACACGGCCAACACTGAAATGACTGACATGCCGAGACCACTTTCCTGGGGTCTAATATGGAACTAGTGCTGGATATAGACCCTCAGAAATCTGGGGTTATGCCCCCTGTAGCTCGGTTGGTCTGCATCCAGTGTTTAATAAAGGAATTGACGGAAGAGCACTATCAGGAGTGGAGCCTGAGGCTTAAATTGACTAAACACGCCAATAGTGTAGAATGACTGTCAAAAGAGAGCACCCTCGATGGGTCTAATAGTGAACATGTGCTGGTATTAGACCCACGGAAGACAGGTCAGTCTCCAAATCCCCAAATGAAAGAGCGCCTGCTACGGTAATCTGGTCTTCACCCTGCAGAAATCGCAGGCTCCAGAAACTTGGCCATTGACAAACTAAAAGCCCTCTATTGATACGGTCTGGCTAATATTGAACGGGTGCTGGAAATAGACCCTCTAAAGACAGGTCAGTTTTACCCTACTAATGACAGGGCTTTGCTACGGTAATCCTGCTAAGCCCGAGAGGAGCCGCAGACATTTGGTTCACGTACTAGGTGGATAAGCCAACGGTGCGAGGTGAGGGATTACGGCCGAACGCCTCTAAGCCAAAAATCCCGCCCAAAAGCAGCCCAGCACGAATGCAAAGGGAGGCTTCGACATGGTGGGGACCTGGGGGCCATGCTCCAGCCCCGCCCGGTCAAGCCGCAGAATGAGGTCTCTGCCGTCCGCTGATAAAAGCGGGCGGGAAGCTGCTCGATATTCACCCCATACGGCGATGAGGAATGAAATCATTTGTAGAAGACTTAGTTCTCGGTCGGGTGCCCTAAGCAGTAGATCAGCTACCTCACTGCGAACTGCTGAGACTTAACCCTTGACCATGAGATATGTCCGCTCCCTAGGCGGACAACATCTCCGTGCAAGACTAGGCTTGTCACCTGGTCAAATGCACTATTTCGAGAGGAATCACAGGTCGCTGACATTTGGTCCACGTGCTTGGCTGATAAGCTAACATCTGAGGGATTACGGCCGAACGTCTCTAAGCCAGAATCCCGCCCAAAATCTCAGCACCGCTGAGATGGGAGGCTACGACATGGCTGGGGCTTGTGTCCCGGCCCGATCGAGCCGCAGGAATGCACCTGGTAAAATGCACTCCTTCCTCGCTCTTTGCATCTGTCTGCTATCAGTCATTTCAATGGACGCAGAAGAGATGCAGTCCAGCGGACATTGCACCTCCTGTCCTATGGTGACAAGATCCCGGGTGGCGGGTAATGCTAGGCGTACCATCACTGCAGATGAGCCGAGAAAATAAAGCGAGCAAAAAGATACCTCACTCATTTGCATATGCTACGTTTCTGGCAGGACGTGACGATCCTGGGAAAAAGTCACACTGGACTGCATCTCTTCCGGGATAGTAAAAACTAGTACATAGTCCATCATATCATTGCCAAACGCTATAGACACGAGTAGGGAAGACTCGATAGTCCTGCAAGACAACTTCCCAAGAGAGACAACTCTGACCAAAAACAACTGCTGCCTTGCAGTCAGGCTGGTGACAGCCAAAGGCTAAGGAGGGCAACCCTACAGAAACGCCTGTTGAAATCGGATGCACTGAGCCACTGGCTAACAAATTAAATCAGTGCAACGTAAATATCGTTGTAAACAGCGTACGATGAAGAAGAAGAATCCTTTGAGCCAAAATGTTACAGAAAGATCCTCAGAATACCTTGGACAGAGAAAAAAACAAATGCAGACATTCGGCAAGATTTGAGCATAGAAGAGAACTGGTTTATCAATTCCATTTTGGCTAGAAAATGCAAGTACTTTGGTCACATCGAGAGACACAATGGTCTTGAGAGAACGGTGATGGAAGGTATGGTGCCAGGCAAAAGAGGAAGGGGTGTTAGACCAAGAAGACGATGGCACCAAGATATCTAGGAATGCCTGAGTATGACTGTGGCGGAGGCTGGTGTTTTGGCTAGGGAACGAGTTTCTTACAGACAGACTGTGATGGGAGCGACGTTCTAGAAAGGACATGCTACATGATGAATATATATATATATATATATATATATATATATATATATATATATATATATATATATATATATATATATATATATATATATATATATATATATATATATATTCGTCTTTACAGACGGTTTTAGGGTTACCGGCTTATTTGGCACCTAGTATCATGGCTTATCTTTCCGATTTCAGACAGGCACACTTTTCAAGAGTGAATACAGGTCTTGGATATATTGTTACATTTACTTTTGCGCTTTTGTCGTTGATTTCAGCATTTCTTCGAAAGTCTCTACACATCCAGATGACGTTCTTTTCCAAGTAATTCTATCCTCAGCCATCTCCTCCCACTTTTGAAAGTCTATGGAGAAGTATTTCATTGAAGTCTTGCATATATCTTTGCACTTTATTATTGGTCTTTCACTCCGTATACACATGCACACACACATATATATTTATGTTCTTCTGTTGTCAGTCTCGTGCGTCTCTACGTGACGTGGTTGTCAGCCTCGTGCGTCTTTACGTGGTGTGGTTGTCAGTCTCGCGCGTCTTTACGTGGTGGGTTGTCAGCCTCGTGCTGCATTACCTGATGGGTGTTGTCAACCTAGTGCGTCTTTGCGTGGTGTGGTTGTCAGTCTCGTGCGTCTTTACGTGACGTGGTTGTCAGCCTCGTGCGTCTTTACATGACGTGGTTGTCAGTCTCGTGCGTCTTTACGTGGTGTGTTGTCAGCCTCGTGCGTCTTTACGTGACGTGGTTGTCAGCCTCGTGCGTCTTTACGGGACGCGGTTGTCAGCCTTGTGTGTCTTTACGTGGTGGGTTGTCAGCCTCGTGCGTCTTTAGATGACGTGGCTGTCAGTCTCGTACGTCTTTACGTAATGGGGGTTGTCAGTCTCGTGCGTCTTTGCATGGTGTGATTGTCAGTCCCGTGCGTCTTTACGTGACGTGATTATCAGTCTCGTGCGTCTTTACGTGGCGTGGTTGTCAGCCTTATGCGTCTTTACGTGACGTGATTGTCAGCCTCGTTCGTCTTTACATGACGTGGTTGTCAGTCTCGTGCGTCTTTACGTGGTGTGTTGTCAGCCTAGTGCGTCTTTACGTGACGTGGTTGTCAGCCTCGTGCGTCTTTACGGGACGCGGTTGTCAGCCTTGTGTGTCTTTACGTGGTGGGTTGTCAGCATCGTGCGTCTTTAGATGACGTGGCTGTCAGTCTCGTACGTCTTTACGTAATGGGGGTTGTCAGTCTCGTGCATCTTTGCATGGTGTGATTGTCAGTCCCGTGCGTTCTTACGTGACGTGGTTGTGAGTCTCGTACGTCTTTACGTAATGGGGGTTGTCAATCTTTTGCGTCTTTGCATAGTGTGATTGTCAGTCCCGTGCGTCTTTACGTGACGTGATTATCAGTCTCGTGCGTCTTTACGTGGCGTGGTTGTCAGCCTTATGCGTCTTTACGTGACGTGATTGTCAGTCCCGTGCGTCTTTACATGACGTGGTTGTCAGCCTCGTGCGTCTTTACGTGACGTGGTTGTCAGTCTCGTGCGTCTTTACGTGGTGGGTTGTCAGCCTCGTGCGTCTTTACGTGACGTGGTTGTCAGCCTTGTGCGTCTCTACGTGATGTGGTTGTCAGCCTCGTGCGTCTTTACGTGGTGTGGTTGTCAGTCTCTCACGTCTTTACGTGGCGGGTTGTCAGGCTCATGCGTCTTTACGTGGTGGGTTGTCAGCCTCGTGCTGCTTTACGTGATGGGGTTTGTCAATCTCGCGCGTCTTTACGTGGTAGGTTGTCAGCCTCGTGCGTCTTTACGTGGTGGGTTGTCAGCCTCGTGCGTCTTTACGGGGTTGGTTGTCAGCCTCGTGTGTCTTTACGTGATGGGTTGACAGCCTCGTGCGTCTTTACATGATGGGTTGTCAGCCTCGTGCGTCTTTACGTTACGTGGTTGTCAGCCTCGTGCGTCTTTACGGGACGTGGTTGTCAATCTCATGCATCTTTATGTGGTGTGGTTGTCAGCCATACTTAAAACCAAGGTTCAAATGAAGAGTCTCATGTAAGCACACGGCATTGTACAGATTTAATGATACTTGATTTATTTGCCCTGTTCTGGTTATGATTGGTGGTCAACAGATCTTCCAGAGATGGAACATCACCTCCACAAGCTTTTCCCGATATGTCATGCAGAATCGATGTTACTGTTCGCCCAGGAGATACATAGGTGCTTAGTCTCTCTTTTCGCACCCTCTCCTCTTTCCAAATGGCGGATGGAATGAATACTGATGATTCATTTAGCTCGCTGATTGTACGCTCTCCTGATCATGATTGTACGCACTTCTTATACCACTCTACCAAACTCGCGTTACATTTTCAAACTAGGCAGTATGAGGATTCTCAATTCATGTCAACGTAAAAGCGCTTTATTAAGTTAAGTATGCCCATTTCAGTTGACTTCGTATAGGTAGACATGTTTATATGTAGACCGATTGTATATGGTGTACTTTGTACTGGCTGCCGCTGTGAATATTGTATTTATTTGCTGCGGATGGAAGCGACTAAAAGAATAGAGAAAGTTCACATACAGGATTCATGGTGGGATATTTTGTGTTAGAATAATTTTAGGATATGTATTTTATAATAACAAATGTATGACTGATTCCCTTCTTGACTGTGACGGACTGATTCCATTCTGGGCTGTGACGGACTGATTCCCTTCTTGGCTGGGATGCCCATCTTAAATTAGAGCACACCTGCTAACTTACAACATAATGGCTAACTTAGAGTTGAATGACAGCGAAGTAGCTAACTTAAGTGTTGAGTGATAGCGAAGTAGCCAAATTAGAGTTGAGTGACAGCGAAGTAGCTAACTTAGAGTTAATTGACAGCGAAGTAGCTAACTTAGAGTTGAGTGACAGTGAAGTAGCTAACTTAGAGTTGAGTGACAGCGAAGTAGCTAACTCAGAGTTGAGTGACGGCGAAGTAGCTAACTTAGATCAAAGGAGCGCTCATTGTGGAGCTTAGAAAATATGGATTTACTCAAGTGTTGCCCGATGTAGACACACTATAATCACTACAACCTTACCAGCAAGCGATCAATGACGACTAAAAAAGGCGACTACATAAAACGTCATTGCAAATACCACATACATACTTTCAGAATGGGGCAGGAATTGAGAGCAGAGCGATGGACGGTAGATGCTCTTTGCCTCGTAAATAACATAAATCCAAAATGAGACGAGAAAAATAAAGCTGTCCGCGGCCCGGTCATAAACTGGGAAATGAGACCTTCAGAATAGAGATGTCCGCGGCCCGGTCATAAACTGGGAAATGAGACCTTCAGAATAGAGATGTCCGCGGCCCGGTCATAAACTGGGAAATGAGACCTTCAGAATAGAGATGTCCGCGGCCCGGTCATAAACTGGGAAATAAGACCTTCAGAATAGAGATGTCCGCGGCCCGGTCATAAACTGGGAAATGAGACCTTCAGAATAGAGATGTTCGAGGCCCGGTCATAAACTGGGAAATGAGACCTTCAGAATAGAGATGTTCGAGGCCCGGTCATAAACTGGGAAATGAGACCTTCAGAATAGATATGTCCGCTGCCCGGTCATAAAATATGGAACGAGACCTTCAGAATAGAGATGTCCGCGTCCCGGTTAGAAACTGTGAAGCGACACGTTGGGACAAGAGATGTCCGCGGCCCGGTCAGAAACTATGAAGCGACACGTTGGAAATAGAGATGTCCGTAGTTGATCTTAGTTTGGCTTCTTTGCAGCGTTAGAATATTGGCCTAGTTGAACTGAAGTAGTAAGTATTGCAGCTTGGTTCTTCGACTATCTGTGTCTAGGCAGAAGGAACATTTATTGTACTGACAAGGACAGCTTATGCAGGTAGGAGCAGCTTCATTATACATTGATGGGGGATAGGTAGCGGGGGAAGGGGTTCCTGTGTGTGTATATGAACGCGAAATTGGGAAAACCCGACGACAGTAGGATGCAGATGTAGGATGTCATTAACAACAATAGTTGCAGAGACAAGTTAATCTGAAATAAAAAAACACATACACCAAATAACAGAAAAGAGATTCCTGAATCAAATCTCAGTTCACCAGGGGACGAAAACATCACGTTGCATGAATGAGACAAATTAACTGATTGTTCCAACTGAACAGCTCCTACAACATGTAAACTCTGGCCTTGCCTTTCTTTACGCTAAACTTGCAACTATGGTACCTGTTAGATCCAGACATTTCCTTATTAACTATTACTTCCTGTCTTTTCTCTCGTTAAACATAGATCACACATAGACAGATGCGACATATAGACATATACCACTGATAGATATATACCGTACTTTAGATGTACTGTGACAAAATGCTTGTGTCAACAATAGACAAACAATGAACAATGGAAGCTTCAAATTGTGGAACGTGATACGGTAAGTAAATGTGGACATTCCAAGGCTAGTAAATTATAAACAAAGTAGCCTTAGTGAGTCATACCCGTGCCGTCCCATAGTGAATCATGTCAGTGCCGTCCCATAGTGAGTCATACCAGTACCGTCCCATAGTGAGTCATACCAGTACCGTCTCATAGTGAGACATACCAGTACCGTCCCATATTGAATCATACCAGTACCGTCCCATAGTGAATCATGTCAGTACCGTCCCATAGTGAGTCATACCAGTACCGTCTCATAGTGAGACATACCAGTACCGTCCCATAGTGAGTCATACCAGTACCGTCTCATAGTGAGACATACCAGTACCGTCCCATAGTGAGACATACCAGTACCGTCTCATAGTGAGACATACCAGTACCGTCCCATAGTGAGACATACCAGTACCGTCTCATAGTGAGACATACCAGTACCGTCCCATAGTGAGACATACCAGTACCATCCTTTTGTGACTCGTATTTCATTTTCTGTTCAAAATGGAATTCATGAACCAGTTCTCCTTTATGCCCAACTCTTGTCATATCTCTTGTTTTTCTGTACATTGTATTCTGTGGAACATTTCGACTCTAAGAACTTGATTCTTTTCCTTGCAATTTGGGTAACTGCCATTTGCTACCACCAGAAAAACACAGTTTCTTAAAATGTTAACTTTTGTTGGTTTGCTGTGTTAACTTTTGTTGGTTTGCTGATATTTTTCCAGCTTCATCAGGTTGTGTAGCCTTTGCAGTGCCATTGTCAATCTCCTTCTGATTTCGTTTGAGCAGTAGTCCTCAGCCCAGATACTCGTAGTTTATGAGCTGTTTGATTTCCACATGCCCGAATTGGAATTTATGTAGACTTCTTGTTTTGTCGGTGGTCATTATCTTTGTTCGGTTTTGTTTACAAAGAAGTTTTTTTCATTTTCGCCGTATCTGTGTACGGCTGCAATTAGCTGCTCTAGATAAATAACTCACCTACCTCGAAGTTACATTTGATGATAGGCTGATTTGGAGACAACATGTCAACAAGGCAACAGGAAAAGCCAGAAGGAAGTTAGCCATCCTGAGAAAACTAAGTGGAACAACATGGAGAGCCGGAGAGAAAATACTTAGCAGTGTTTACCAACAGGGCATACGACCACATCTGGAATATGGATCAGCTGCGTGGTGTCCAGCATCTAATATTACATTGAAAGAGTTAGCTAAGGTACATAATCAGATGCTAAGGGTTATTACAGGGGCAATGAAATCAACGCCTATAGTGGAGATGGAGAAACTAGGGAGGATGCAAGCACTAGGTGAACGTAGAGACACAAAGGTGCTAACACACGCATACAAGTTCAACTGTATGCCGATCACCCAATGAAGATTAGATTCCAGAACTTAGCATTGGGACGATTGAAAAGAAGTAGCTTTGTACACCAAGCCAATCGACTTCTTAGACACGCCACAGAACTACCTGAAATTGATATTCCTTTAACAACTGTGCCAGAACAAACACCCCGGAGAGAGCAGCATAGACTATCAATACGAGTCCAAACAACCATCAAGGAATACTAGGCAAGGAGGAACAGAACAGTGTGCAACGTAAGACAATTGCCCTCAGTTTCGGGGATGAAGAATATCGACAGGATCTGTGGGTCCGAGTATACACAGATGGGTCAGCACAGAATGCCGTAAAGAATGGAGGAGCAGGAGTGTATATAAAATACCCAATTAACACTATGGAAACAGTTGCAGCACCAACAGGGAAATTCTGCCACAATTACGATGCAGAGATACAAGCGATGAAATTGGGCACGAAAAAATTGCTGAGCCCCAACCTTGGCCCGTATAATGTGGTATTTCTGACATATGCAAAATCAGTACTCCAAGCACTATCATCCGGGAAGCTGTCAGATATACACGTTTTATTGTCAACATTGAGCAACCAGCGCGGTATCACTGCGCAGTGGATACCGTCTCACTGCGGAATACCAGGAAATGAGAGAGCTGACACACTGGCGAGGGAAGGTGCCACAGACTAGCAGCCAGATGTATCAGTTACATACCATCAAAAGAAAAAGATGATTAAATCAATGAGAGAGCTTCCAACACAAATACAAGATGACTAACACAATATAAACAGACAAGAGAAGATTGTCATACTGCGCCTCAGAACGGGACACAAACCTACTCCCCAGCCACATGTATACACAATTTAGTATTGGCAGCTGAAGTATGTGGACAGGTACCCCAGACTGCGGAGCATATACTTCAGGACTGCCCAGAGTATGAGATACTAAGGCGGACATCCTGGCCAAGAGAAAGAGCACTGGAAGGGAAACTATATGGACCTATGTTTGAACAGCAGAAGACAGTGAGGTTCATGCAAGAGACAACTTTGCAGATGTAGACATACTCCAAACGAACGAAAGAAGAAGAAGAAGCTGCTCTAACCTCTCTGCACTGTTTGATAGTATCCTTGTATCTACTGCGTATCTTAGCTCAGGGATCTTGTATCTGCCGATTGTAAACTAACGTAATGTGCATCATCTCAAAAGATCCTCACTGTACACTCCCTATAAATGGTAAATAGATATGGGGAGAGGATTCATCCATGTTTTACTCCCATTCGTACTTCGAACCTATCTGAAATTTCACCAGATACTCTGACAGCAGTTTGTTGTTCCTGATAAAATTATTCGATTGAATGGATTAGATGTACTGGAAATTCCATATCTATCATTGACATTAATATATATATATATATATATATATATATATATATATATATATATATATATATATATATCTGTGTGTGTGCGTGTGCGTGTGCGTGCGCATCGTGTGTTTAAAAAAAACCCTATTTTGTACAGGAACTCAAAATAACAATAAAAATAAATAGTTATTTAACTTAACTGAACTTAACTTCTTTGTACTGATTTAGAAGACTCTGCAGAGTCTGTTTATAACCAATTTAATTTACATTACCTTGCTCTAATAGCAATGCGCATCCAATCTAATTTTAAATGCATTAATTGTCTCTGCCTCCACTACTTCCTGTGGCAATGCATTCCAAGCATTCACCCCTCTCTGATTAAAAAAATATTTCATAATAATCTTGACCTTTTTTTTAGTTAATTTGTATCTATTCCGTCTTGTTCTTGTAGGTGGTTGTATTTTGAAAAAAAAACTTGTTATAGTCTAATTTATCCGTTCCTTTGATTATCTTATGAATCTGTATTGTCACTTCGAATTCTTATCTCCTATAGACACCGTTAGGCCGGTTTTTCTTTCCTCAAAATTGTAAATCTGGAATCCCACTATCAGATTTGTCGCTCTTTTTGTACCCATCCCAGCATGTTTATATCCCCTCTATGATAAGTACTCCACACCTGTACACAGTACTCTAATCTAGTTCTAACTAATGCTTTATACAGTTTGACTATCACTTTCTTGCTCCTATGTTTAATATTTCCTTTTATCATATCTAACACTGCATTTGCCTTTTTCACTGCTACCTCGACTTGCTCACTCACTTTACCTGTATGATCTATTATAACCCCAAGGTCCCTTTCCTTATCTATCTTTCTAATATTGTTCTCGCCCAGTCTAATTATGTTCCATGTTGGATCTAGACATGTAGATGACTGTACATTTATCTACATTAAACTCCATTTGCCAGCTTACTGACCATTCTCGAATTTGATCTAAATCTTACCTCGATAGATGAGACACTCCTAACAGATGAGACACTCCCAACAGAATTATCGCAAACAGAATGCATCACCGTCGATACTATGAAAAACGAATTTACGCTTGTTTAAAATCGATTGCTCAAATCAATGGACCGTACCCGTACATATTTCTGATACTTTCTAACAGAGCGCATCAATATTTAGTTTTCTAATGAGGAGATATTAAAGAGTGACACGCTGAAATAAATATCGACTGATTTTTAAAAATTTGATTCGCCGAGTGGCGGGTGCAGCTTCTGTGTAATATGTTTTAGGCAGTCTGGCTTTGAATCCCCGTGCAAAGAAAGAAGTTAACGTTGAAAGTATTTTATTATGTGTTCTTTAAAGCTGGGGAAGAAAATACGCGATGGAGGAAATTGTAACAGAAAATACGACACGTGACATGAAATGTAAGGCGCCAGAAAACATTTATAGGCGCCATGGCGACCTGGTGCCCGGAATTAGTCGTGCCCTACCTTAGTGAATCATACTCGTTCTGTCCCTTAGTGAATCATACTCGTTCTGTCCCTTAGTGAATCATACTCGTTCTGTCCCTTAGTGAATCATACTCGTTCTGTCGCTTAGTGAATCATACTCGTTCTGTCCCTTAGTGAATCATACTCGTTCTGTCCCTTAGTGAATCATACTCGTTCTGTCCCTTAGTGAATCATACTCGTTCTGTCCCTTAGTGAATCATACTCGTTCTGTCCCTTAGTGAATCATACTCGTTCTGTCCCTTAGTGAATCATACTCGATCTTTCCCTTAGTGAATCATAGTCGTTCTGTTCCTTAGTGAATCATACTCGTTCTGTTCCTTAGTGAATCATACATGGGACTCATAATCTTAGTGAATATGAAACTATATATGAAACTCCAGCGCCTGCAGCTGTTGTTTACATAGTTAATTTTGTAAATTAGAAAATGCACATAATCTCAGTGACCTGGGGAAACTAGCCAATTGTAATTATTTACATCTGAATTATTTTAGAACGGTAAACTAGCTGGCAGCGTATCTGGGACTAACAATAAACTTTCATTATGACTCTTCAAGTAATTCGCAAGTGGAGGAGAGAGCTGACGAATTATAAGACATATGGCCTCATTGTCAGTCAAGTTTTATTTGTTAGCTTCAATTAATCCTCACATTTAGCTTCAGAAACGTTGGTCAGACCATGTAATGGACCTTGCCGCTCTTGTTTTCCTGGATAGCAGAGCTCAGACGAGACAAGTCATCAATGAAGACAGTCGACATTCCTTTTCCTGAGTGAATTAACTCCTTCGGGATGACAAAAAATATCTCTCTTAATGTCTCATTTCTCAAGGTCCGATTAAACAAAAAGACATGGCATATTTTTTAATGCAAACGGCTAACGAGACATAACGTCCTGCTTTCAGTCATTCAATATTTTCAACATCTGTAGCTAAGAAGTTCCCAACCTGTATTACTTATCTAATGGCACCGGATGATTTACTGTAAACTAGAATATATTCAAAGATTTACTACATGTTAGTGGTAATAGGCCTTTTAAGGGGGTAATGGAAGATTTGCCAAATGTTAAAGGTAATTGAAGATTTACTGCATTTTAAGGGTAATGGAAGATTTGCTACATGTTAAGGGGTTAATGGACGATTTGCTACATGTTAATGGGGTAAGAGAAAATTTGTTACATGTTAAGAGGGTAATGGAAGATTTTCTACATGTTAAGGGAAGATTTACTACGTCAAGGGAGAAATGGACATTTGCTAATAATTAAGATGTGGGAGATTTGTGTATACTTGTTTGCCATCGTTGTGTGTTTTATGTGTGTGTCATTTGTGTATGAGATAAGATAAGACGTGTACTGTGTTTGACAGAGGCTTTGTTTTGTAGAAGTGTGTTGTAGAGCTATTGATGTGGAAGCGTTCGAGCGAGACGTTTGTGTGTGCTCTATTTGTGGCACCTGTTACTGCTACGTAGCCTGTATAAGTGAGTGTTCCTGTTATGTGTTTGCCCTGTAGAATATATAGATTTGAGTGTACGTATATTTTTACTGTACGTGTTCCATATACATTGTGTTTGTACAAGGCGTGTTCAAATGAAATCGGACCAAATTGCAACAAGTGAACAGACGTAAGATGCGCATGATGACGTCACTTCTGGTGTAAACAACACATAACAACCGTCTAGTTTGCAAAATGTCATCAACCTACAACTCATAGTTTCCTCAGCAGACCGTTGAAAACATGGCGGTTGTGATACGGAATCCGTCCAGATTTGATCAGCGAGCGGTGATTCGGCTTCTAACAGCTGAAGGATGTCGACCAGTTGCCATTCATCGCAGAATGCAAGCAGTGTATGGAAACAAAAATGTATTGAAGACAACAGTGAAGAACTGGACAATGATGTTTAAAGAAGGACGTGAGTTAACGCAACAATATGCGCCTGGCCTGGTCTCGGAAGATCTTTCGTTAAACTCACGTCCTTCTTCGGAGGAATGAATTTTTGCAAACTTGGTATGTGCTGTTTACACCAGAAGTGACGTCATCATGCGCTACCTACTTGTGTTCACTTGTTGCAGTTTGGTCCTGTTCCATGTGAACACACTCGAATATAGTTTCAATCACGTGTGTGTGTGTGTGTGGAATAATTTATATAATGATTCTATTTGTCGTCTCCACCAACCATCGGCCTGTTCCTTTCAGATGTGCTGTGATGTCATTGTCAGTAGTGCTTTTGTTTGATAGATAGAACACAGCTGAAATGTCCACCCACAATAGTGTTGTGTTCTTGAAATGAGCGTATTTGTGTGCGACTATGCTGTCTCATGTTTTCCGAATAAAGTGGCTGATCTGTATGGATGCTTGATGTTTATATGTTGACTATTTTAGTATATGTGAGTGTGTGTGTGTTGTTATTGCTGTTGTTATTGCTGTTGTTGTTGCTGTTGTTGTTGCTGTTGTTGTTGCTGTTGTTGTTGCTGCTGTTATTGCTGTTGTTGTTGCTGTTGTTGTTGCTGTTGTTGTTGCTGCTGTTATTGCTGTTGTTGTTGCTGTTGTTGTTGTTGTTGCTGCTGTTATTGCTGTTGTTGTTGCTGTTGTTGTTGCTGTTGTTGTTGCTGCTGTTGTTGTTGTTGCTGCTGTTATTGCTGTTGTTATTGCTGTTGTTGTTGCTGTTGTTGTTGCTGTTGTTATTGCTGTTGCTATTGCTGTTGCTGTTGTTGTTGTTGTTGCTGTTGTTGTTGCTGTTGTTGTTGCTGGTATTGCTGTTGCTGTTGTTGTTGCTGTTGTTGCTGTTGTTGTTGCTGTTATTGCTGTTGCTGTTGTTGTTGCTGTTGTTGTTGCTGCTGTTATTGCTGTTGTTGTTGCTGGTGTTGTTGCTGGTGTTGCTGCTGCTGTTATTGCTATTGTTTTTTTCTGTTGCTGTTGTTGTTGCTGTTGCTGCTGTTGTTGCTACTGTTGCTGTTGACCGGAGCTATTGCCATATTGCCGTTGTTGTCCATATTTGAATTTGTTCGTTGACCGAAATAGATTGAGAACCCCCGCTGCTTGCTTGCAGTGGCATTCTTAAACTATTTCTAACATCCTCGGCCATTGGCGTGCAAAGCGATCAGTGGCCATCTTTAATGGTATCATCAAACTCCCTCCAATTGACACGGTCTGCAGCCATCCTCCGTATTGTGCCCAGCTCTGGTTGAGGTTGTACAATTGTTTGTCGCAGCATTTGTTTCAATATATGATTGTCCATTATGTATGCAGCGCACTAATTTAACCTATTTATTTTTTTGGCTGATGAATCACCTGTTAGACATCCAAAGATATGAACTCTAGATTGTCACGAAGCTATGTTTGACTACAGTACATTTGACAGAATAGAAGTATAGTACAGTCAAAACATACATACAGCAGAGTTCTAACAGAAGTATAGTACAGTCAGAACAGAAGTATAGTACAGTCAGATCAGACATATAGCAGAGTTCGAACAGAAGTATAGTAGTCAGAATAGAAGTATAACCCCGCCGAAGACGGGTGTGTCGGACCGAAAGGTGGAAGTATCGCAGTCAAGCTGTAAACTAGCGACACAACGCATTCTGTTCTTCGGACTATATTCTGCTACATGCAAAGCCCTGTTTAAGGCTTGGTAGTGGGATATTGAGAACAAAGAAGAAGAAGAAGAAGTATGACAAAGTTAGAATAGAAGTAAAGTACAATTAGAACAGATGTATAAGGTTATTGATCAGATTATATAAAACATGATGGATAAAAGTAGCATTAATATTGACGCTATTTTTATCCATCATGTTTTATATCTTATATTGATGCTATTTTTATCCATCTTGGTTTATAAAACATGATAGATCAAAACATCAACAGCAAATATAGCCAATTAATTGCGCAATGGCGAACAGGGCTTACACTTATCAATTCGATCCCTACTTACGATTGCCAACTGCTAACAAATATTTAAAAAATATGACTTTTATGGGATTAAATCGTGATCTTTCGTGCAACTTTAGTACTTCACGGAAAACGAGTCAACAATCCCTGTTTTACAGATTTGGCTGTACTAGGTCTCAGACTTGGCGTGGACAAGTTCTATACCTCACCGCCTTGGTCATTCCTAACTACCAAGTCAGGATACCACTTACAACTGTGTAGACTGAAATATTTAAAGACCTTGGAAGATCGATCATGAACCCTTTCTTGCGAGAGCAAATGCTCTAATAGATTTGCCATTAAAACGTTCCAATATTCCTGTGAAATGTGAGCCTACTAAAATCTTAGGTTCCCGTTTCCACAATAATTCCTTCCATATTGTTCTGATTGTAATTTGTTGGTTCCACCTTAGTCTATGCATTCTCTAATAGTTCCGTCCCCGTTGTCCCAGCAGCATTTTTCCATACGTGCCTGCACGTTATACACAAACTTCGGTCCACTTAAGCCGTTATTTGGTCATGAGTTTCCTGTCCAGTCACCATATGGGACACCGCACCCAGACGTGACATTATGAAGTATGACATATGTTTTCATGTGTAGGTTACTGTTTAATGGTTCGCTGTGTGAATCTCGGGGACCTTTTTGTGGAGCAATAGATATGACCACTGCTCATACTTTTCATGTAAAAAAAATTATGAAGGGTTGTGAAGCCAAGTCTCACAGAACCAACTACCAACCTCAACATGTAAAGCCAAGTCTCACAGAACCAACCTCAACATGTAAAGCCAAGTCTCACAGAACCAACTACCAACCTCAACATGTAAAGTTAAGTCTCACAGAACCAACTACCAACCTCAACATGTAAAGCCAAGTCTCACAGAACCAACCTCAACATGTAAAGCCAAGTCTCACAGAACCAACTACCAACCTCAACACATAAAGTCAAGTGTCACAGAACCAACTACCAACCTCAACACATAAAGTCAAGTGTCACAGAACCAACTACCAACCTCAACACGTAAAGTCAAGTGTCACAGAACCAACTACCAACCTCAACATGTAAAACCAAGTCTCACAGAACCAACTACCAACCTCAACATGTAAAGCCAAGTCTCATAGAACCAACTACCAACCTCATTACGTAAAGCTAAGTGTCACAGAACTAACTACCAACCTCATAACGTTAAGCTAAGTGTTACCAAATAAGTTACCAGAGCAACCCACAATGCGTTGACTCGTTTCCTGAAATGATGCGAACTATATAGGTTGCCCCTTACGCTTGTAAAATTGTTAATAGTAGGATGTTATTTTCTGATTTTGTGTGTGTCTATACCGATGTGAAATATTGTCTGGGCGAGTTGAAATTGGTCCTCTTATTTGACTGCTGGGAGATAAACGTCATTCATATCTTCTGTTATTATTTTCTTCTTCAAGATGGCATGCGTAGTGCATTTCGAAACACCAACGACCTTATAACGAGTGGTCGCTAATACAAGAACATTTCTCTCGGTTTTATAATTCCCAATGAAAAGTACTAATCTCTTCCACTTCTGGGGGACACTTCTGATGTTTCACTCATGTCTGGCAGGCGGCCCATTACAGAACGAACGACAGGGAAAATGACGCATTAACTAAGCGGTCATCACCCCTGCCTCGATGGAGATGGCAGGTCACATTTGCTTTGTAGTTGTGGACAATAGATGTTCTGGTCGGCGTGCCGGGACTCAACTAAGGACCTGGACGGTCGTCAACCAAGAAGCTGGACGATCATCAGATACCATGCTGGACGGTCATTGACCAAATTGTTGGACAGTAGTCAGCAAAGATGCTGGACGGTCATCGACCAAACAAGCTGGACGGTCATTGACCAAGATGTTGGACAGAAGTCAGCAAAGCTGCTTGACGATTATCAATCAAAAAGCTGGACGGTCAGTAATCCATGTGCAGGACGATTATCAACCAATGAGCTGGAATGACATTAACGAAGGAGCTGGACGGTCATGAACCATGGAACCTCACGGCAAGGTTTTGCTGCTGTCCGAGTAAGGAAGATTCAGGAAATCTTCCTTAATGGTGGTCCATAATTTTTAAATAAAAATCTGCAGCCGCAGGTCTGGTCTTGACAGGAAGTTAATTTCACGCCATTTGTAACACAGTGGAAAAGCCCATTAAAGAATATTTTAAAAATATCAAATTAATGACCTGCGAAACACACATCCACATAGTCCATTGCACTAAGAGTGTGGTAAGTGAGATTATGGCTACGATATTATATAGAAAACGTCATAACCCACACAGTGGAGAAAGAGATAATGATATATAGAGAAGGTCATGGTCCCAACAGTGGAGACAGAGATAATGGTATGTAGAGACGGTCATGATAGCAGCTGTGGGGAGAGAGATAATGGTATATAGAGAAGGTCATGATATCAGCAGTGGCGACAGAGATAATGGTATGTAGAGACGGTCATGATATCAGCTGTGGGGAGAGAGATAATGGTATATAGAGAAGGTCATGATATCAGCAGTGGCGACAGAGATAATGGTATGTAGAGACGGTCATGATATCAGCTGTGGGGAGAGAGATAATGGTATATAGAGAAGGTCATGATATCAGCTGTGGGGAGAGATAATGGTATATAGAGAAGGTCATGATATCAGCTGTGGGGAGAGAGATAATGGTATATAGAGAAGGTCATGATATCAGCTGTGGGGAGAGAGATAATGGTATATAGAGAAGGTCATGATATCAGCTGTGGGGAGAGAGATAATGGTATGTAGAGAAGGTCATGATATCAGCTGTGGGGAGAGAGATAATGGTATATAGAGAAGGTCATGATATCAGCAGTGGGGACAGAGATAATGGTATGTAGAGACGGTCATGATAGCAGCTGTGGGGAGTGAGATAATGGTATATAGAGAAGGTCATGATATCAGCAGTGGGGACAGAGATAATGGTATGTAGAGAAGGTCATGATAGCAGCAGTGGGGAGAGAGCTAGGTGAATTTATGGCTACATTGGTTTGTAGAAAAGGTCATCAGCCCCACAGTGGAGACAGATATGTGAGATTATGGCTACATTGGTACGCAGAGAAGGTCATCAGCCCCACAGTGGAGACAGATACGTGAGATTATGGCTACATTGGTACGCAGAGAAGGTCATTAGCCCCACAGTGGAGACAGATACGTGAGATTACGGCTACATTGGTACGCAGAGAAGGTCATCTGCCCCACAGTGGAGACATATACGTGAGATTACGGCTACATTGGTACGCAGAGGTCATCAGCCCCACAGTGGAGACAGATACATGAGATTACGGCTACATTGGTACGTAGAGAAGGTCATGACATCAACAATGGGTACAGAGATAAGTGAGATCATGACTGCATGTGTTTGTAGAGCAGGTCACAATCCCAACAGTTGGAATACACGTATTTTACCCTCACATGTAACTTTTCTTAAATTTCAGCAACCTGGACACGACCGTAACTGCACCGTAACATGGTTGATTTCAATTGCTGCCATGACAACATAAAGAAATACAACTAAGATAGACGCAACATTGATAATAGCAACCAATCAAGAAATCTTTTATCATAAGAACCGTTCATGAGAAACTAAAGGCACAGTCAAAGGTAGGTGATATGTTCGTCAGACGTATAATAATGTATTTCATGTGATATTTGTTATGAACAAAGTGATTTAGTCTTGGTCAACCTACACCCCCCCCCCCCCCCACCACCCCTTCCCTCCGGCTTCTTGAGTAAACCCCGAGGAAGAACCATCTGCATACCGTCTTATCTCCAGTCGTCTCAATAATGTCTTGCCATTGGCTAAGGGCAGCTCAGGAGATTGACATATTGCGCAAACCTTCCTCACTTTAATCCAAATCGCAGCACACGTCACCCGTTTCAGCGGGTATGGGGAATAGCAAAAGGAAAATGTTGTCCACACGGCTGAACACAGATGGTGATCTGCAACAAACGTGATGGATGAAGATCAATGTATATCTGAAGGATGAGCATCAATGTATATCTGATGGATGAACATCAATGTATATCTCATGGATGAGCATCAATGTATATCTGATGGATGAACATCAATATCTAAAATTGCTGTTTCCAGTCATGCTGGGAAGCAGTTTGTGACTGCCATTGCTCATTTCGATCACTGGTCAAAATAACTCTCACCCGCCCTCCCCCTCCCACAACCATGTTTTCACCTCCAATATTTAAACAAACAATTTATCGGCAGTAGCCGAGAGAGAGAGAGAGAGAGAGAGAGAGAGAAAGAGAGAGAGAGAGAGAGAGACAGAGAGAGACCTGGAACAAACTGACAACATGGATGGGAAAACATCATAGGTTCTTTCCATCTTATCACATGATAGTTAGTTGTGCTTTGAAAAAAAGGATTAGCTACAGTCTATGACGATACCGACTGACCTCGTAAGACTAATTCGAGCAGAGAGACGTCTTCCACAGTATGTGCAAGGAAAGTCAGGACCGTTTGCGGCATTGCATAGTGCGGTGTTTCCCTTAAACGCTGAGTCCTTAGTCTACCTGCAATCAGTATCTTCTTTGTCTGTATTCCAAACTTAATCGGTTGGCGTGAAACTATGTGATGCCGATTTGTTGTTATTCTCATATTCTTATGTTCTCATACTTCAGGTAATGGATAGGGTCTGAGGACCAAAGTTAACAAATACTACTGTATCTTTAATACGAGTCGTGCTCGCTCCTTACTTCTTCCATTCCTTTCTGTATATTTTGTCTTCTTGTTCTATACTGTTAGCCGTTATTAAGTTATATGTACACAAGTTTCTATTGTTTGATCAATTGCGAGTCTATTTAGATGGACTCGCAAATAGGTTAACCACCTCCCCCCCACCCCCCCCCCCCCCCCCAAAATGGTCGTATACACACTGTAGTCTTTTAAACCAGTAAAAAGAAGTTAAGTTGAGTTAACATGTAAGACAAGAATAAGCAAGCATAATAGTGGAGTAAATGACGTAATCAATAGTTAGAATATAGGAGAGAACGGAAGTTACGATTCCCCTAAATATGTATATATTATATGCATGTATGTGTGTGTGCGCGTTTTATTATGCTGTTTGTACAAAATACAGAACAATATTTGAGAGAAACCAAATATTTTGTCGTCGAAAAAGATCAAAGAAAACCACCATCTTTGGTATAAAGGTAGCGCCTTCATAATTGTATATGAACAATACCTAAATATAATTAGCAAAGATAAGACTGCATGTAAAAAAAAAATCGTGTTTACAAGTTATTGAATTCTGGATTAGATACATTTTGAGGGCATATATTTCTGATCGGACGATAGTATGCGGGGCACGCACGAGAATTAATTGATGTGAATCAAGAAGCGATCGTTGTGAGCAGAGAAAATGCTTACGGACTTTACCATGCATCAATAGAAGGCGACTGACGAAAGTTGTTGATGCGGAAGTAACCTTGTCATTTAGAACAAATGTCTACAGAATCAGCTATTGCTTAGGCCCATACAATTACGATGCATTGACATATACATTTTGCAAGCGAGATAACCACCACACCCACTTTGTGCTCATCGATTAGCGAAAGGAGGACAGGAAAAGGATGACAATGTTCTGGTAAGAGGAGGAGAGAAAAATGTAAAGGTAGTCCCCTAAGGAAGAAACTGTCGTCAGCGATAGCGTGTTACAGCCTTCATCTTAGCTTTTACCTGGTAATGATATGACACTTTTAGTCAGGGTCAGGTAAAGTACACTTGCCCACAGGTCTCACTGGAAACAAGCTATTTTCTTGGCAGTCTGGTTAACTGAGGAGACCGACGTGATCCCTATAGTAGTGAGTGAAACGCATGAAGCCAAGCATAGTACAGCTGCCTGTAGGACCACGGTTCACCTTCACCAGCACGCTCGGGATGTGAGGAAATCTACTGCTGCCCGTCACTTAACGTCCTTTTCAGGACTCACAAAAGAGTAACCTTTCTCATTGTGGCATTCAAAGACAACAACCTGAGCTGGAAGGACCGTTTCCATACAATGCTGGCATGAGTTCCCTAATCATAAGTAAGGCACTCATTTCGGGCGAGATCTAACCCTGCTCTAACCTCTTTGTCACTCAACACTAGATAATAGAAACATACCACTAGAGATTGGGTTCTTATGAACGCTTTTTAAGGCACCGAGAAAAAACCCGATTTACTGCTTGTTTACCCAGGACAGGGAATGTGGCCCAACCAGCGCTAGTCGTTGTGCACGGTACTCTCGCGGCCACCTCTGCATGGTCTGATCCCTCTGCCTGGCTCTGCCGCCGGTCGCGTTTGACACAGACAGGTCTGTGGTAGCACAGGCGAGGTTGAATGTTTAGATCCCTGCACTGTTCACTGTGCCTACTTTTGTGTCACAATTTCTTCTAAATACGGAGAGGGATTAAACAGCGCAGTTTAAGGCTCTTTTACAACTCGATTGCAGGTTTACACTTTTGGACACCCGTGTTGGAGGTTAGTAGTTGTGTACACCTGTATTAGAGGTTAGTAGTTGTGTACACCTGTATTAGAGGTTAGTAGTTGTGTACACCTGTATTAGAGGTTAGTAGTTGTGTACACCTGTATTAGAGGTTAGTAGTTGTGTACACCTGTATTAGAGGTTAGTAGTTGTGTACACCTGTATTAGATGTTGGTAGTTGTGTACACCCGCATTAGAGGTTAGTAGTTGTATATACCTGTATTAGAGGTTAGTAGTTGTGTACACCCGCATTAGAGGTTAGTAGTTGTGTACACCTGTATTAGAGGTTAGTAGTTGTGTACACCTGTATTAGAGGTTAGTAGTTGTGTACAACTGTATTAGAGGTTAGTAGTTGTGTACACCTGTATTAGAGGTTAGTAGTTGTGTACACCTGTATTAGAGGTTAGTAGTTGTGTACACCTGTATTAGAGGTTAGTAGTTGTGTACACCTGTATTAGAGGTTGAGACTTGTGTACACCTGTTTTAAAGGTTGAAAGTTATGTACACCTGTATTAGAGGTTAGTAGTTGTATACACCTGTATTAGAGGTTAGTAGTTATGTACATCTGTATTACCAGTGGCAAGACATAAGTCGAGATAACTGGAGGTACTTCTGGATGCAGGTACTCTGGTCCCACCTCATTTGAGACCAGGGATCGCTTGAAACCTGCGGGACCCGAACCCTCGCCGTTTCTGTTCATCGCTTTGAGAGGCGAGTGACTTACCTCTCGACCACAGCAACCCCCTGCATGTTTACAATATGTATAGAATAGCAGATGTACAGGCGTGGAAGGTGGTTATTGTTACATGGTAGAGATAATAGCAGGTAGTACAGGTGAGGAAGATTGTTTATTGTTACATGGTAGAGATAATAGAAGGTATGTACAGGTGAGGAAGATTGTTTATTACATGGTAGAGATAATAGCAGGTATGTACAGGTCAGGACGATTGTTTATTGTTACATGGTAGAGATAATAGAAGGTATGTACAGGTGAGGAAGATTGTTTATTACATGGTAGAGATAATAGCAGGTATGTACAGGTCAGGACGATTGTTTATTGTTACATGGTAGAGATAATAGAAGGTATGTACAGGTGAGGAAGATTGTTTATTACATGGTAGAGATAATAGCAGGTATGTACAGGTCAGGACGATTGTTTATTGTTACATGGTAGAGATAATAGAAGGTATGTACAGGTGAGGAAGATTGTTTATTACATGGTAGAGATAATAGCAGGTATGTACAGGTCAGGACGATTGTTTATTGTTACATGGTAGAGATAATAGAAGGTATGTACAGGTGAGGAAGATTGTTTATTACATGGTAGAGATAATAGCAGGTATGTACAGGTCAGGACGATTGTTTATTGTTACATGGTAGAGATAATAGAAGGTATGTACAGGTGAGGAAGATTGTTTATTACATGGTAGAGATAATAGCAGGTATGTACAGGTCAGGACGATTGTTTATTGTTACATGGTAGAGATAATAGAAGGTATGTACAGGTGAGGAAGATTGTTTATTACATGGTAGAGATAATAGCAGGTATGTACAGGTCAGGACGATTGTTTATTGTTACATGGTAGAGATAATAGAAGGTATGTACAGGTGAGGAAGATTGTTTATTACATGGTAGAGATAATAGCAGGTATGTACAGGTCAGGACGATTGTTTATTGTTACATGGTAGAGATAATAGAAGGTATGTACAGGTGAGGAAGATTGTTTATTACATGGTAGAGATAATAGCAGGTATGTACAGGTCAGGACGATTGTTTATTGTTACATGGTAGAGATAATAGAAGGTATGTACAGGTGAGGAAGATTGTTTATTACATGGTAGAGATAATAGCAGGTATGTACAGGTCAGGACGATTGTTTATTGTTACATGGTAGAGATAATAGAAGGTATGTACAGGTGAGGAAGATTGTTTATTACATGGTAGAGATAATAGCAGGTATGTACAGGTCAGGACGATTGTTTATTGTTACATGGTAGAGATAATAGAAGGTATGTACAGGTGAGGAAGATTGTTTATTACATGGTAGAGATAATAGCAGGTATGTACAGGTCAGGACGATTGTTTATTGTTACATGGTAGAGATAATAGAAGGTATGTACAGGTGAGGAAGATTGTTTATTACATGGTAGAGATAATAGCAGGTATGTACAGGTCAGGACGATTGTTTATTGTTACATGGTAGAGATAATAGAAGGTATGTACAGGTCAGGACGATTGTTTATTGTTACATGGTAGAGATAATAGAAGGTATGTACAGGTCAGGACGATTGTTTATTGTTACATGGTAGAGATAGTAGCAGATATGCACATGTGTGGACAATTAGTGCTGCTATAGCAACAAATGTGTACTGATGTGAAATTGTTAAAAATATTTTCTAACGACGACTTTGTTCTTATTGCTGAAGATAGTTATTGGAGATAGTCGAGCGGTTTTTAGAATGAGGACTGCAGTACGCGTCGCTACTACTGTCGTCACGTCGTGTGCTGACTATCTTTGTTTCACCACCAACAGAAAAAACTTTACTCGGGATTCCTTTTCTGCAGGCAGGCATCGAAACCATTGTACCGCGCGTACCCTAAGTGTTTACTGTTAACATAGAGATGACATCAGGTGTCTACAAATGTGGAAAATGTTTACTGTTAAAAGGTAGAGACAACAGCAGTTCCAGTCGTGTCGTTTAAGAACTGTCACATTGTTATGTGCTATCCAAGTCGTGCCTGGCACACAGTTTAAGAACTATCACATTGCTATGTGCTATCCAAGTCGTGCCTCCCGTCTGAGCCCTGCACACACATTTTGAGAACTGTCATATTGCTATGTGTTAGCCTAGTCGTGCAGTCTGAGCCGTCCACACAGTTTGAGAACTGTCACATTGCTATGTGTTAACCTAGTCGTGCAGTCTGAGCCCTCCACACCCAGTTTGAGAACTGTCACATTGCTATGTGTTAGCCTAATCGTGCAGTCTGAGCCCTCCACACAACGTTTGAGAAATGTCATATTGCTATGTGTTAGCCTAGTCGTGCAGTCTGAGTCCTCTATCCACAGTTTGAGAACTGTCATATTTCTATGTGTTAGCCTAATCGTGCAGTCTGAGTCCTATATCCACAGTTTGAGAACTGTCACATTGCTATGTGTTAGCCTAGTCGTGCAGTCTGAGTCCTCTACCCCCATTTTGAGAACTGTCCCATTGCTATGTGTTACCCAGTCGTGTTATTGGAATATTTAACCACTGTATCTAATGGGCTTCTATTTTTATTTCATAACAATCTCTCGCTTTTGGGCTATTACATCAATCTCCTACGATTTGTCTATAACAACTGCGATCAATGTAATTTACAAGAGGATTGTGAGAGGGGGAGGGGAGAAACCAAATAATTTGCCTGTTATAGATCAGAAGCAGCATACACCAGCTCTCACTTACTCTATGCACCTTCTTAGAATTTGAGCCGTGCTTCACAAATTGATTTTCAATTTTTAGTTTCATATAACTTTTCTCGGATAACCACAAAATTGGTTCCATCTCTTATCTATAGTTAGTCCAAACTTATATGTATATATAAAGATAGATAGATAGATAGATAGAGAGAGAGGGAGGGGACATATAAATTGAAATAAATTAAAAGAGAGGGTAAAGGAGATAGTAACATGTAGAATTTGAGAGGTTGGGGGAGGGGGGGGATATAAATTGAGGGAGAGAGGGTGACAGAGAGAGATAATGAAAGAAGGGGAAATATTGAGAGAGTCATGATTGGAGGATGAAGGCGACAGAAAGATAGATGATGGTTGGTGAGAGAGAGAGTGACAGAGAGAGAGACGGGTTGGAGATAGAGTGAAGGAGAGAGAAAAAGAAGGGGGATAAAGAGAGATTAAGGGAGAATGTTGAGATTAAAGTATAAACGATATAGGGAAATATAGAAGAGATTGAGAGAGAGGGTGAAGGAGACAGAGCAGTACATGTATCGTTCTTTAGCTGTATGGAAAGAGAGAGAAGGTGAAGGGGGAAGACAGAGAGAAATAGAGAGAGAAAGAGAGAGAGAGAGAGAGAAGGAACTTCAGCAGTAGATGTATCGTACTTTGGCTGTATGGCTCAAATTGGGAAACAGTTATTACGTTTCGAACATTGGGTTATCGTAATTGAGGGACATCAATTAGGTGGCGTAGGACGGTCTCTTGTATGTGTGTGCACGCGCGTGTTTGTGGTACTGTGTGAGGATGTATGTGCGTGTTGGTGGTAGTGTGTATGTGTGTCTGCACGCGTTGTTGATGGTAGTGTGTATGTGTGTGTGCACGCGTTGTTGGTGGTAGTGTGTATGTGTGCACGCGTTGTTGATGGTGGTGTGTATGCGCGCGTGTTTGTGGTGGTTTGTTTGTGTGTGTGTGTGTGTGTATCTGTGTGTGTTTATGATTACAGTCATCTTGGAATGTATTCTTTACGTTTGTTGGTGATTGTTATATTTGTGTATCTTGTTTACAGTGATTCCTAAACAGGTGGTTTCAGGTCTCACTAAGATCCGCGAACACGATGCTGAGAACAAAAATAATCAATGATTCTTCGGCGTTCGTTCTGAAAGAAGACATGGATCCATGGCACAGTCGCATATTTAATACTTTAGTCTGTGACAACATGTGAGGCGGACGACATAAGCCGTGACAACATGTGAGGTGGACGACATGAGGCTGACCACATGAGCCCGTGACAACAAATGAGCCTGACGACATGAGCCCGTGACAACATGTGAGGTGGACGACATGAGGCTGACGACATGAGCCCGTGACAACATGTGAGATGGACGACATGAGCCCGTGACAACATGTGAGGTGGACGACATGAGCCCGTGACAACAAATGAGCCTGACGACATGAGCCCGTGACAACAAATGAGCCTGACGACATGAGCCCGTGACAATATGTGAGGCGGACGACATGAGGCTGACGACATGAGCCCGTGACAACATATGAGGCTGACGACATGAGCCGTGACAACATATGAGGCTGACGACATGAGCCGTGACAACATGTGAGGCGGACGACATGAGGCTAACGACATGAGCCGTGACAACATGTGAAGTAGACGACATGAGGCTGACGACATGAGCCGTGACAACATGTGAGGTGGACGACATGAGCCGTGACAACATGTGAGGCGGACGACATGAGGCTGACGACATGAGCCGTGACAACATGTGAGGCGGACGACATGAGGCTGACGACATAAGCCGTGACAACATGTGAGGTGGACGACATGAGCCGTGACAACATGTGAAGTAGACGACATGAGCCGTGACAACATGTGAGGTGGACGACATCAGCCGTGACAACATGTGAGGCGGACGACATGAGGCTGACGACATGAGCCGTGACAACATGTGAGGTGGACGACATGAGCCGTGACAACATGTGAAGCAGACGACATGAGGCTGACGACATGAGCCGTGACGACATGTGAAGCAGACGACATGAGGCTGACGTATAAGGCGGACGACATGAGACTGACGACATGAGCCGTGACAACATGTGAGGCGGACGACATGAGACTGACGACATGAGGCGTGACAACATGTGATGCCGACGACAGGAGCCGTGACAACATGTGAGGCGGACGACATGAGCCGTGACAACATGTGAGGCGGACGACATGAGCCCATGACAACATGTGAGGCGGACGACATGACCCCGTGACAACATGTGAGGCGGACGACATGAGCCCGTGACAACATGTGAGGCGGACGACATGAGACTGACGACATGAGACTGACGACATGAGCCCGTGACAACATGTGATGCGGACGACATGAGCCCGTGACAACATGTGAGGCGGACGTCATGAGCCCGTGAAAACATGTGAGGCGGACGACATGAGACTGACGACATGAGGCTGACGACATGAGCCCGTGACAACATGTGAGGCTGACGACATGAGACAGACGACATGAGGCTGACGACAAGAGCCGTAACAACATGTGATGCGGATGGCATGGGCCCGTGACAACGTGTGAGGCGGACAACATAAGGCTGACGACATGTGAAGCAGACGACATGAGGCTGACGACATGAGCCGTGACAACATGTGAGGCGGACGACATGAGGCTGACAACATGAGCCGTGACAACGTGTGATGCGGACGACATGAGCCGTGACAACATGTGAGGCGGACGACATGGGCCCGTGACAACGTGTGAGGCGGACAACATGAGCCGTGACTGGTACTTTTAGCCGATGACACAACCCAGTGTTTGGACATTTTTTCTATGCCGGCCATTCAAACGCATTGAATATTGTACGAGCGAGTTGAAAATCTGTTCATTTAAATATACCATAATTATATAACTACTTGCCGGAAGACCACTGTCAATTATCTCTTGACGGTAAATTGGCCGTCATCTCAGGCGGGAATTCGCTCATTCTGCCCTATCCTATAACATCAAACATATAGGGACAGCTAGATTATGTCGGCCTAGGGGCACGTCCCATATAATCTATATCGTGTTAAACAGTCTACGGCTGGGATGCCACATATCATCTCTCATATAGTTATTTGACCAAAGGGACAGAGACGTGTATTTAATGAATGCTGTTTATTAGTTCAGGGTCGCACCAATGTTTGTATTTTCAAACTTTGATGTCAATATTTCCAAAACCTAGCTCTAATAACATTTGTATTAAAATTACGATGTGCATCTTGCATGACGCCTATAACGGTTAAATGGCTGTAGTTAGTATTAATGATACTACGGGCTTAAATGTGTAGGCCACTCTCTTCACATCCTCTTCTAATATCCTTGTTGCCGTTATCTGTTCTCCCTCCTCTTCTAATATCCTTTTTGCCTTTATCTGTTCTCCCTCCTCTTCTAATATCCTATTTGCCTTTATCTGTTATCCCTCCTCTTCTAATATCCTTGTTGCCTTTATCTGTTCTCCCTCCTCTTCTAATATCCTTTTTGCCTTTATCTGTTCTCCCTCCTCTTCTAATATCCTTTTTGCCTTTATCTGTGATCCCTCCTCTTCTAATATCCTTTTTGCCTTTATCTGTGATCCCTCCTCTTCTAATATCCTTGTTGCCTTTATCTGTTCTCCCTCCTCTTCTAATATCCTTGTTGCCTTTATCTGTTCCCCCTCCTCTTCTAATATCCTTGTTGCCTTTTTCTGTTCTCCCTCCTCTTCTAATATCCTTGTTGCCTTTATCTTTCTGTTCTCCCTCCTCTTCTAATATCCGTGTTGCCTTTATCTTTCTGTTCTCCCTCCTCTTCTAATATCCTTGTTGCCTTTATCTTTCTGTTCTCCCTCCTCTTCTAATATCCGTGTTGCCTTTATTTGTATCCCTCCTCTTCTAATATCCTTGTTGCCTTTATCTTTCTGTTCTCCCTCCTCTTCTAATATCCGTGTTGCCTTTATTTGTATCCCTCCTCTTCTAATATCCTTGTTGCCTTTATCTTTCTGTTCTCCCTCCTCTTCTAATATCCTTGTTGCCTTTATTTGTATCCCTCCTTCTAATATCCTTGTTGCCTTTTTCTGTTCTCCCTCCTCTTCTAATATCCTTGTTGCCTTTATCTGTTATCCCTCCTCGTCTAATATTCTGGTTGCATTTATCTTTCTGTTCTCCCTCCTCTTCTAATATCCTTGTTGCCTTTATCTGTTCTCCCTCCTTTTCTACTATTCTTGTTGCATTTATTTTTCTGTTCTCCCTTCCATCCTCTTCTAATATCCTGGTTGCCTGTCTCATCTTCTCTCTCTCTCTTTCTCTATCTCTCTCACCTCCCTCCGTTTCCCTCCCCCATAACACACAAAGACACATATAGTTGCGAATGAAAAGAAACTAATTGATAAACGTTTTATGCGAATTACCAGCGCTAGATTTTATCTAATGTATATGCCATGCTTTTGTTTCTCTCTCTCTCTCTCTCTCTCTCTCTCTCTCTCTCTCTCTCTCTCTCACTCTCTCTCTCTCTCTCTCTAGTCTCTGTCACCATTTCTCACTTGGATAATCACATAATTCTGCCCTTGTTCCTCGCGTTTTTACACTACCACACTTGTGTATTGCAGGCTAGCCGAGCCATCTCCGTGTGGTATTATTCTCAGGACACCAGAACTACACCGGCAAGACGGACTAACAAACAGATATCGGTGGTCGTTACTAAGAGTTGACGCAGCCACGATCGCCCAAAATTTGCATAAACACACCACAGCCTGCCCGTTTCTGTGCCATTCATGTCTGCGCATGTGTTATGACTTGAGGAAACGTGTTAGAAAGCCCAGAGTATATATTTAGGGACACTCCTGCCCAGCGTTTATGTGTCTGCTTCCGTGTAAGATGATTTTCCGTGGAACGAATAAAGAATATTTATTTCGTTATTATTTCCCGTTATGGTTTCTATACGTCACTCATTAAGGTTCAATATGTTCACAGATAATCTCTTCATACACCCTAGTACTAGGTCTAACACTCGACATATATGACAAATAGCAGCTATTAAACAGCAAAATCTTCCTAATTGTATAAGTCTCTAGCATTCATACACCGTGTACAGCCTGTGTGCGCAGCATTGACGTTGAATCAATCTGGAGTGATTGACAGTACTGTAAGGTTCCATTGTGATAATCACTCTAAACCAGTGCTCCTCAACCTTGTTATACCTGGCGCCCACTATTACAACTTTGGTGACGGTAAATTTTCCCTGCGCTCACTAAAATCTAATCGAATGAAAACACCGCGATCTTCCACTGAATTTTTATGTTGGACATTTTAAATCATCATGTGCATTGCAGAACGTCGCTCTCACCACAGCCCGTCTGAAAGAAACTCGATCTCTAGCCAAATCTCCAGCCTGTTCCGGAGTCATACCCAGGAATTCCATGACATCTTGGTACCATCGCCTTCTTTTTCTGCCTCTGCGTCTCTTGTCCGGCACCAAATCATCCATTACCGTTCTCTCAAGATGTTGTGTATTTTGATGCGACCAATTTTTTTTTCAATTTTCTGTTCATGATGCAAGTTAAAACCCAGTTTTCCTTTATAATCAACTCTTGTCTGCATTCTTCTTTTTTTCAGTCCACAGTATTCTGATGTCCTTTCTGTAATATTTCAACTAGAAGGACTCGAGGTTTGGGTAGCTGTCCATGTTTCACAGCCGTACGCTACCATGGAAAAAACACAGGTTCACAGAAACTTGCACTTTTTTTGGTTTGCTGGAGTTCTGCCATCATTTTCTCAGGTTGTGATTTTAATACAGAACGTAATTATTCTGCTACCGCCCACATGCAAGATCAAATCGCCCATTATTGGGTGTTAGCGCCCAGGTTGAAGAGCACTGCTCTAAACGGTCACAGCCATCTTGATCTACATACTTCATAGTAAATCAGCTTATTTTCGTCTTATTTAATGTCTTCTTTACCTTTCCTTCTAGCTGGTATGATGCTCGTCTTAGATCATTGTTCAAATATGCTATCAGCGCTGCCTCACACCTCACACATGTGCTTGTGTGTGTGTGTGTGTGTGTGCGTGTGTGTGTGTGTGTGTGTGTGTGTGTGTGTGTGTGTCTATATATATCTATTTTGAAGTAAAGGGTAACCAGGGTCTGGCGATTCATACTGATATAACATTTCCTCACGCCTTCGTTCTTGCTTCGTGGAATAGACTGTCACAATAGTTTGGCCAACGAGGTGGACATGGACACTGTAATCCCTATGGTGTTGAACTTACTGAAGAGCCATTTCGCTGCAGCAAAGAGGACCACGATCAACCTTTTAATGTACGATTCGAGATGTAAGAAGAACCACTGTAACCCGCATACCACAGAAACGTCGTCAAGAGTTAACTCAACACGGAAAGAAAAAAAAAGATTGACATTTATAATGTTGACATCTACCTCCCTGCCGGGTACCTGTCACGCAAATATTGTAAAAAACTAAAAACAAAAATCATTTAGTAAAAACAATAAGAAGAAAAAGATAAGAAAGAACATTCTAGAAAAACGAGCATAATGAAACTGTCAAAACGTAGCAAAAGTTTTCAGGCAAAATGTAAAGTGTTCCTTCTTTAACGTTTGCTGCCTGAATGTTCAGTTCGGTAATAGGCAAACATTACTGTGTCATAATAAATACAATTCCATGCCTCTACGAGTGCCTTGGGCGAAACCGCTAGAAATCGCGAAGATGGCCGAGACTTGGAGGGGGAGATGATATCAAGATCGATGAAGAGTTTTTGTATTCAATGAGGCTTCCACACGCCAAAAGAAAAACTCCAGGCTATGTTAATGTACAGCTGCTAGAATTTCTTTGGCCAACATCTGTAATTTTGTGACTGCATTAGTACATTATTTCACTTTAAAAAAAAGTTCTACATATTTTTACCCTATTCTTTTCTTTTGTTTCCAGCAGTTTTTTCGATCCCTTTTTTTTTTAACTGGCGTAAAAAAAATTGTTCTTTGTTTTACTTTGGACCAGATGTGCCCATTACAGCCAAAAACAGTTTCAGTTTTGTAATGTTATGTTAGACACAATAAACATTACTGTAATCTGGACAGATTTAAGTCTTTCTCACAAAATAGTGGAGGTTGTGGACATTGTTTGTTAATGTAGTTCTTTGGGTGTACTCACGGGTGGCTCTTGTAGCGAGTTGGTTGTGCACACTGGTAGTTCTTGTAGCGAGTTGGTTGTAGACACTGGTGGTTCTTGTATCTGGTTGGTTCTGGACACTAGTGGTTTTTGTAGCGAGTTGGTTGTAGACACTGGTGGTTCTTGTAGCGAGTTGGTTGTGGACACTGGTGGTTCTTGTAGCGAGTTGGTTGTGTACACTGGGGGTTCTTGTAGCGAGTTGGTTGTAGACACTGGTGGTTATTGTATCTGGTTGGTTGTGGACACTAGTGGTTCTTGTAGCGAGTTGGTTGTAGACACTGGTGGTTCTTGTAGCGAGTTGGTTATGGACACTGGTGGTTCTTGTAGCGAGTTGGTTGTGGACACTTGTGGCTCTTGTAGCGAGTTGGTTGTAGACACTGGTGGTTCTTGTATCTGGTTGGTTGTGGACACTGGTGGTTTTTGTAGCGGTTCGTTGTAGACACTGGTGGTTCTTGTAGAGAGTTGGTTGTAGACACTGGTGGATCTTGTAGCGAGTTGGTTGTAGACACTGGTGGTTCTTGTATCTGGTTAGTTGTGGACACTGGTGGTTCTTGTAGCGAGTTGGTTGTAGACACTGGTGGTTCTTGTAGCGAGTTGGTTGTAGACACTGGTGGTTCTTGTATCTGGTTGGTTGTGGACACTGGTGGTTCTTGTATCTGGTTGGTTGTGGACACTGGTGGTTCTTGTATCTGGTTGGTTGTGGACACTGGTGGTTCTTGTATCTGGTTGGTTGTGGACACTGGTGGTTCTTGTATCTGGTTGGTTGTGGACACTGGTGGTTCTTGTAGAGAGTTGGTTGTTTACACTGGTGGTTCTTGTATCTGGTTGGTTGTGGACACTGGTGGTTCTTGTATCTGGTTGGTTGTGGACACTGGTGGTTCTTGTATATGGTTGGTTGTGGACACTGGTGGTTCTTGTAGAGAGTTGGTTGTAGACACTGGTGGATCTTGTAGCGAGTTGGTTGTAGACACTGGTGGTTCTTGTATCTGGTTAGTTGTGGACACTGGTGGTTCTTGTAGCGAGTTGGTTGTAGACACTGGTGGTTCTTGTAGCGAGTTGGTTGTAGACACTGGTGGTTCTTGTATCTGGTTGGTTGTGGACACTGGTGGTTCTTGTATCTGGTTGGTTGTGGACACTGGTGGTTCTTGTATCTGGTTGGTTGTGGACACTGGTGGTTCTTGTATCTGGTCGGTTGTGGACACTGGTGGTTCTTGTATCTGGTTGGTTGTGGACATTGGTGGTTCTTGTAGAGAGTTGGTTGTGGATACTAGTAGTTCTTGTAGAGAGTTGGTTGTGGACACTACTAGTTCTTGTAGAGAGTTGGTTGTGGACACTAGTAGTTCTTGTAGACAGTTGGTTGTAGACACTGGAGGTTCTTGTATCTGGTTGGTTGTGGACACTGGTGGTTCTTGTATCTGGTTGGTTGTGGACACTGGTGGTTCTTGTATCTGGTTGGTTGTGGACACTGGTGGTTCTTGTATCTGGTTGGTTGTGGACACTGGTGGTTCTTGTATCTGGTTGGTTGTGGACACTGGTGGTTCTTGTAGAGAGTTGGTTATGGACACTGGTGGTTCTTGTATCTGGCTGGTTATGGACACTGGTGGTTCTTGTATCTGGTTGGTTGTAGACACTGGTGGTTCTTGTAGCGAGCTGGTTATGGACACTGGTGGTTCTTGTAGAGAGTTGGTTGTGGACACTGGTGATTCTTGTAGAGAGTTGGTTGTGGACACTGGTGATTCTTGTAGAGTTGGTTGTGGACACTGGTGGTTCTTGTAGAGAGTTGGTTGTGGACACTGGTGATTCTTGTAGAGTTGGTTGTGGACACTGGTGGTTCTTGTAGAGAGTTGATTGTGGACACTGGTGGTTCTTGTAGAGAGTTGGTTATGGACACTGGTGATTCTTGTAGAGAGTTGGTTGTGGACACTGGTGATTCTTGTATCTGGTTGGTTGTGGACACTGGTGGTTCTTGTAGCGAGCTGGTTGTGGACACGGGTGGTTCTTGTATCTGGTTGGTTTGTGGACACCCCTAGTCTGTCCTCTTAAGACTCTTCTTTGTTCAATCTGTAGACTACCAATGCATCTTTTGAAGTGTTATCATCCAGTAGGTCATCATCAAACATAATAAGCGTCCAGGACTGAACTGCTAAGCAGTGCTGAAAACAAGCACTTGACCATGAAAAGGGCCGAACTCCGAGCCAACCATTTTGAAATGTTTCATTTTCAGTCGCCCATTTATTTTGTGTTATCGCCCTTTGTTTCTTTATTTATCAGCCTTTTCAGTCACTATCTTTGCTTAATAGTTCCTTTTGCCCTCTCCTCCCTCAATGTCAGCCAGATTGATAGCCTGTTTTTATACTGTTTCTTGAGCAGTCGTTCCCCAGATCCGGACTAGCAGCTGAGGTCCACCTCGCTAGTACATCTGGGAGTTCTAAAGTATTCTCAAAATGGAGCGGTTAATCCGCCCAAGTAGTGTCCCATCTTTGAAGCGACGTCAGCGAATAATGAATAGGCTCCTTAGATGAGTAGTTCTGTCCAGAGTTGGCTTCGATTTGGGCGCAACCAGTATACACATGAATTTTAAATGAGTTCTTGTATGTTATGCGGGAATAGATGCATATATAAAATGCAACGTAGAAATGATGTAGGTAGGTCTATGTATAAGTAAGTTTGCCAATTTTACCACTCAAATTTTACTTCTTTTTTCATTCTAGTTGAAATTATAGATCATGCTTTCTTTGTTCATGTTCTCTAATGTCTTTTTCTCCTCCCCCCCCCCCCACACACACACAAACAACACAGAGAGAGAGAGAGAGAGAGAGAGAGAGAATATCTTGTTAATGGTAGTCATGCCCCACACATTATCTTAAAAGTAATGATCGGTGTGGGCACTGGCGCTTTTCCAACTGCAGGATTATGCCAAGGGGATTTATAATGCTCGCATTATAGACACCTGGAAATATATTAGTAGTCACTCTGTGAAGGATGTAAATGCATAATCTTCAAACGCTTGCTGGCATGAGCCCAATTAACTTATCTGGTTTAAATTGTAATTAAAAGTGAAAAGTGTTATAATATTAAAGGAGAGATATTGCTTGCACGCACATATAAGCGTGTGTTTGCCTGTGTATTAATATGTCTGTGTGTGTATGTCTGCATTTCTCTATGAGTGGGTTAGGTTAATTGTGCCCACATTTTGCCCAACTGCCTAATGTGTCAAGAAGAGGAAGTTAGAGGATACAAATGCGATGTCCAAATGTAAGTTGCCATATTTAGGAAATACTGCAACTTTTCAAACCCTGTAGATTAGTTTTTTGTTTTATTTTGTATTTGGCCACTAGCATTTTTTAAGCAACTTTTAAAAACAACTGACAATTTTTTGTTAACTCTAAAGAAAGTCAATATTTGACTTTAAAACGCTTTTTACTTGTGTTTCTCTCCCCCCCCTCCCCCCACCCCTGCTAGATGGTCGCAGAATATAATATATTTATTATTTGCTCCTGTAAAGTTGTACTTGAAATTGAAAGTATTCATAATCGGGGTGTGTCTATAATCGATTACTTTAGCAGACTTATTAGAACTGAACTTCCAGTTTCTGATTTCAAGTGTTAGGGCGGGGATATAAAATTTCAAATTGATTGGAAATTACTTCAATATAAATGAATCTATAGTTTTGGGTATCAATTGTGTATGTGCGATATTATTAGATGTTCAATAATATATTGTGATTTCTTTCTTTGTAAACTCACAACCAGCTGTCATTTTTATTTTGTGCATACCCGCTTAGGTTGTTTTTGTTTTTTTAACCATTAACGATTATTTAATCTAATGCCATATCGTCAAAGAAACGGTAAGCTTCCATTTAAAGGAAGCCTATTTCGAAGCACCTTTTTGCTCCAATGTGAAGCATTGGTCTTATCTACGTTAGCTTCGTGGGAAGCCTGTATTCGAGCATTTGCTGATTTTAATGACAATATTTATTTACATGATGAGGTTGCCAACCCTAATCACATTCTTCTATAGTAGGATTTTACAGCAGGCTTAGAAGGTGACAGTGGGTATATGATACTCATCCCGTTTACCAATGAAATCTTAATTACTCGTTAAACTAATTGTTCGTGTTTTTTCCTTATACTTACAAATGGTCTAGTAAAGGGTCAAGGCCGCCGTCCATCGCAAAAGATGATGTCATACTTTATTTGCTAGCGCTACTTTTTTAGTAAGGATTAACCGCGCTACTTTTTATCCGCATTCTCTCTAGTCTACTGTGATCCCATTGATGTAGATTAACAGTTCGTGCTCTGCCGTCGGTACTGTCAGTAACGAAAGAAATTGAGCGTATATTGAGTACTGAAGTCGGTTCTTTGTACCATTTTACAACACAATGCTGCTCGATAAAAATGTATATATTACACTCGCACACATATAATTTCTAACGGAGGCTTAAATACATATATGGCATTCACACAAATATAGTTGCAAAATGTCACATGTGGAAAGTAAAGAAGTAGAAACCACATACACATGCTTGAAAATCAATATCGCCTTTGTAAAGTGTATTGAAAACGGAGAGAAAGCAGGGGCATCTAGCTAGCTTTCAGATATGCACACATATTCCATAAATACACATATAAAGAAATGGAAAAAATGCAATTTAAAAGTGAAATCCATCATGTCAATAAAAGAGGAAACAAAGTTCAAGCTAGAAAAAGAGATGTGCTCCATACAGCCATCGAAAGTCACACACTACAGTGAGACACTTACACACTACAGTGAGGCACATACATACTCGACAGTGAGACACATACAAACTCGACAATGAGACACTTGCACACTACAGTGAGACACTTACACACTACAGTGAGGCACATACATACTCGACAGTGAGACACATACAAACTCGACAATGAGACACTTGCACACTACAGTGAGACATTTACACGCTACAGTAAGACACTTACACACTACAGTGAGAGACGAGAGACATACACCCAGCAGATACACAGAACAGTGACACACACACAGAGAGAGAGAGAGAGAGAGAGAGCGCGAGTGAAGACATTAGACAAAACACAACCACCATTGACAATTACTGAAAATGCCTCTGTTATCACTTCTTGCATTGGAATCTCCAGCCTGTCGCCTGTTGAGGACAATCTGTCCGGGGTCCAATTTGCCTGTTGTCAAGCCGAGTGAAAATAATGGGAAGAAGCCGCGGCAAAAAGAAGGGCAAAAAATCAGCAGATATTGAGACTGATACATTTCTTAGAGCAAAGATAGACACAAGTGTGTTGCCAATGACAACAGTTGGAACGAACGAACCAAGATGAGTAGGACCTGTGTCTCCATCCCGGCTTATTATTATTCCCCTCCATACTTGAGAAATTGGACCTGAACAAGGTCATTCAAAGGTCTCCCTACATAGGGTATAATATTGCTTTCTGTGTATCCATGTGTGTGCACGCGTGTGCGGGTGCGTGTGCTTGCGTGTGCGGGTGCGTGTGCTTGTAAATAAATATGTTTTAGGTAATATTGTGAAACATCTTTGTCTTAAAGAAGCGCGTATAGCTAAATTGTATGTCAATTAGGAGTGGTGTCTGCTTGGAATGCATTGCCAGGGGAGGTAGTGGAGGCAGGGACAGTTAATGCATTTAAGAATTAACTGGATGCGCATAGCTTTTAGAGCAAGGTGATGTAAATGTAACTGGTTGTATACAGACTCTGCAGGGTCTTCTAAACCAGTATAAAGACGTTAAGTTATAAAGACGTTAAGTTAGGTTAGGTTAGCATGCTGGTAGAACACTCTCTTTTCACGGCATAGGTCAGGTCAGGTCAGATCATCCCGTAACCGGTGAGGTCGTTGGGGCACACATGAAGACATCCTCACAACACCACGCCACCCTTCTCTGTCAGCGACCGCTGCCTGTGCCTCTTCTGGTCGGAGATTGGTCCATTCTTTTATGTTGTCATCCCATCTCTTTTTGGGACGGCCTCTTCGTCGTCTGCCTTGCACCTTTCCGTGGAGGATTGTATTTGCAAGACCATTTGATCTCGATATGTGACCGTACCAAGCAAGTTTCTTTCTTTTGACAGTCTTCAAAAGGCCCTTTTGCTGTTGTAACTGTATCTCGAATTTCCTCATTTGTAACTGATCTTTGTACGTAACTTACGTAGGTGAGGAGTTAACCCTTACAACCATCATGCCTCAGTCGTCCTAGCGGTAAATTTGTACCCGACATACGACTAGGGAAGTAACAGATAGCGAGTTAAGAAACTGACGACCCTACCTCATACGAGCTGTGGCTTAGAGTGATGAAGTCTCTAACAACTTCATTCGCCGACAGTAGTGTAACTACCATGGGACAAACTTTACTGAAGTCTCTAACAAATTCATTCACCGACAGTAGTGTAACTACTGTGGGACAAACCTTTACTGAAGTCTATAACAACTGTATTCCCCTATAATAGTGTAACTACTACGGGGCACACCTTGACTAAAGTTTCTAACAACTTTATTCTTGACAGTAGTGTAACTACTGCCGGAGAAACCTGTATCTGTATAGCTAGAAGTCTTCTCGTGGCTGGATGAGGGAACTGTCTAAGGTTGCCATGCAATTTCAGAATGGAACATAAAATCGGAAGGTATGACAACCTTTGAACCACATTGTAGGTGAACTCAGTCGTCGCCTTGAGCTATTTCATTGTGTCCTGTATATGCATAATTAAATACAGACTTACATAGACACAATAAAATACACTTTACATAGACACAATACTAACATACGTATATAGACACAATACTGACACTTATATAGACGCTGTACTTGCACACGTATATACATAGACAATACTAACACACTTACGTAAATACAATACGAAAACGCGTATATAATCACAATATTGACACACTTACAAAGACACAATATTACACACTTACATATACGAAATAAAATACACTCACATAGATATAATAAAACAAACTTACATATACACATTACTAATAAACTTACATAGACAACTTTATTGACATACTTACATATACATAATACTTACACACACCTAAAGATAATACTCACCCACGTACTCACGTGTACATAATACTTACACACACGTAAAGATAATACTCACACACGTACTCACGTGTAAATAATACTTGCACTCTTAGATAGGAATAATTTTTGCGTACTTAGATACTGACAGTTAATACGTACATATTGACATTCACATAATACTTACATGCGTGCATAAACACAATACTTGCGTACTTACATACTAACATACACATGGTACTTGCGTATTTACACACTAACATAGACATACCAATTGCGTACTTACATACTAACATAGACATGATACTTGCGTATTTACATACTAACATAGACATACTAATTGCTTACTTATATACTAACATAGACATAAATGTTTGCGTATTTACATTCTAACATAGACAAAACACTTGCATCTTTCATATTTAAACACACTGACATAACCCTTCAAATACTTAGAAACTAAGATAGACATGATATTTGCGTATTTACATACTAACATAGACAAAACACTTACACATTTCATATTTAAACACACTGACATAACCCTTTAAATACTTACAAACTGACATAGACATGATATTTGCGTATTTACATACTAACATAGACAAAACACTTACAAATGTCATATTTAAACACACTGACGTAACCCTTCAAATACTTACAAACTGACATAGACATGATATTTGCGTATTTACATACTAACATAGACAAAACACTTACACATTTCATATTTAAACACACTGACATAACCCTTTAAATACTTACAAACTGACATAGACATGATATTTGCGTATTTACATACTAACATAGACAAAACACTTACAAATGTCATATTTAAACACACCGACGTAACCCTTCAAATACTTACAAACTGATATAGTAGTGACATAGACATCATACTTACACACTACAACATCATCGTCATTGATCAGTCTTATCTCCAATTTAACATAGGGTCGCATCTGAATATCTCCATGTGTTTCTTCTTTGTGCTGTTGTCATGAGTTCCGCCTACTATACTTCGATTGAACTGACTTCCACCTTGACCTTTCGCTGCCAGGTGTTACTTGGCTATACCACGCATCTCTTTCCCCGTGGGTTCCAATTCAGCGCGTGGCTCGTCGTGCTGTTCGGTGTCTTTTTAAGAGTGTCCTTTCCATCCTCACCCTCTCTCCCTAATTTCCTGCTGTGTTGTTTGTTGCCGTGTTCTTTCCCTCAGATCTGAATTCCCCATTATAGCTCTGGTCATTTACCTCGAAGTGTGTAACAAAAAAGCTCTCTAACGAAAGTATGCAGTCTGAATCTGACACCCTTAGTCGCATTCAGTGTATGAGAGCCATATTGCAGAATCGACTTTAGATTTGTGTTCAGATTCATATTATTCCTCACGAAGAATGCTGCCGAGTTCCACATTGAGGAAGATAGTTGAAAGCAAATCTGGCCTTGCTAATGCTGGCGTTAACATCCTGGTTGTTGTTTCGAATGCCCACAATGAGTAGGTTACTCTTATGTGCGCCTTGAAAATGGCGTTAAGTGACGGGTTGCAGTAGCTTTCCTCACATATCGAGCGTGCTGATGATTATGGACCGGGGTCGTCAAGGTGGTTGTGCTATATTTGGCTTCATCTGCATGTCGCTCACTACTACAGAGATCACGTCGAACCTCACCTTGTAAGATAGAGTGGTGTCCTCGACACCAGCTCTTTTCAAGGACGAGCAACGAGGAGTCAGGTGAGGGTGTTGGTCAGTATATTTCTCCTGACCCTGGCTAACATTCTCTGATCAGTGTGTTTTGTCTGACCAGAAGTTAGCCTCATGGTCCCAACATCCTGGTTGAATCCTTAGTCTTTCCCAATACTACTTCCAAGACAGGTAACATGTTCTTAAATTATATGACCATTAATCTTTAGATGGTCTCTTTGTCATGTATTCTCATATCCTTTGTTTTGTTCACATTAATCTGCAATCCAACATTTGCTGCTTAGTCTATTTATCTTTCCTTGTGTCCTGCTGCTTATGTGGCAGCATAGATCTGCAAAATTAAATGTCAATTCTCATCATCATCATCATCATCTTTTTCTATCCATTTGGGCATTTGTGTTGTTAGACGGCATGGGGGAGATGTAGATTTCTGTCATGTGCCAATTTTGTCGACGATGTTATTGTCATTCGGTGTCTCTTCAGTGTCTCACTGACACCATGTATTCCATGTATTCCATGCACGGTGTTGCTCCGTTTAATACTTCGTTTCGTACTCTGTCCAGCCTTGTGACCCCGACAGCCTTTCTCAAACACCTCATTTCGCATACCACATTTTTCTTTCTTCTGCCTTGGTGACAGATAGTCCATGTCTGACGCTGGTAGCAGAAAGTTGGTATAAAAATGCTATTTATCAGCTGTCTCTTTGTCTTCATTGGAAAGTATTTGTGTCTAAGTAATGGTGAGAACTGGTAGGTAACTGCATTAGCTTCCTGTGTTCTTGATTCTACCTATCTAGACTTCTATCTTGTATGAACACGATGACCAGCTATTTGAATTTTCTCCTGGGACTTAATATCAACATGAAGAAAACCAAGCTCCTTACAGTCAACACTAATAGCAAAGATCCAATCATGCAGGTGGGAGAACAGTTGGAGGAAGTGGATACCTGCATCTATTTTGGCAGTACATAGACATACGATGCAGGAGGCACAGTCTAACATAGCCAGACATGCTCTTATATGGAATCCCCAAGGGAAGAGACAAAGAGAAATAGATTAACAAATACATGGAGAAGAGAATGTGAGAAGAAACTAAAATTAAATAATGACACCAGAAAGAGCATCCCAGGACCATGCACGTTGGCGGGATATTGTCGATGGACTATGCACCGAGAGCAGTGACGGCTTCATTGATTGATTGATTGAACATGTTTATGATCTGTCCATTCTGTGTCTGTTTTCCCCCCTCTGTTGTCTGCTACTTCACTAAGTTACGACCTTGAGAAATATTGTTGGAGATAGTAAGCATCCCTGTCTGACCTCAGTTTGAATTGTAAATAGGTTTTTTTAATTTGACGGTGTGCATTATTCTACACGTTGCTTCTTCGTAGAAATCGTGTGTTTAGTTTAAGTACCATCTCTGCATCGGATGTCGACTGCAATGGATCTCCAGTGTATATCTCTTGCCGCAATGATGCAATCTGGCAAGCTTTTCCCAGTCCATCTCCTGTTGTTATCCACCCACTTAAAACGTATGTCTCTTGAACGACCCTCTAGTATGGTCTTTGGTATATGACCAAAATAACGTAACTCTCTAACCCTGATTTCGGTCATTAATTCTCTTTTTACTGCAACATTTTTCAATACCTCCACATTTTTTTCTTTCTTCTCTTTGAAAAAAATGCGACCCAGTATTCTTTACATCCACATTTAGAAGGTTTCAATACTCTTTTCCAACTATTATTCAGTTGTAATCTTGTTTAATTCTTTTAAATTTATCTGGTATTAAATATTTTCTAAATTGCTGTTCAGTTTATACTTTCAAATGCCTTTTCAAAATCTATAACATTCAGAGGTGCCTTGATGGCTCTTTGATAATTGTGAGCGTTTATATTTGTTCTGTACAAAATCTTCCTGCTCTGAATCCTGCATGTTCTTTTCTCTGTTATTCACCTAAAGCATCTTTCATATGATCAAGTATTATTCTGGTCAAGACTTTTCCAGCCGCTATCATGAGTGTTCTACATCATCAGTTGCTGCATCAAGCCAGATTCCTTTTATTTAATAATTTCATTAGGGGACTCACTTTTAAATTTTCTGGAATTGCTTCTGGTTCGCCAATCTTCTTGAAGAGCTGGAGTAGCATCGCTGTGGTGCTTGAGATGTCCGCTTCCACGGCTTTTGTTTGAGTGAGTGTGTGTGTGCGTGGGGGGGGGGGGGGGGGGCTCTCATCGCTGTGGTGGTTGAGATGTCCGCTTCCATGGCTTTTGTTTGAGTGAGTGTGTGTGGGGGGTCTGTCATCGCTGTGGTGGTTGAGATGTCCACTTCCATGGCTTTTGTTTGAGTGAGTGTGTGTGGGGGGTCTCTCATCGCTGTGGTGGTTGAGATGTCCGCTTCCATGGCTTTTGTTTGAGTGAGTGTGTGTGGCGGGTCTCTCATCGCTGTGGTGGTTGAGATGTCCGCTTTCATGGCTTTTGTTTGAGTGAGTGTGTGTGTGTGTGGGGGGGGGGGGGGGGTGGTCTCTCATCTCTGTGGTGGTTGAGATGTCCGCTTCCATAGCTTTTGTGTGAGTGAGTGTGTGTGGTGGAGGGGGGGGGGGGTCTCTCATCGCTGCAGAACGTTCTGTCCTTGTTTGTCCTTCACTGGTGTTTTGTTGTATTGTTTTTCCTTGATATTATTATGGTTATATTGTATAATGTGTGTAGATCACCTTGTATTGCGACCTTTTAAACATGCTCATCTATTTTATCTATTTGTTTTCTCTTATCCTGCCTGACACTCTTTTTCACTGTAATATTTTAACTTAGAATATATTGTGCGCAGGTTTATCTTTTGTTCTTGTCCTTCACATGTGCTCATTTTGTATTTCATACTCTTTCTTTCTCCTATTAGCTTCCGTGTGCTTTCTGTGAGCCATTCCTAGAACAGCTTTCACGTGTTCCGAATTGTGTTTTAACTACACTCGGTCGTACACATAATACGTACACGCTTACAGATACACAACACACAATACATACACAACACACAATACATACTCACACACAAAGACAAAGTACTTACATTCTGATATAGACACAATACTTACACAACTGCATAGACACAATACTTACACAACTACATAGACACAATATTTACACAACCACATGGACACAATACTTACACAACTACATAGACACAATATTTACACAACTACATAGACACAATACTTACACAACTACATAGACACAATACTTACACAACTACATAGACACAATACTTACACAACTACATAGACACAATACTTACACAACTACATAGACACAATACTTACACAACTACATAGACACAATATTTACACAACTACATGGACACAATACTTACACAACTACATAGACACAATATTTACACAACTACATGGACACAATACTTACACAACTACATAGACACAATACTTACACAACTACATAGACACAATACTTACACAACTACATAGACACAATACTTACACAACTACATGGACACAATACTTACACAACTACATGGACACAATACTTACACAACTACATAGACACAATACTTACACAACTACATAGACACAATACTTACACAACTACATGGACACAATACTTACACAACTACATGGACACAATACTTACACAACTACATAGACACAATACTTACACAACTGCATAGACACAATACTTACACAACTACATAGACACAATACTTACACAACTACATAGACACAATACTTACACAACTACATGGACACAATACTTACACAACTACATAGACACAATACTTACACAACTACATGGACACAATACTTACACAACTACATAGACACAATACTTACACAACTACATGGACACAATACTTACACAACTACATGGACACAATACTGACACAACTACATGGACACAATACTTACACAACTACATAGACACAATACTTACACAACTACATGGACACAATACTTACACAACTACATAGACACAATACTTCCACAACTACATAGACACAATACTTACACAACTACATGGACACAATACTTACACAACTACATAGACACAATACTTACACAACTACATAGACACAATACTTACACAACTACATGGACACAATACTTACACAACTACATAGACACACTGCTTAAGCACTTGTGGAGAGGAGACTAACATCTGGTCACACATATACCGAACAGACAATGATGATGTTTGTCCGTCACAAGTGATGAAGACCACTCTCTTTGTTCAGCCGTTGCGACAGTCTTTTATCTTGCTGTGTCCGCTAAAATGGGTGACCTGCGCGGTGATTTGGATTAAAGTGAGGAAGGAACTGCGCCTTTTGTCAACCTCACTCTCTGGTCCTGAGCTACCTTTGACCAGTGGCAATATATTGATCGAGACGACCGGAGATAGCATGGAATGCTGATTTTTCCTCAGGGTTTACTCCCGAACCCTTTCCCGTAAACAGGTATCCCGCAAGGCAGCGTTGGAGGGATACCATAATGATATGCAGGGTTAGGAGATACATACTGACCGAGGTCCCACCTCACTTCCATGCAGTTCTTTCTGGAAAAGACTCTGTTATGGCAGTCTGGCTAACTGGATGTGAAGTCGTGATCCCAATAGTAGTGGTCGTCACGCAAATGTAGCCAAGCGTAACACAACAGCACGCTCTTGATGTAAGAAAAACTACAGCAATCCACCTCTTTATGTCATTTTCACATCGCACGAAAGAGTAAACATACTCATCATGGGCATTAAACAAAAACTTAACGCTCTTACATAGTCACATTCCTTATTTTTCGGTGTCTCTGTCCTCCCATCGCCGTATATCTGACTAACCTAATCAGACATACTTCATCTGCCAATGACTCCTCAATAGGACCATATCTTCGGGTGTCAATGTATCCATCCATTCACGTCCGTTTCTGCACAGCTCGTCAAAATAAACTGATGCCCATCAATCTAAGCTTGAGTTTGACCTATTCGCCAGTAGATACATTTTCTGCAGCGACATAACAAACACACAACAAGCATTTACAAACTGCACGTGCCACTTGCACGTGTCATCTTGTCCCTCCCAGTGTTCTGCTTGTTAGGCAGCTTTATTTTTTCAAAATAAAAACAACAAAATACCTGTCGCAAATTTGCCCGGCTTGAGGAAGATTCGAGTGAACATTTGTTTGCTGGTGGGTGGAAGAGAGAGTGGTATTGTTGAAAATAGTAGGGAAAAAAGGAAGTTCCGGTTTGGGTGAACTATTGAAACCCACCAAACGTAATATTATATCAGCTTGAAATCTTACAATCCTATTCAGGTGCCAATTTCCTGGACATTTTTTTTGGGTAAGGATTTCAAACATGGACAATGGCATTGTTACCACATATCTTTCTCTTTCGTATGCAACAGAGTGCCACATTATAGGAGGCTTACAGCAGAGCATAACTTCAACATCGTTTATAACCAGGGAAACCTTTACTACTAGTCTTTCAAATTGGCTATAAAGTATAGATCTTGAAATACGTACGCACGTATATAATTTATGTAACAAATAGTGTATGTACAGTTACAATATAATTTGTTAGTAACGATGCCATCCGCTCATGATAGCCGGCAATTTGTATAGCTATTAGTGTAGGAATTGGATATTTTGAATTTAGCTCGTGTACGTGAATTCTCGCAAATGAAAAGTTGCAATGGCGGAACTGTTTAGTACAGAAAAGCAGGCTAGCAGTCACATAATACAGAATCAAGTTCAATGTCTGATATCAAATGTCGTGAGACAAAAGGAGTTAAACAAACCGAGAAGCTATGGCATGGTAACTCATTCGGATGACACTCCTCTAACAATGATTCTGAACTGGAGTTGGTCAAAAGGCGTCCGATTCTGTTAGATGAGTTGTCAATAATCGTCAAATTCTTTTGGACGAGTTGTCAATAGGCGTCTGATTCTATTGAATGAGTTGTCAATACGCGTCAGATGCTGTTGTGCTGTTGGACGAGTTGTCAATACGCGTCAGATGCTGTTGGAAGAGTTGTCAATACGCGTCATATTCTTTTGGAGGAGTTGTCCATATATGTCAGATGCTGTTGGATGAGTTGTCCATATATGTCATATGCTGTTGGATGAGTTGTCAATACGCGTCAGATTCTGTTGGGTGAGTTGTCAATACGCGTCAGATGCTGTTGGATGTTGTCAATACGCGTCAGATTCTGTTGGGTGAGTTGTCAATACGCGTCGGCTGCTGTTGTATGAGTTGTCAATACGCGTCAGATTCTGTTGGAGGAATTGTCAATACGCGTCAGATTCTGTTGAGGAAAGGGAACAACATGTTCGACTATCGGATAAGCAATTTGTTGGATATCATAATCTGTTGAGATTCCCCAAAAAGCTTTCTCCGCTGCTATCGATTTTCCAGATGGCGATGCTGTCGCCAACTTAGGTCTCGATTGTGGTCCTGATAAGCGTGGTACAATCCCACGAGCATTCAATAGACGTGGGGGGGGGGGGGGGGGGGGGGGGGGTCGGTCGGATTTCTCCGCGAATCACAGAAAATTGGTTTCACATTTCCAGATAGGTATTTAAAATAATCACATGAAACCATACACACACACACGTACAAGGGGACTTAATATTAAAACCGTGAAATTATGAAAGATATTCGAAACACTGGTATTCTTCTTCGTTGTCTTCATTCGTTCTCAAACTGCCACTACCAAGTGCTGAAAAGGACTTAGGAATTAGCAGAATGTAGTCCAGAGAACGGAATGCATTGTGTCGTTGTTTACAGTTTGGCTGCGATATTTGTACCTTTCGGTCTGACTCATCCGACTTAAGCGTGACATTTTTGGATATCTTTTGGATATCTTTGATATCTTTTCCTTAACCAGTCTGTCCTGTTGGAGCCTGTTATCTAGTATCACCACGTGGGGACGGGGAAGGATCTTGGCAGCTCTGGTTCGCACACCTTGGCGCTAGCAGTCAGCTTTGCCATCGTTGAAAGGACGAACCACATGACGTCATAGTAGCCATTTAAAGATGACCACTTCACTAGTGACATGCACCTAAGAGGAGCAGCATTCTGAAATCCATTTTTTAAAACCGAAGACGCAGCAGTGAGTGAACTGACAGTGGCCAGCGACAGACCGTTGGCTGCTTCCATCAGGGTCACCAAACTACAGCTGACCAAGACACTATTTTGTCTTTTAGCGGCGGCTCTGAAAACAGGATACACTAGTGTAGTCTGGCTAAGATAATAGGGATCACTGTTGGAAGGCAAACCTTTTACCATAAAAAGCCAACTGAAATGGGATGTGTCGGATCGTAATGCGCAGCTATCACCGCCTCCCTGTGCGCAAGGAATATAATATATAATCATCAACACCGTTTCTTCCCAAGCAAGAGCTTCAGTCTTCAACATTTGCTTACCAAGAAGTCTTTCTGTCCTGCCCAATCCATTTCTACTGTGTTCACGTCTTTCCTGTTGCCTTTATGTTTGTTACAATCTCTCTTCTCTATGAATGTTGAGGTTTGCCTCTATCTCTCTTGCTTCGATGACTTCATAATAGAACCCGCCTTGTAGGCGGAATAGAATAGAATAGAATTTGTTGTCCGCAATGTCTGTATCCTATCTAACGCCATCGCCTTCTCATAATGTCATGTGCCACTGATATATGTCCAGCTCGTTCCCATAGTTCATGTTAGGACTTTACGAGTTTTTGTGGGGTTTTGGTGGTTGCGATCTCGGTTTACAATTTCAACATATCGTGTTCAAACCCTGTCACGCTCGGTTTGATAGAACAGGCATGTCGTGGATGTTTTAATGGTAGAGCTGCTTCTCGCGGTCAACCCTGCTAAAATGGGTAGATGACTAAGCCAGGGTAAACGAAAACTTGAACCTTTTTTCGTTGTAGTTCTCGTAGTTCCCCAGGTTATAAAGCCATACGGACGTCACATTTAGCTGAATATTTTTATATATTGCTGTGCTTCAAATGCAAATCTAAATGTTTTTTCTTCAAAATTTATAAAGCAAACGTAACACATAAGTGTATCATTTAAAAAAACAAACAACTCCGTTTCAATTGCGTTCGATGAATTCCCACAGCTTCTACAAAATGCAGGGATTCCCCTGGATAAAAAAATCTTTTGATCATGTGCACGGCTTGCTGCACCTCTTATCTGGACCTGAAAGTCGTTCTCCCACCGCCTCTTTGAGTCATTGAAAGACGTGGTAATCACTAGGTGCGAATACGGCAGATGTGGGAGACACTCAAATCGTTAGTTTTCAGTGGATACAACCGTTGCATGGACAGTTTGGAGTCGAGCGTTACCATGTTTTACAAGCAGTATAGAGTCGAGCATTGCCATGTTTCAATACGATACCTGCGCTCAGAAGTCCACCTCGTTTGGATTTTATTACAGGTCCAAAATGATTTCTGAGACGATTTACATACGGGACATTGGCATACAGTATTACATCTGGGCATGTAGTGCTCTAAAATAACGCCTAGTTCAAACATAAAGAGATCCAACACTACCTTCCCTGCAGATGATTACGTACGGAACTTCTGAAGTTTTGGTAGGTCAGCCTTGGTTTTATGTCCAGGAACAATTCTCGTTTGGATACCTTCACGTTATACTTCAAAGCGCTGCAAAAGTTTACATACATCAATATGTTTCATCAGTTCTTGAGTCAGCTGCCATGGTAGACACATGGTCTAGCTGGAGCACATCGTTTGCTCGACAATATTTTACAAGGATGCGTGCACCTGCCGCAATGGACTCGGGTTTTATCACTTAGTGTCTCTGACTCTCGAGTGTCACAGACCTCACACCATTTCGGAACATCCTACTCCATTCATACATTCGCTAGAATCACATGCATAACCGCTCCGAACCTTCATCCGCCGATACATTTAGATAGATGTCACAACCTCGCTGCTCAAAACCGGATAACAGAACGTTGCTGCTCTCCGCTTTATCTCAATAGTGGGCGACCATCATTAAATGGCATACTATGACCTCATGGGGCCCCATTACACATCGAAAATACCTGCAGGGCATTTGTGGAGTTCGTAACAACGTGTGTGTGTGTGTGTGTTTATACATATGTATGTATTCATGTATGCGTGCGTATGTGTGAGTATGCATGCTTGCGTATGTATGTATGTATGTATGTGTGCGTATGTGTTTATATATGTATGCATGTTTATATGTATGTATACATGCGTACGTGTGTGTATGTATGTGTATGCATGTTATGTATGTATAATTTATGTATGTGTGTATGCGTGTACGTGCGTAAGCGTGTGTGTGTGCATGCGTGCGTACATTTATGCATGCATGTATTATGTATGTATGTATGTGTGTGTATGTGTCTTTGATTGGTGGAATATTGCTGCCATGAATCCACGTTTAGCGGAGGTCCCATTCTCTTTCTCCAACAAAAATTGAATGTAGAAAAACAACATTTTGGGGTTCATTCCAGCTCATCTCAATTCAGTTTCCATCTACACATCGAAGGGCGACTGCAATGGATCTCAAATGTCCTCTATCGTTTACAATGTCCATCATTTGATGCCATCCTCTGACCTGTAATTTTGATTACCTCCTACATGTTTTTCCATGTCCATCTGTTGACGTAATCCTCCCACCTGTAGCGTTGATCTGCGCGTGTTCCCTTCTCCTTGCCTCCCAGTATTGTTCTCAGCAAGTTGTTATGTCTCTTCATGTGACCAACAAATCTTAACTGTCTGATTCTGATTTGGATCTTAAATTCTCTTTGTGAACCTAATTCCTCCAAACTGCCTTATTTGTTCTATTTGTTTTTCTCCAGATGATGTGCCCCATTGTTCTATAATCCACATTACAAAGATTTTCTCGAACTTTGGGTTCATTGTTCACATTTCTTCGCCATACAGTAAAGAAGAATGTACATAACACCTGATCAAGCTAATTTTTAATTTGTGATTTGCGTATATTTAGGATTGGGTGGCGAGATGAGAGAGAGAGAGAGAGAGAGAGAGAGAGAGAGAGAGAGCCACATATTGTGATTTTACAGCGAGCAAACACGCACATGTTCTCGCCGTTGAGACAACGAAAGAAATCACCAGGAAAGAATGGGATAACATACTATATGCTAGTAAGTCTAGGCACAAAGGCACACACAAACTCCTGGTAATCCTACACTGCAGATGGAGAAAGAGAATTGTACCTCAGATTTGAATTATGCCTATTTATTAATTTTTTTAATTTGTTTATGTCTGTGCAGTTCATCACATTTTCGAGACTATCAGGCACAAGTCTTTACTAAGACAGCACACCAGCTAAGATATCGTTGAGATAATACTCGCATAAGGCGGAGATTAGAAAAGCAAAAATACAGATAGAAATTAAACCTTTGGCATCCGTGTGGTTGTACACTAAATGAATTATAAGACATGAAGGAGAACGGCACTGGTGGAGGTGGACCTGAGCGAACATTCTATCCGCAAAATTAAACCCAAGCTTCTGACGTATCATCGGAAAAATCTGTGATCTTCAAATCTTTTTTAAGTGGTATCCGAACGTGACCAGCAACGATAGTTGGAGATTTTTTGCTTGGATGCAAACTTTGTAGAATAAATACGAGCCGACACAAAATGTTTCGCCAAATATAGGGATTGTAGTGCTAGTCATATGAGAATATCCTGGGCCGTTGCAGGAATGTCAACACATGACTCAAAGCTCAAGCTATCAACAGATGTAGGGTTAAGTACGTGTAGATTTCACATTACTGATGGCTCTCAACGGATTCATTCTTCTACCAGGTTTTTCACAATTCATACTATGTTTATAGCACAACATTACGTTTATTATAAGAAATATACATTGCATGTTAAAACTACATTTATATTACCTTCACGCGCCCTTTAACGGTAAACTGCGTTATAAATACTTTATGAACATTTTAAAGCAAAGATTCCAGGTTATAATGTTTCAAAATTCTATTTCATATTGTCGTCATCATCTTGTGTCATTCCTAGTTGCATTGGATCGTCTTATAGAAAAGTTTTTCATGGCCCTATTCCTAGTTATGTATCCCATACACTGTGTCTCTCTTTTAGTTGTTCTACTTGTCAATGGGCTTATAATACCTTCTTCTTGTAATACATGTCTTGCCTTGATGTCTTGTTTGACTGGTCTGCACATCACAGGAAGCATAGTGGTGTTGATAGAGAGGTGCATAGGTTCTGGATCTTGGCAACCGTCCAGGACCGTGTTAATGGACGAGAAGGCAGCCAGTCCGTGCGGCGACGTCTTGTTAGTCACATGTTCCAGATTATTCTGCATATTGAGGAAGCGCCCAAGATAGAGGTACTCATCGACATCCTCTAATCTCAACCCTTCAAAGTAGACTGGATCACAATTGGCGAAACGATTGCACAACCCTTTGGTCTCCGAGACATTCATCTCGAGTCCCGCGTTCTTACCCTCACCATCGAGTAGCTGCATCATTTGGATGTCTTCTGCTGCTAACTTTGTGATGAGCACTATGTCGTCGGCAAATCGAAGGTGATTGAGGTGACTGCCATCAATATGTCCAATATATATGTTCATTTGATTTTGTAGTGGACTCCAGGTACTATTTTCCTCATAAAACAAATACTAACGTGTTTAGCTTGCTAAAACCATGTCATTGTTGTTCTTGATAGTCTGTTTAGCTTGCTGATACCTCGCCTTTGTTGTATTGGTAGTGTGCTTAAAGTGTTGAAATTGTACCTTTGTATTTCTTAATTATGCTTACCTTGCTGAAATTTTGTCTTTGTTTTTCTTGAAAGTGTTTAACTTGGACAAGCGTTACTTGTATTTCTGTTATACATCTTCCCGAACCAGTTATATTTTTTCCTGTTTCTTTATTTGTTTGCAGCGGGCTTGAATATTCATGCTTATAACTTAATCACACTTTCAATTTGTGATTTATATCGTTATGTCCGTTGTTTATTATGTTTTATTTATAAATAGACCTAGCGAGTCACTTGCTATATTTATAGTCTTAACCAGTTTCTGCAAATATTCTTCATCTTCAGCAAGGTCTTTTGATGTGACCAAAATATCTTAACTATCTTGCTCATATTTCCTTAATAAATTTTCTTTGCGCTCCAAATTTTTCCACTACTTCTATATTTGTTTTCTTGTTTTTCCACAGGATCCTCTACATTCTATACATGCACAATTTGAAGACATTAATTCTCTTCTCCGAGTGGTAGATCGTTGTACACCTGCGCCATATAGCAATAACAACCAACATACATAACAATAACTCTGATCTTTAATCTGTGAGTTACTTGTTCGGATGTCAATATATGACTCACATTGGAGAAAACAACATTGGCGATCTCTTTTTTCTTCTTGATTTCCATTTTCCATCTCCATTATTGTGTTTAGACAATAAGAGAAGTTCCAAACATGATCTATTGTTTGATTATTTATTCTTATCTGTACCGCGGATTTTCTTCTCTGCTTTGCTCATTGTTATATTTTATCTGTACATATGATGTTCTTCTATCCTTTGCTCATTGTTACATTTTATCGGTGCAGCTGATTTTCTTCTCCAGTTTGCCAATTGTTATGAATTTAGTTTTCTAAGTATCAATGTCCAATATATATTCCCGTCTTTTGTTCTTTTCTTGAATGATCAATTGCTGTATTTCTTATTGACTTTCAGTCATAAGAATTGTGTCATCATGAACTGAGATTACTTGCTGATACTCCACCCATAATGAGTCCTAGCATTAACTCTTATCTGTTGGTGAATCTCATAGTCGACCCCTAGTCGTTCTGTCCTTGACGTGCCACTAGGGTCGAGCGGCTCGAGATGAGAGAGTGAGGATAAAAAGTAGCGCTGTTAATCCTTACTAAAAATAGCGCTAGCAAAATAAATTATGCCATCATCGTCTACGATGGACGGCGGCCTTTGCCTCTTTTTTTGGTGAATCTAATGTCTCACTCCAGAAATGTCATTAGTTTATAACGTTGAGCTCTATCAGAGATCTTATTTTAGTCTATGAAGCACATGTAAATACTTGTTTGTACTTCTATATAATTGTCAGCTCGTTTCCTTCTATAGTATACTGTTTCTCTTATTGCGCCTCCTAAAGTCCAATCCCAGGTCCACGGCCCATGACCAAGTTAAGGTTTACTCTGACAAACCAGGTCCACGACTCATGACCAAGTTAAGGTTTGCTCTGACAAACCAGGTCCACGACTCATGACTAAGTTAAGGTTTACTCTGACAAACCAGGTCCACGACTCATGACCAAGTTAAGGTTTGCTCTGACAAACCAGGTCCACAGCTCATAACTAAGTTAAGGTTTGCTCTGACAAACCAGGTCCACGACTCATGACCAAGTTAAGGTTTGCTCTGACAAACCAGGTCCACAGCTCATGACTAAGTTTAGGTTTGCTCTGAAAAACCAGGTCCACGACTCATGACTAAGTTAAGGTTTACTCTGACAAACCAGGTCCACGACTCATGACCTAGTTACGGTTTGCTCTGACAAACCAGGTCCACAGCTCATGACTAAGTTAAGGTTTGCTCTGACACACCTTTGGCGAGATGTATTTAAGCTCTTGCAGTTTATCATTCGTTAGCGCTTGCAGAACTGACATTTCATCTGTAAGGAATACAACCTGCCTGCATTAGTTTGTCGTGTTGTTTACCATTTCTGCAACAATGCTTAATGTCAGTACTTTGGCCGAACGGGTTGAACATAATTTTCCTTGGATGAACAACTAGTGGTTTCGTTTTCTTTATGTGGGCAGACCACATATTTTTCCTGCACCTCCATTCCTCTGTACTTGTAGACATGGACAATTACAGCTGGCCTTCAGCGAATGATACAGGCCTTGGGGATGAAATGTTTACGTAGACTTCTGAACATCACGTACAAAGATCGAGTTACAAATGAAGAAATACGAAAAAGAATTAATCTGGGGTAGGTCTCTCGCCGCCGCGATTGACTTTCATCCAGTATTCGTACAGCGATCTCAGTCCCGCCAGACCGAGCGATAGCGCGGGCTTGCCGAAAACGCTCGCCCGCCTCTCCCCGGCCATGTAGCGGGATGAAATTTGCAGTGTCGTACCGATGGCAACGGTGCGTTACTGTGGCCCGTATCGAGAAACTTTGACAGTCAGCGGTGCTTTTTCGAAGGATTATAGCAGATCTCGACAGTTCGTCTCGCTGGTGGTCAGACTCTCGCAAAGAGCTTGTGACCGGCAAATGGAAAGCAGGAATCCTGCCTAAAGGCCCTGTCCTCGCCCGACCAACCCTCGGGAGAAGGACAGACCGGCAGGCAAAAATCATCTCCAGTCCCTGTGAAATTCATGGCCGGGCCCCCTGTCAGGCGGTCCTAGGTCGACGGATTGAGGGACGGAACAATCGTCCGTCTGTGAGGCTTTTTGTACATCCGTCCTCCGCCGACCGGTGTGTGTGGTTCGTACGTCTCCGATAGATATCTGGTTGATCTTGCCAGTAGTCATATGCTTGTCTCAAAGATTAAGCCATGCATGTCTAAGTTCACACTGTCTCACGGTGAAACCGCGAATGGCTCATTAAATCAGTCGAGGTTCCTTAGATGACACGATCCTACTTGGATAACTGTGGCAATTCTAGAGCTAATACATTCTTACCAAGCTCCGACCCTCGCGGAAAGAGTGCTTTTATTAGTTCAAAACCAATCATCGTTTCCCCTCGCGGGGTTGCGGCGTCCCCACTGGTGACTCTGGATAACTTTGTGCTGATCGCATGGCCTCATGTGCCGGCGACGCATCTTTCAAATGTCTGCCCTATCAAATGTCGATGGTACGTGACATACCTACCATGTTTGTAACGGGTAACGGGGAATCAGGGTTCAATTCCGGAGAGGGAGCATAAGAAACGGCTACCACATCCAAGGAAGGCAGCAGGCGCGCAACTTACCCACTCCCGGCACGGGGAGGTAGTGACCAAAAATAACATATAAACCCTTTAACGAGGATCTAATGGAGGGCAAATCTGGTGCCAGCAGCCGCGGTAATTCCAGCTCCAATAGCGTATATTAAAGTTGTTGCAGTTAAAAAGCTCGTAGTTGGATCTCAGGCGGGCGGTCCGGCTCGCGCCGGTTCACTGCCCGTTGTCTCCTGCCCTACCGTCTGCCGGTTCTCTCCCGCGGGTGCTCTTCGCTGAGCGGCCCGGGTGGCCGGCGCGTTTACTTTGAAAAATTAGAGTGTATAAAGCAGGCATGGCTGCCTGAATAATGGTGCATGGAATAATGGAATAGGACTTCCGTTCTATTTTGTTGGTTTTCGGAACTGGAGGTAATGATTAACAGGGACAAACTGGGGCATTCGTATTGCGTCGTTAGAGGTGAAATTCTTGGATCGCCGCAAGACGAGCTACTGCGAAAGCATTTGTCAAGAATGTTTTCATTAAATACGAACGAAAGTCAGAGGCGCGAAGACGATCAGATACCGTCGTAGTTCTGACCATAAACGATGCCGACTAGCGATCCGCAGGAGTTTCTTCGATGACTCTGCGGGCAGCTTCCGGGAAACCAACGTGTTTTGGGTTCCGGGGGAAGTATGGTTGCAAAGCTGAAACTTAAAGGAATTGACGGAAGGGCACCACCAGGAGTGGAGCCTGCGGCTTAATTTGACTCAACACGGCCAACACTGAAATGATTGACAGGCCGAGAGCACTTTCGTTGGGTCTAATAGTGAACGTGTGCTGGTATTAGACCCACGGAAGACAGGTCAGTTTTGTAACCTTCTTAAAGAAAGAGCGTCTGCTACGGTAATCTTGTTTTAACCCTGCAGAAATTGCAGGTTCCAGACACTTGGTCATTGACTGACTAAAAAGCCCTCTATTGATTCGTTGGGTCTAATAGTGAACGGGTGCTGGTATTAGACCCTCGGAAGACAGGTCAGTTTTACCCTACTAATGACAGGGCGTTGCAACGGTAGTCCTGCTCAACTCGAGAGGAATCGCAAATCGTAGACATTTGGTCCACGTGCTAGGCTCATAAGCCAACGGCGCGAGGCTACCATAGGAGGGATTACGGCCGAACGCCTCTAAGCCGGAATCCCGCCCTAAATCTCAGCACCACTGCGATGGGAGGCTACGATAGGTTTGGGACCTGGGGCTCGTGGCCCAGCCCGAACCAGTCGAGCCGCAGAAAGAGGTCTCTGCCGTCCGCCGATCAAAGCGGGCGGGAAGCTGCCCGATATTCACACATACGGCGATGAGGTGTGAAACCACTAGTAGAAGACTTAGTTCTCGGTCATGGTGTCGTAAGAAGTAGAGCAGCCACCTCACTGCGAACTGTTGAAACGCAACCCCTTGATCATGAGATATGTCCGCACACCAGGCGAACATCTCCCTGCCATTACCAGGCTTATCCCATGGTTAAATGCACTCCTTCGAGAGGAATCGCAGGTCACTGACATTTGGTCCACGTGCTTGGCTGATAAGCCAATGGTGCGATGCTACCACCCGAGGGACTACGGCCGAACGCCTCTAAGCCAGAATCCCGCCCTAAATCTCAGCACCGCTGTGATGGGAGGCCACGACATGGTTTGGACCTGGGGCTCGCGTGTCAGCCCGGCCCGGTCGAGCCACAGAAATGCACCTGGCCAAATGCACTCCTGCCTCGCTCTTTACCTCTGTCTGCTATCAGCCATCCCAATGGACGCAGAAGAGATGCAGTCCAGCGGACATTGTACCTCTGCCCTATTGTGACAACGTCCCAGGTGGCGGGGAATGCTTCACTCACATGCATATGCTACGTTTCTTGCAGGGCGTGACGATCCTGAGACACAGTCACACTGGACTGCCTCTGTTCCGGGATAGTACAAACTAGTACATAGTCCATCATATCATATCATTGCCAAACTCTATAGACACGAGTGGGGAAGACTCGTTAGTCCTGCAAGACAACTGCCCTAAGAGAGACAACCAAAGACTAAGGAGGGCATCCCTACAGAAACGCCTGTTGAAATCGGATGCACTGAGCCACAGGCTTAACAAAATAAAACAGTGCAACGTAAATATCGCTGTAAACAGCGTACGGTGAAGAGAGAGAGATAGAGAGAAAAAGAATTATAACAGCAATAGGGCATTTGAACCCCTCTTGGCAACTGTCAAAAGAAGGAAACTCGCTTGTTACGGTCACATATCGTAATCAAATGGTCTTGCAAATACGATCCTGCACGGAAAGGTGTAAGGCAGACGACGAAAAGGCCGTGCCAAAAGGAGGTGGGAGGACAACATAAAAAAATAGACCAATCTCCGACCAGAAGAGTCATAGGCAGCAGCCGCTGACAGAGAAGGATGGCGTAGAGTTGTGAGGATGTCTTCACATGTGCCCCAATAACATAACTGGTTACGGGATGACCCGACCTGACCTGACCATTCTTCAAGCTATGGTTGTTAATTCATCGGCAGTCACCTGAATCCATGTTTCAATAGGGTACAGATCTTTGATCATGTCGCAAGCTGCTGTTTTCCATTGACGAGTATTTTGCTCTCATATGGTGCTGGTGATATTTATGAAAGTTCTTATGTTTATATTTTGGTGTTGTTTTTATTTGGTTAGAAGGGCTATTGTATTTATTACCTCAGTGATGCCTGGTAAGTACATCTTAGTATGCTCTGATTAAATTGCTGGACCGATGTACAAAGATAATTCTCTTCAATCGTTCAGCGGCTACATCTCGGAATGTGACCTTGAATTGATGGCCAGTGACACTCTTCAATCGTCCACTGGCTATATCTCAGAATGTGATCTTGAATTGATGACCACTGACACTCTTCAATCGTGCACTGGCTATATCTCAGAATGTGATCTTGAATTGATGACCAGTGACAGTGAAAAAGTTGGAAAAAAAACAAACAGCAAACATAACGGCACAAATATACAGAAATTAGAAAAGGAAATTATTGTCAAGGGAATTATGCGGTTTGTGATACCCTCCTGTTCTTCTATTTTATAAAGAGAAATGACAGATACAAACTTCCAAAATGTCAAAAGATTATTTTATAAAGAGAAATGACAGATACAAACTTCCAAAATGTCAAAAGATTATTTTATAAAGAGAAATGACAGATACAAACTTCCAAAATGTCAAAAGATTATTTTATAAAGAGAAATGACAGATACAAACTTCCAAAATGTCAAGAGATTATTTTATAAAGAGAAATGACAGATACAAACTTTCAAAATGTCAAAAGATTATTTTTTAAAGAGAAATGACGGATACAAACGCCAAAAGATTATTTTTTAATCAAATAGCAAGACGAAATACCAAACAATCAAAATCTGTCAATAAGAATTATAGAGAGGAACTTAACATCCGTGTGCAAAAATTGGCCAATGGAATTTGATAAAAATACCAAAGCAAAGAGGTCACCAGGTGAGAGTTTTAATCCTACTTCAATCATTAATGGCCAAAAATGGATTCTCAAAAGGAAATGAATTATTGAAATTGTACTCCCAAGATCATTTAGATCCAAAAGCCACACAGACAATTAGTAATTATCGCAAGACAAATAGATCACCTGGAACGATATATTTTGATTTAAAAAATAAAACTATAAAGAACAACCCTAGAAGTAAGTCCACTGTGTATGGACAACATAAGAACTGAAGAATTGAGAGTTGTAAGAAAGACGGCACTGCCATGACTGAAGCGAATCTTTACTTTAGCTTGGAAAGAAAATAGTACCAGATAATTCGCAAAAATATGCAATATTACCAATATGCTGGAAAAATCCCGCAGTGAAAGAAACTGTCATACACGCAGAGGCATATCGCTACGCAGTCATACGTGTGGCCGAAGATACAACACAGTGAATGAGCTCCACAGAAGCTCTATGAGCCGCCAGCTACTCATAGTCTGGTCATACATTCTACCATAGTGGCGACGATCATAGTCTGGTCATACATTCTACCCTAGTGGCGACGAGCATAGTCTGGTCATACATTCTACCCTAGTGGCGACGATCATAGTCTGGTCATACATTCTACCATAGTGGCGACGAGCATAGTTTGGTCATACATTCTACCATAGTGGCTACGATCATAGTCTGGTCATACATTCTACCCTAGTGGCTAGTGACGACGAATATTATACTCAGCTATTGTTTGAAGACGTATCTACTTTATTCTTGTGAAATTTTTAAAAACAAATTCTCTAATTTATTTTGTACAAATCTTTTTTCAACAAATGATCTCTTTCTTGGACACCATACCATTTTATTTGAGGAGTCTGATAAAAATAAATACTGGTCAATACTAACTCAGTGTTTAAAAGCTATATCTGGGAAAAGAATAAATGCAGTTCGTGACTATGAAATATTTATCAGTCACTAGTAGCAGTCAAAATAATAGTGCGAGAACGGCTTGCGCCAGGGGGAGAATATGTTTTCTACTCCTATTAAAAATAAAACATGATTTAATTTGAAAATTTGCCACAAAACTATCCAGTAATTGAAAGTAATTTACAATTTTTATCCCATTTTGGAAAACGTGCGCACATTAATGGATATGTCAAGGATTAAAAAAACTATGCAGACATTTTGATGATAACTTGCAGACGTCAAATATCAGTTGGATCAAAGGAAACTTAAATTTGTGTTTCATGTTTGCTGCGTGATTGCTTAGTGCCTAGAGATTCGCACCTATGGTGCTATGAAATAAACAACACAAAAAACTGTCAATACGTCTTTTTTCCATTGCTGGGGAAGATGAGGGTTTTTAGGCTGAAAACTACAGGCTTCGCCACTGCTGTCGCCACGTCGTGTGCTGGCTATGTTTGTTTATTTCACCCCAAACAGAAAAAAACAACATATGCCATACCGGGATTCGAATAGCTGTCCTTCTTGTCGGCAGGCAGGCCTCGAAACCATTCGGTCACGTGCTCCTCTATGGCGCTGTGCTGTTTTGTAATACATGTTTAAAGTTTGTCCACTAACAGACTCTTTCGGGTTGCGCTGTTTTAAAAATGCGTCTTTAAAAGTCAGATCTTTTGTGATAAAGGGTATTCACTTGTTATAATATCTCTGTTGTGTACGATCAACTCACATTTAGGCAACGTATTCTCAGTCCTACTTTATGGCTCCAAACCTGGACATTGCTGAAACATGACATGTCGAGACTGGAAGCCTTTCCCCTGACTAGCTGGAGGCGCAGAAGAGGCTGTCCCCGAACAGTAATGGCCCCAGCAAGTAGTAACCTTCATTCCGCCCTGGACCAGACCTGGAACCACTCTAAAGCTGTGGGTCATGGACGGGGCCGACACAGATTCCTCTTTTATATAAACAAATGTTATAAACACCAATCTCGGTGTGGGGCACAGCAAACGACGTCGCTGGCCAGATTTGAACGGTGGGGTGGTAGTTTGAGCTTTCTGACTTAAACACATGAACATCAGCATATCAACAACAATAACAACTGATATACATTATATTTATACAAACCATATGTTAATCTTAGTTATCTAAAAGCATATGAGAGGAAAATTCATCATCATCATCATCAGTTCCGTAACCTGAGAGGTCATTGGGGCATCAATACTGCAGATTGTTTGACCAGTTTCCGCTACTCCACTCGGTTTTGTGTCAGGATATTTGTTCTAGCTATGGACCTTCCCGTCCACTCTCTGATGTTGTCTTCCCATCTCTTTCACTGCCTTCCCCTCTTACGCTTTCCAGGCACAGTACCTTGCAGGATCGTCTTGGTCAACCCAGACGATCTTGAAACATGTCCATACCATGTGAGCTTGCGTGCTGTTACCTTAGTCAAGATGACAATTGCACCATGTGAAATGAAATGTTCAAGAAGAGTCATTAGTATTACGGTAGCAGAAGAGATATAATAGAGCAAATATGACATTACAAATATGAAGAAAACTACTGCATGCTGAATACTTATCACAACAGAAAATAAGATGGTTTGCTCATCGCACGAGGATGCAATTTGATCAATTACTACCGAGTGTAAGAATATCTGGCTGGCTGCAAAGCACACATGGTCGATGTAATGGAACTTTAGCTTCACACACCGCTTAACGGTACAAGTGGACAGAAAAGTAAATAAATACCACTATTCTGTTGAAATTCCAATTGCTCACACGGAACTTCGTTATCTTCGCCTCGCACACTTCTCTTCTGTACGTTTTTTAAGCAGTTTCTGAATTGTGGGACAGAAAATCTAAACACTTGGCTGCATGAAGTTTCTTTGATAGTGTTATCAAGACTGGTGGAATCTGGCCATGTGTCATAAATCATGCACTGTAAATGTTTTTATAAAGATCAGTGATTGTAACTGCTTTTATAATTTCTATATGTATTGTCATACCTGTTGCTTTTTCCTTCATCATGTAGCATGTCCTTTATAGAACGTCGTTCCCATCACAGTCCGTCTGAAAGAAACTCTTTCCCTTGCCAAAACTCCAGCCTCCGCCACAGTCATACCCAGGCATTCCTGGATATCTTGGTGAATCGTCTTCTTGGTCTACTCCTGTCATTTTTGCCTGGCACAATACCTTCCATCACTGTTCTCAAGACCGTGGTGTCTCTTGATGTGACCAAAGTATTTACATTTTCTGGCCAAAATGGAATTCATAAACCAGTTCTTCTCTTTGTCCAATTCTTGCCAAATGTCTATATTTGTCCAGGGTATTCTGATGATCTTTCTATAACATTTTGACTAGAAGAATTTATTCTTTGTCTAGAAGTTTTGATAATCGTCTATGATTCGCAGTCATATGCTGCCACAGGAAAATCACAGGCTCTCAAGACTTTCACTTGTGTCGTTTTGTTGGTGCTCTACCATAATTTCTTCAGGCTATTCAGCTTCTACTTTGCAATGTCTGGTCTTCTGATTTCTTTGGAGAAGTCACCATTTTAATCAATTCTGGAACCCAAATATTCAAAATGCGTGACCTGACCTATTTCCTCACCACCTACTGTACATTTATGTTGATTTATACCTTTCCCTTGTTTATACCTTTTATAGCTGTCTCTACTCCTGATCTGTGATTGCTGTGGTCGTCTTAATTAAATGCCGATAGTTCATTGCTACTTTCGTCGTCGAATAGTTCACTTACATATTTCGCTCTTCTGTTTGGTATATCTTTCTCATCAAGCGAGACTCCATCCTGTTCTTTGAGTCAGCCGTGTCGAGTTTCAAATTTGCTTATTTATGCATGCATTGCTCCTGTGTTGTGCTTCTGCCTCGTGTCTTCTTTTATCTTGTAAAGTGACTTATCAACTATTTTTCTGCATCTCGGAACATGGTACGTATCTTGTTGTCCAGAGGTTTATATACTGTAGTGCTTTTGCTCAATCTCTACCTTTCATTTTGTTTGTAAGGAATCTGTCTTCCGTACTTTATTTCTCATAAAGTCTTTGAGAGGTAGAGCGCTAGTTACTTGCTGCCTGTTTGCTAGTTTTCAGACAATCCCACTTATGCTTACATTCTCTTCTTTATTTTATGTTTTTTTATTGTTTCTATATTGTATTGCTCCATTCTGAGTACGGTTACCGTATTATATTATTGACTTCCACAATATATTGTTGTTGAATTTATGTCTTCTTCCATAATATATTCTTGTTTAGTGTATGGCTGGTTCCAGAATATATTCTTGTATAGTGTATGGGTGGTTCCAGAATATATTCTTGTATAGTGTATGGGTGGTTCCAGAATATATTCTTGTTTAGTGTATGGCTGGTTCCAGAATATATTCTTGTATAGTGTATGGCTGATTCCAGAATATATTCTTGTTTAATGTATGGCTGGTTCCAGAATATATTCTTGTGTAGTGTATGGTTGGTTCCAGAATATATTCTTGTTTAATGTATGGCTACTTTAACGCTTCTTAAAATCTATTTAGTAATCCTTTTGTTTACATTTTTCAGACTGAAGGCAATTTAATCACTTCAAGTCTTCTTGGAGCTTGTTGGAACAGTGTGATGCATATAACTCTTTAGTTTTCTTCACAGAAATGTGCCATCCTATCTTCTCTACCTTTTTCTCCTCAATTCAAATTGCTCTGCTATGTTATTATATTTTCCTAGTCTTATTTTTGAGTTAAGATCTCCAGTTACTTAAAACGATCAGTAGATTTTATTTGTTTTGAGGGGCAGCTGTAAGTCCTCATAATATTCTGCTTTATCTTCATGTGTTCTTTTATTGTGTGTTCAATAGCCACACATAAAGTTGTCGAGTTGTTTCCTTTTATCAATACGTTCATGATTTACTCCCCATGCATGTATTAATGTATATATCAAGATTAATATGACTGACCTCTGAGATTCAATTGTCCAGTTTTTCTAACCAGTTCAATGTTCTGACATTTCAATCTCCAACCTTTAGGTTCCCCCTTTCCCGTTTCTCAGTGGTCTTTTCCGGAAAGCTACATCTCGCCAGATGCTGTAAGCATTTACCATTACAGACCTCCTTCCTTAGAAGAGAAGTTACTTCTTCCCTCCTAATAATACCAGGACGTATCGGCACAATAGTATTTCTTAGTGTGTCCTCCATTGTGTGAGGTAGGGTAAGACCCCGATCCCTTCCACGGTGACCAATCAGTATCTGAATGTGTGCGGGTCGATACGCTTCTAGAGTGACCAAATTTATTGTTCGGTTCTCTTCCTAAGAATCGAATTCACTGCACTCCGGCATACATATTGGTGCCCAGTCTCTCTCGGTAAATGGCGAATGTGTGGGTAGTGATTGTTCGTGCAGCGTGTTGGTTATACACACTAATGCTCCGTCCTCTCTTGTGCCACAGTTTGCTCGAACCTTGTTCTGTATGTCTGAGGTGTTGTTTTGCAGTGTATGCCGCCTGTGCTAATTTATATCCGGATGTCACAAACAAATCCCAGCATGTCGCAGACAGAAGTCCCAGCTTGTAACAAACAGAAGTCCCAGATGTCACAGAGAGAAGTACCAGCTTGTAACAGGCAGAAGTCCCAGATATCACAGAGAGAAGTACCAGCTTGTAACAGGCAGAAGTCCCAGATTTCACAGAGAGAAGTCCCAGATGTCATAGACAGCAGTCCCAGATGTCACAGAAAGAAGTAACAACTTGTAACAGGCAGAAGTCCCAGATATCATAGACATAAGTCCCAGATGTCATAGAGAGACGTACCAGCTTGAAACAAACAGATGTCACAGATAGAAGTACCAGCTTGTAACAGGCAGAAGTCCCAGATGTCACAAAGAGAAGTACCAGTTTGTAACAGGCAGAAGTTCCAGATGTTAGAGAGAGAAGTACTAGCTTGTAACAAACAGAAGTCCCAGATGTCACAAACATAAGTCCCAGATGTCACAGAGAGAAGTACCAGCTTGAAACAGGCAGAAGTCCCAGATGTCACAGAGAGAAGTACCAGTTTGTAACAGGCAGAAGTCCCAGATGTCACAGAGAGAAGTACTAGTTTGTAACAAACAGAAGTCCCAGATGTCACAAACATAAGTCCCAGATGTCACAGCGAGAAGTACCAGCTTGTAACAAACAGAAGTCTCAGATGTCACAGACAGAAGTCCCAGATGTCACAGACAGAAGTCACAGATGTCATAGACATAAGTCCCAGATGTCATAGACATAAGTCCAAGATATCACAGACAGAAGTCCCAGATGTCATAGACATAAGTCCCAGCATGTCACAGACAGAAGCCTCAGATGTCACAGACAGAAGTCACAGCTTGTAACAGAGAGAAGTCTCAGACGTCACAGACAGAAGTCCCAGCATGCACCACATCTTTAAGATGGAGATATTTCATGTGCATCCTAAAACTAGTCGCATCTCTCCATTTTGGATCTGTAATTGTTACGCTGCTGGAGCCGTTGATTGTAACGATTGACCCTCCTCCCCCGCCGTCTCAGTGTACATGGACAAGCATGTTCGTAGAGTCACACACAAGCTAATTATAGAGAAGAGAAACAAATATGATCCTTATATCAATTTAGAGACATGGATATTGCTGCCATTTTCCACTAGGCACGAACATACCTCATTCATTCAACAAAATTGAAACAAGAGGACAGACGAAAGTGAAAAATCGACGAAAGTCGAATGATAGCTTTTACTTAGCTTATAAATGTATTATCGCCACCCAAAAAGCAATACACATACAAATATAACTATATAACACTAGCGAGTGTGTGCAGCACCTACAGACGGAGAAATAAACACAACAATACATACACATACCGTCATAAATAAACGACACGTAAATGCAATGTTAGATTAACATTATTTTTGAGCAAATAGATATATAAGTTTTTAATGTTAGTGATGTAGGGAGATTATAGATGTGGATGAACACGCCAATAGAGAAAATTGAGAAGGAAACCAATATAAATCTTTTAGGAAAAAGGGATTTTGAAGAAGATCCATTAGGGACGGATGTTGATAGCGCGGGATCTAAAGTATTAGGGGTGACTGCAGTTGATATGGGTTGTTGCTTCTTGAAAACAGAAGAGCACGTACGTCTACGTCATTAATGTATTTTTTTCTTTTTACTAAGACGTTCACTGTAGCAGGCTATTTGGTGTTCTAGTACAATTTTCACGTTAGATCCTCTGTGGACATTAGAACTCGCCCTTAGCCAATATATTGACGAATTCGACAGCCAGTTCTTTGGGGTCATCTCCTTAGACTGAGATGTGTCTTCTGACATGGCTTAGTGTTCATTTAACAGTCTTCTTAAGAGCTGATCCTGAGCCCAAAGCAACACTGGCATGTTTAGCTTCTACTTCGGCTCCAGCTGTTGGCTGCACTCTATATGTGAAGTAATGTTTAGCTTCTACTTCCAGCTCCAGCTGTTGGTTGCACTCTATATGTGAAGTAATGTTTAGCTTCTACTTCCAGCTCCAGCTGTTGGTTGCACTCTATATGTGAAGTAATGTTTAGCTTCTACTTCCAGCTCCAGCTGTTGGTTGCACTCTATATGTGAAGTAATGTTTAGCTTCTACTTCCATCTCCAGCTGTTGGTTGCACTCTATATGTGAAGTAATGTTTAGCTTCTACTTCCATCTCCAGCTGTTGGTTGCACTCTATATGTGAAGTAATGTTTAGCTTCTACTTCCATCTCCAGCTGTTGGTTGCACTCTATATGTGAAGTAATGTTTAGCTTCTACTTCCATCTCCAGCTGTTGGTTGCACTCTATATGTGAAGTAATGTTTAGCTTCTACTTCCAGCTCCAGCTGTTGGTTGCACTCTATATGTGAAGTAATGTTTAGCTTCTACTTCCAGCTCCAGCTGTTGGTTGCACTCTATATGTGAAGTAATGTTTAGCTTCTACTTCCAGCTCCAGCTGTTGGTTGCACTCTATATGTGAAGTAATGTTTAGCTTATACTTCGGCTCCAGCTGTTGGTTGCACTCTATATGTGAAGTAATGGCCTCCACTGTTTCCTCAAACCGTTCCAAGTATTCATTTTGGGAAAGAATAAACTTTTCTCAAATGCCTTTTAGATTAAAAGAACGTCGGTCCATGTATCTTTGATAGATTCCATGCTGTCCAGAATCCTGGGTTCCCTTTCAAAAGGTTTTTTAGTTTATTTACCATTATCACCAGAATATAGTGTAGCAGCACTGACTGCTAATACTGGTTTATCGTGGCGTGTCGTCTAGTGGATTGTTTCCCCTTTTCCTAAACTGTTCCTCTTTCATAAGAAAACACAGGAAATACATCCTCTTCATAAAGGGAACAAATGGATAATATCTTTTGCATATTTTGTCATTTACAACATTCTTACTTATCTATAAATTACTAATTATTTTATCGAGGATCATTAGCAACTAGCCCAATTCTGTCTGCTATTATGTTTTTCCTTCTATTACTAACACTATGCATCTAGTTTTTAATTGATTATCTAACTATCTTTAGGTCTTTAGTTACCTTCGTGGTCTGGCTGGTCTCAACCATCTGCAGCTTCGTTAAACTCTGAACCCTCCTGGGGAACAAAGAACTTGTCACCTGAACGTTGTGAGTGTGCTGCACGAGGAGCGGTACACTTCCGATCAGGGGGCTTTGGCCACTTTCGTAAACACAAGACTCTCAGAATACTACAGTGGAATGAGGAGGGAGTCATTAACAAAAAGCTTTCCCTAACACATCACTTGCATGAAGGTAAGATTGACGTGGCATGTATCCAAGAAACGCACCTCAACAACAATCATAAATTCTCAATCAGAGGATACCAGACCTTCCGTCTGGATAGAGAAGGTTACAAAGGAGGGGTTCTGATACTGACACGTAACTGCATACCGAGTAGCGCGGTAGCTGTCAATCACACCGGACAAGCAGAAATTGTAGGAGTTGACATAATGGCTCAAGAGACGAAGATCCGCATCTTCAACATGTACGGACCACCAAAAAAAGACCTGTCGCTCTCGAGTATGGAAGTCAAAGACTCCAACTGCTATGCAGTTGGAGACTTCAACAGCCACTCGGAGAGATGGGGATATTTGGACACAGACAGCAGAGGTGACGAAGTGGAAGATTGGGAGATAGACACAAATCTATGTCTAATCAATAGGCCGGAGGATAGCCCTAGCTTCTATTCTAGAACATGGCATACCACCTCTACTCCAGACTTGGCCTTTTCCACGGTGGACATACACCACAAAATAGACCGCCAGGTGCTAAACCAATTGACAGGTAGCGACCACAGGCCAATTAGGCTAGAAGTTGATATGGAAGTAGGCCCACAGGAAACAAAACCGCTCCCACGTTGGAATTACAAACGAGCCGACTGGGACAGATTTGCAAGCCTGACAGATGGGCTGTGTGAAACCATCAACACACGGAATAACAAAATGAAGCCCATAGTGGAAAGTCTAAGCAAAGCAATAATGCAAGCTGCCACTGAAACCATCCCAAGACGGGCAAGGAAAAATTATAAGCCCTATTGGAATGATGAATTGCAGAAAGCGGAAGACGAAGTCTCAAATGCCAGGAACATGGCAGAGAGAGAACAATCTATGGAGGCAAATATCGCCCTCAAAGCCACCACGGCGAAATACAAGTACACTCTAAACCAAACAACAAGAGAACGCTGGAAAAACAAAATAGAAAGCCTCAATCTAGATAAAGAGGGGAACAAACTATGGACGTTAGTCAGAGTCATGAATGACGAAATTCCACCAAACAAACAAATTACCATCAAGCAGGGCGACAACATGCTCACTGGAAAAAAAGCCGCGAACGCCTTTGTTGAACATTATGCCAGAGTAAACCACATTGATGTCCCTGCAGATAGGCACACATACATTAGTGAAGAGCAAAAGGGGCACGACAACATCAATATGGCACCAGAGGAGCACATGATGGCAAAACTAACAATGAATGAAATGGAAGAGGCCTTGAGAACACTAAAGAAAAGAAAATCTCCCGTAAAAGATGGGATAACAAACGAAATGCTGATGGGGCTGGGCCAAACAGCAAAGAGGAAACTGCTATCAGTCTTGAACCAAAGCTGGAAAAAGGGTATTGTACCCCAGGCATGGAAACACGCAGTACGTGTACCAATACCAAAGAAAGGAAAAGATAAAACAGATCCAAATGGATACAGGCCTATCAGCCTACTGAGCTGTGTAGGCAAACTGATGGAATATATGATAAACGCCAGACTGATGTGGCATCTGGAAGAAAAACACATACTAATTCCACAGCAAGCAGGCTTTAGACAGAACAGATCCACTGAGGATCAGGTCACCCTCAGAACCCAGGAAATAGAAGATGCCTACCAGGAGCAAAAACACACAGTAACGATTTTGGTGGACCTAGAAAAGGCATTTGACAAAGTCTGGAAAGAGGGACTTAAAGTCAAGCTACGAAGAAGAGAAGTTTGTGGGAAAATGTACAAATGGATCAGCCACTACCTCAAAAACAGAACAGCCAGAGTTCAAGTACAACGGCAGATGAGCAAAAAGGTGACACTTGAGCAGGGAGTACCCCAAGGGGGAGTACTGTCACCCACACTCTTCCTGGTGTATATAAAAAACATAACAGAGAATATACCAAGAAGAGTCCATAGCTCAATGTTTGCAGACGATCTGGCTATGTGGACCTCTGAAAATAATCTCACCATGGCAAGCAATCGGATGCAGCAGACCCTAACATCGCTGGAAGAGTGGGCGAACTCTTGGCTGGTCAAAATAAACGAGGAAAAAACAACATAAGTCTTAACGGCAAATACCTGCAGCCAAACGACAACCCAAACTACCTGGGAGTCACATTTGATCGGCGAATGACATGGAAAAGTCAGATCGAGAGAAACCGAATGAGAGCCAGAGAAAGAATGGCAATCATGAAGAAACTTGCTGGCACAAGCTGAGGAGCAGACGAAAGTATACTAAAGAAACTGTACACTGGAAGAGTGAGACCAGTCCTCGAGTATGGCATTGCGACATGGACAACTGCAGCAAAGGCGAACTTCGTTAAAATTAGCAAACTCCAAAACCAAGCCATGAGAGTTATAACAGGAGGCATGAAGTCAACGCCAATTGTAGAACTCGAAAAGATTACAAAACTGCAATCCATGACCGACAGAAGAGACTGCAGAGCCCAGCAGCAAGCACAGAAACACAGAAGACTGACTGATCATCCAATGCACCAGAGACTAAACAATTTTGGAAATGGGAAACTAAAGCGGAGAAACTTTGCAGAAATAGCCAAAGCAATGATGCACGAAGACCCTATGAACACACTAACAACACCAAAGCCCATCCCTACTGTACGAAAACCTACCTGGAGGCAACATGTATTTCCAGAGGTGGTAGAAAATATACCAGGTATTGGAAACAAAAACTGCCAGACTGAAAAAAAAGAAGAGATACAACCCTGAGGTACATAACGAAAAACTACCCAAGCATGGACTGGACCCATGCATACACCGACGGTTCTGTAACAAACACAACACAGAACGGAGGGGTAGGGGCTTTCCTGAGCCTACCAAATGGCAGAAAAATTACACTGTCATTGGCAACTGGAAAATACACGAACAATTTCAGAGCGGAGACAGAGGCACTGAGGGCGGCAGTGGAAGAAATGGTGACAGGTAAAAGGAATGAAAGCCATATAGTCCTGCTTACAGATGCCCTGGCCGTAGTCACAGCACTAAAAAGTCAGAAAAATACTGAACTTAATTATTTAAGAGCAGTACTCTGTCAACTATGCCAGCAGTCCGCACCAAAAAGAGTAGTGGTACAGTGGGTTCCATCCCACTGCAACATCCAAGGCAACGAGGAGGCAGACAGACTGGCAAAAGAAGGTGCAAGACTACCACAACCAGATACTAGTGTTACATACGAAGAGTCAAAACGGCTTATTAGAGGTAGATAAATACACGACCAAATGGGAAACAGAACATACTGGCTACACAAAAAACGGTGCCTTTTACCAGTTGAACAGAAGAGAGCAGGTCGCGGTCTTCAGACTTCGCACTGGCCACAATAGACTGAGGTACCACCTATTCAACAAATTGAAGATAGGTGGCACTGACGAATGCACGTGTGGTACCGGGAAAATGACCGCTAAACATTTGCTGCAAAACTGCCGGACATACGAGGACCAGAGAGAGCAGATGTGGTCATCACCAGTGGCAACACTAGACAAGCCTCAGGATGACCGCTGCTTTTTTCGAAAAAATAAAGGTCGACGTCTGACAGCGTAAGAAGAAGAAAAAGAAGAAGTACCGACAACGTTCGTGACAACCTGACATGAGCAGCTTTTTCAGAAAATCTGCGAGACTGCTTATTTAGGTGTCTCCCTTACAATCCGTACAATCCGGCATGAGCCTTTTTCTCTCTTCTCCAGTAGATCATCAAGAACTGATGTCCGTGAAAATCACTGATACGTTGTCACCATCTGAATCACTCGCATAATCAGTTTTCTATCTCGTGTTCCTGGACAAGAGCAACCATTCAGTCCATCTTACAAGTCTACAGTTACCAAAGGAACATAGTGAGATAGCCTTCCGTGAAGCTCTTCTTCCAAAATGAATTGAGCATGTGCCTATATTGGCCCCTATGCTCCTCCCTATCCAATATGGCTGACGGTCACGAGGTACTTCGTTCCCCACCATGTTGACCATCGAACCGCTCGAATCACTATTGTGCCTGCAACACCTATCAGTCTGACAAGTCCCTCCCTTCTGGAGCCCTATTAACTTCTCTGGCTATCTTGTCACCCTGTCAATCTCACAGTTGCAGCCTGTCACCAAATATGTCGCTCAACTCCACCTGCTTGAGTACAAGCCACTACATTAATGGGAGTGTCTAGTACCCAATCCAAATTCTTGCAGCAACTACAACATTGACGGTAGCTAGCTCTACCAGTATCCCTCTGAACACCTAGCCCGCCATCTTGAACAACTGCGTTGCTCGTGTTAAATATTGTAGATTATCGCCCACACCCGTGAATAATAATTTAAAGTAAAACTGGACCCGACTTTGCCGGAGAATGTCCACCGTGACTGGCTTGTAACTGACCTTTCTCACCTGTGTTAAAATCTTATATTACTGTCTCTGCTGACTCCTATGTATCAGTTAACTACTATGCTTCATAAATGTCACCTCACATAACATGTTACACACGCGTCACTGTCTTCCACACACATCTGACGTATATGACAATGTGATTGACGAATGGCTCTGTTACAATAGCCTTGGAAAATATATGTCTGATATAGTCAGATTTAAATGTAATTGCTTCTTGGTTTAAAGCATGCAGCAAAGAAGTTGTATTTGGATGCAGAAGCACAACTTTAATTTTTGTATGATTCTGATCACAAGCCTTGTTCCTAAAGCATTAGAAATGTAAAGGGAATATTCTGTTGTTTACAATAATCCTCAATCACAGGCTTGAAATTGTCAGTGACCCAGGCTGTAAATAATTAACAAGTCATCCAATTAAAAAAAAAAAGAACTTGAAATGAACTTTGAATAATTGTTCAGGGCCGGCCGTAACATTTTCTCAATAACAAATGAGCATAGGCTTCAGCGTGCAGATGCCAGCATAAATAGCCGTTAGTAACAGATTAAGCTTATCTCTGGCAGCTTTTAACCTAGGCATAGAGTTGTCCTCTTTGACAATAACAGTTGTGGATGATATATTCTACCAAGAGAGGACCATCTCACTACGGTGAATATCTGTTGTAATTTCTTGAATATCCACTGAAAAACTTCTGCAGCCTCAGTATTATGCTAATTGATTCTCCTTGCACTGCTATGTTATGTAAATGTGACCTTTTCTTCAATACGAATGACGCAAATAACATATTGGCGCGAGGAAAAAAGGTTAAGAAATCTAAAAATTGGATTATAATTTTTAAATCGACGAAAGAGCGAGGCGATGAAACTTGAAGATTCGAAAGTCGAGGTACGCCTGTACTATCGTTCTCTCCAATCAGATCCGTTTTTAGCATGGATTGTATTTTTGTTGAGCTGTATCCTTAGCCTTTGGCTATCCCCACAGTACCTGCAAAGTAGTAATTGTTTGAAGTCAGAACTGTTCTCCTAGGAAAACTGTCTTATCGAGTATTTCCGATATTAATTTTTTCAGTTGAACGAATTGTACGAGCGTCATAATTCACTCTAAACGACGCAGTTTGGTTGCCAGTAAATGCCTATAACTCACCAGCTATTATTCTTCATTTTCTTCGCTTAGTCTTCAAGCATATGTATTATATTTCCCTTTGCAACTCTGTCACATCAATTTCAACAGTCAATGTAGCACAGACACGCATTCTTCAATGGAATATTTCATCACAGTTCTTAGCTGCACGTGTACACATACACACACACACACACAGACAGACACCCCACCCCCCCCCCCCCACCCCCATATGTCATTGGTGATTCATTTTCCTTCTATATATCTCCATTGTTCTTCGAGTACTAGTGCTGATAAATTGTTGATTATTCTGAATGTTATTTTCTTACAAGGATGTTTCGCAAACGACCCACACTATTAATGCTCCACTACTCTTCACATTTGATCGTCCTGTTTATCTTTAGCTATGCTGTACAAGAAGATGTTCACACTTATATGTGTCATATTCTAGTCTCTTAAATGTAATTTAGGATGCTTATGACGGCATCCAGATCAAAGTTTCCCAGTGTCTGTTATCGTGTTCCATTATTTCATATTTTTGGTATGCGTAAACCTTTGGTATGTTTCCATTGTGCGTTTGTTTGAATATATTATAGCTTGTTTGTGAATGCCCACAATGAGTAGGTTACTCTTTTGTACGCCCTGAAAAGGACGTTAAGTCGCGGGTTGCAGTAGCTTTCCTCACATTTACGAGCGTGCTGATGAAGGTGGACTGGGGTTCTCAGGTGATTGTGCTATGCTAGGATTAATCTGTGTGTCGCGCACTACTACGGGGATCACATCGATCTCTCACCTTGTTAGCCAGATTGTCATGAGAACAGCCAGTTTCCGTGAAGGGCTTCGAGGAAGCCAAGGTGAAGATCTTGTCCAGTATATTTTGCCTGACCAAGACGTTAGTCTTCCTTACCATATCATAGTTTATATTATAGTCAGTTTAATAATAATTTTACATGATTACATTCGAAGTAAGTATAGAGTATATAACAAATAAAAGAGTCAGAATCTCTAATGCACATTTTTGTTTTTGGATACTTGCCAAACTGATACTGATCGCAAACCGGCCACTGTGGCCACATAAATTGGGTACCAGATAATCTGGGAAGTAAAGGCGGCCAACGTGATGCTCACCACATCATCCACTTACTTGACTTTTACTTGTCAAACCAGAAGTTCACAAGAAGGATTGCTTAGGGAATCATACACATGATTGAAATATACGAGACAGACAATGGATATCTGCAATGATGGCCCACATGCGAGATAGACTACGGATATCTGTAATGTTGGCCCCCATGCGAGACAGACAACAGATACCAGTAACGATGCACCCCCCCCCCCCCATCCCATGCGAGACAGACAACGGATACCAGTAATGATGCCCTTCCCCTCCCCATCCCATGCGGGACAGACAACGGATACCAGTAATGATGCCCCCCTTCATCCCATGCGAGACAGACAACGGATATCAGTAATGATGCCCCCCACCCCCCCCCCCCCATCCCATGCGAGACAGACAGCGGATATCAGTAATTATGCCCCCCCCCCCAATCCCATGCGAGACAGACAACGGATATAAGTAATGATGCCCCCCCCCCACATCCATCCCATGCGAGACAGACAACGGATATCAATAATTATGCCCCCCCCCCCCATTCCATGCGAGACAGACAACGGATATCATTAATGATGCCCCCCTTCATCCCATGCGAGACAGACAACGGATATCAGTAATGGTGTGCCCCACCCCCCATCCCATGCGAGACAGACAACGGATTTCAGTAATGATGGCCACCCCAAGCGAGACAGACAACGGATATCAGTAATGATGCCCCCCCCCCCCTTTCATTCCATGCAAGAGAGACAACGGATATAATTAATGATGCCCCCCCCCCCTTCATCCTATGCGAGACAGACAACGGATATCAGTAATGATGCCCTCCCCCACCCCAAGCGAGACAGACAACGGATATCAGTAATGATGGCCCCCAAGCGAGACAGACAACGGAAATCAGTAATGATGGCCCCCAAGCGAGACAGACAACGGATATCAGTAATGATGGCCCCCAAGCGAGACAGACAACGGAAATCAGTAATGATGGCCCCCATGCGAGACAGACACCGGATATCAGTATTGATGCCCTCCCCCACCCCAAATGAGACAGACAACGGATATCAGTAATGATGTAATGATCCCCCCCCCCCCCCATGCAAAAAAGATAATGGAAATCAGGGAGGATATGCTCTCCCCCCCCCCCCCCCCCACTTCTAACACTCACTTCGTTAGCCAGGATGCCACGAAAACAGCCCATTTCCAGGTAGAACTACGAGGAAGTCGAAGTGCGGGTTTTGGCGAGTATGTTTGACCTGACCCAGATTAACTTGTCTCTGATCAGTATATTTTTTGTTTTTTTGTTTTTGTTTTGCGTTCGCCTTATTTATCTATTCCCCAAGGCCTGTGTGCGTTACACTGTGGTTTTTATTTTGCGCCTGTCGGCCCAGTGCATCCGACTTCAGCATGCATTTTATATAAGGGTCTGCTTCCTCCTGCATTTTCTAAGGGTTTGCTTCCCCGGGGTAACGGCCGGTGCTGTGATGGGGATCGAACCCAGCACCTTCTGGTTGTGAGCCGTGCCACTTAACCACTAGGCCACGCCGTCCCCGATCAGTATATTTGACCTGACTGACTAACTTTTGTCTGATCAGTATGATTGACCTGACCCGGACTAACTTTTCTCTGATCACTATATTTGACCTGACCCTGACTAACGTTTCTCTGATCAGTATGTTCGACCTGACCAGACTTTAGTCTCCTCTCCCCATCAAAATTGCTATAAGTACATATTAAAAGCATGTATTAAGCTTAGAAGAAATGGGGTTAACAATTATCATAGAAAAGAGGACCCAGAAGAGAAAACAAGTTGAGGAGACCAGTTCAATTCAAGTGCCATCTCCGCATCGAAAGTCGGCTGAAGTGTACTCTGTCTCTTTCCATTATGGTGCAATCTGACAGGCCTTTCCCCAGTCCATCTCCTGATGCTATGCGCTCATTTATAACGTTTTCTGCCTTCCACCTTAACCTAAAATATGGTCCAACAAATGGTGTGTCTTCTTATGGGGAGAAGAGCAACCTAAACGTAAAAAGATAGCCCGACATGACGTTATCAATTTTGTGTTTGCGTCCAATTTTAAAGTGGTCGGGTAGCCACAATATCAAATTTAGAGATCAAATGCTGGAGTTACCAAAGCTGGGCACTCCTCTATCATACAAGTCCAATCTAGTCATGTTTTACTGAGAAAAAACGCACAGGCAGACAGTGCTCGGCCAACTTTCAAGTCCAGCTCAGTTCATGGCATGTCTGTGATACATAGAAAGAGCTCGACACCCCGGTTTTACTGTTCAGGTTACTAATAATTCTGCTCCGTCCCCGTGTAATATAGGAGCAGGTTTTTACAAATAGTTTCTAAAGGAATTCTAGGTATGATAACAACCATAAAACAATTATTAATTAAACTTAGACACTACCGCCATACGGAAAACACTCAGTTTACCTAATACTTACAATTTGAATAGGGTTCTTAAGTGTGAATGAATACGCGCCCATTTTAATGTGAAGGAAAGAATAGACCCACTTTCACGCTACCATGAATGACGTCAAAGGTGGGTAGGTGAACACATGTCGCAGTTATTGAGAAACCGACATTGTAAATAGAACACATCAATACTTTGGTGGCGTACATAATTCTTGTCGTTACCATGTCAACTGCAGTAATTATACCGTGCTTCTTTAGGAACGAACAAACCCAGAAAGGATGATTATGGTGTAGATTAGAGTAACATGAACCGAATGTACAACAATAAAAGCTAGACTGAAATAAGACAGGCACTTCCGGAAAATGGCAACACAATCTACATGTTAGTATGTTGTTGTTTGTTGTGATTTAATGTCCACAATGAGTAAGTTTACTCTTTTGTATGCCCTGAAAAAGGGCTTTAAGTGTCGGGTTGTGGTAGCTGACCTCACATTCCGAGCGTACTGATGAAGGTGGACCGCACTCCTCCAGACGGTTGTACTATACTTGGCTTCATTTGCTTGTCGCTCACTAACATGGGGATCACGTCGATCCACATCTCGTCAGCCAGACTGCCTTGAAACAGCCTTTTTCAAAGGAACGCTACATGGAAGAGATATATCGGTCTTGGTCAGTAAGTTGGGCATGCCCCTGGCATGACGTCCTGGTCAGTACGTTGGACGTCCCTAATATGACGTCCTGGTCAGTATGTTAGACATGCCCCTGGCATAACGTCCTGGTCAGTATGTTGGGCATGCCCCTGGCATGACGTCATGGTCAGTAAGTTGGGCATACCCCTGATATGACGTTCTGGTCGGTATGTTAGACATGCCCCTGATATGACGTCCTGGTCAGTATGTTAGACATGCCTCTGATATGACGTCCTGGTCAGTATGTTGGACATGCCCCTGATATGACGTCCTAATCAGTATGTTGGACATGCCCCTGATATGACGTCCTGGTCAGTATGTTAGACATGCCCCTGATATGACGTCCTGGTCAGTATGTTGGACATGCCCTTGATATGACGTCCTGGTCAGTATGTTGTGCCTGACCGGACGCGTCTCAGTTCCCCATACATTAGTACGTTTGATACTAAGTACCATGCATCACAGTGTTGTTGTTTCCCTTCGAGATTTCAGACCAATGATAAAGACTAGCCTGGTAAATAACATGTTTAAAAATTGTACCAATGACTTGTGCTATTTTAGCGGTGGCGACGTCGTAACACAACACAATAAACAGGAACTGAAATCATGACATATAATTAGGCATATCAGTGCTTGATACCAGGTGACGGGTTGGCGAATCTTTTCTTTTATCCACAGTCTATCTGGTTGGTCCTTAGAAGGGGCACAGTTTGTCTGGTCTGTCTTTAGAAGCTGTACAGTCTGTCTGGTTGGTCCTTAGAAGCTGCACAGTCTGTCTGGTTGGTCCTTAGAAGGTGCACAGTCTGTATGGTTGGTCCTTAGAAGGTGCACTGTCTGACTGGTTGGTTCTTAAAAGGTGCACAGTCTGTCTGGTATGTCCTTAGAAGGTGAATAGTTTTTTAGATGTCTTTAGAAGGTGCATAGTCTGTCTGGTATGTCCTTAGAAGGTGCACAGTCTATATGGTAAGTCTTTAGAAGGTACACAGTTCATTTGTATGTCTTTAGAAGGTTCACAGTCTGTCTAGTATGTCCTTAGAAGGTGCACAATCTGTCTGGTCTGTCCTTAGAAGGTACACAGTCTCTCTGGTCTGTCCTTAGCATGTGCACAGTCTCTCTGGTCTGACGTTAGAAGATACAATACCGTGTCTTTCCCGGTCTGCTTTTTGTACTTGTATTTGACTATTAGTAGTAAGTTTGTGAATGGTTTACTGCCTGCGGGTTACTTGGCCTGGGGTCGTTTCGGCTCTGGGGTGTCCTGTTTATATTAAGCCTACCTAACAGTATAACACCATCACTTCTTTTTTGGAGATGCAGGTAACCGTTATGCTGTTCTTATAGGAAGTCTTAAAAGTTACTGTTCCCCACCCTCACCACCGCTAGCTGTTTCCCACCATCACCACCGCTAGCTGCCCAATTCTCAACACCGCTAGCTGCACCCCCTCCTCACCACTGCTAGATTTCCCCCACCTTCACGACCGCTAGCTGTTTCTCACCATCACCACCGCTAGCTGCCCAATTCTCAACATCGCTAGCTGCACCCCCTCCTCACCACCGCTAGCTGTTTTCAACCATCACCACCGCTAGCTGCCCCTCCCTTTCCTCACCACCGCTAGCTTCCCCTTCCTCACAACCGCTAGCTGTTCCTCCTCCTCACCACTGCTAGCTGTCCCCTTCTTCATCACCGCTAGCTGCCCCTCCCTTTCTCAACAGCGCTAGCTGTTCCCCATCGTCATAACTGCTAGCTGTTTTCCACCATCACAACCACTAGCTGCCCCCACACCCCCTCCCCACTAACCACCATTAGATGTTTCGCACCCTCATCACCGCTTGCTGCCCCACCTCACCACCGCTAGCTGTCCCTACCCCCTCCTCATCACCGCTAGCTGTCCCCACCCCCTCATCACCACCGCTAGCTGTCTCCCCCCTCCTCACCACCGCTAACTGTCTCCCCCTCCCTCCTCACCACCACTAGCTGTATCCCTCCTCCCCCTCACCATCGCTAGTTGTCCCCCCCTCCCTCCTCACCACCGCCAGCTGTCCCTCCTCCCTCCTCACCACCGCTAGCTGTTTCTCCCCTCCCTCCTCACCACCGCTAGCTGTCTCCCTCCTCTCTCCTCACCACCGCTAGCTTTCTCCCTCCTCTCTCCTCACCACCGCTAGCTGTCTCCCCCATCCCTCCTAACCACAGCTAGCTGTCCCCCTCTCCCCCTCACCACTGCTAGCTGTCTCCCCCGTCCCCCTCACCACCGCTAGCTGCCCCCCCATCCCCACCGCTAGCTGTCTCCCCCCGTTGCCCCTCACCCCCGCTAGCTGTTTCCCCCCGTCCCCCCTCACCACCGCTAGCTGTCTCCCCCCCCCCCTGCCTCCTCACCACCGCTAGCTGTCTCCCCCCTTCCCTCCCCCAATCACCACCGCTAGCTGTCTCCCCCCTTCCCTCCCCCAATCACCACCGCTAGCTGTCTCCCCCCCCTCCATCCTCACCACCGCTAGTTGTTCCCCACCATCACCACCGCTCGCTGTCCCCCCTCTCCCACCTCACCACCGCTAGCTGTTTATCACCATCACCACCGGTAGCAGATTTGGCAACATTGATGGCACAAGATAAACCAAAAAAAACTAGAAACAACAATTCAGTAATTGCAAAATACTTGTGTTGTTTGTGCCGTGGGAAAATAAGCTGACGCTTGTAAATCAAGCAGTAAAAACGTGGATAAATCGCTATGTGACACATCATCTATAGCAGAGGTCGACAGTCCTCGTCCAGACAGGAAGTTACTGAATAAATGACAGGCCGCATTTATCTATGATTAATACATTAAATATTAATTATAAAGCATAATGAACTATAATAACATTGAATTTGTCTGCAATACTTATGCTATGAAGTCATAAATAATAAAAATTGGTGCAGGTTTTGATGATGTAAAGTGCTCAACATTCGGCAAGCTGGATGATGCTAGGACCGGCCTGACATCCACATATCATTTATTTCTATTGTAAGCACCACGGGCCAAAGCATATCATATTTTGTTGTGAAATCTGGAGCTCTAAATTTCCGGCCGGCGGGCAAGACGGCACGAGGGACATAGATTTCCAACCTCTGCTCTATAGTTTACGTGTATGACTCTTGATGGCATATGATGATAGTGGAAAGTAAAGTTAACGACACGTCTAAACGGGGCCTATGGGTAAGCAATTAGTGAAAAGGTTTTGTCGAGAACAATATATGATTTAAAAAATGGTACAATCTCGAATGCCAACAAATAGAGTTTACAGATCAGACATGAAGTGATGTCCAATACAAATTCACGATTGCGAACGAAAATATAATCCAATCAGATAAGCTTCAGAAAGTTCATGAAACAGGGAATTAATAATATGTTAGCATTACTGGGAGCTTGATCTAGATCAGGGGTTCTCAACCTTTTAAGATTGCGAGCACCGTTCACGTGCAATTTTAAGTGCGCGAGCACCATGCAATCTAATGGGTTTAATTTTTGAAAAAAACAACATTTTAAAAACACGAACTGGTTTAATGACATCACTGAGCTTGAAAGCTTGTCAGAAGTTCAGTGATGTCCAAGGAGAAGTCGTAAACAGTCTTGCAGATTTGAATCAGTTAATCGTGATTTGTTCTTCGGGTATTTCATCAGTTAGAAAGCTTTTATGCACAGGGAGATCGCCCCGAACATAGCCAGACATTTGAGAGAAACACTTCGCAGTATTTGGAACATTTTTGTATTATCTGCTCCCCAAAAGGTTATGCATTTCTTTTCTAACAAATATTTGAGCTCTAATTATTACTATGGATCTATCAATTCAAGTACCCATGGTGCAACACAACTCTGACCCTAATCAGCACCGGGAAAACCCCCCGAATCAAGTCAGCCGTGCGAAATAGTTCAGGACATAGAGCGGTAAATACGTTTACTGGTAGCAAACGGCGCAACTTTCAGGTCTCCTAACATATAATGGATGGATAGCAACATTATTTGTTTGGGTTTGCAAAACAACGTTGTAATCGAAAAAAGGCGTTGATGCTGGCAAACAATTGTTTGATTGCATGACTCAAGCTCTGAATGTCCTTTAGAAGAACACAGTGGTGCTCTTAGCGCCATGTTGAGACCGACTGATCTAGCTTATACAGCAGCAAGTTGGGGTTTTCATTAGCCAATATTTGTTCCGGGACATGTTCAGCCATGCATCTTTGGAATATGTCAGAGGATAGGTTTAAACTTTAAACCTTTCGATAATCATAATATAATTTTCAGTTGCGTAGTTGATTAAGGATAGGTTTTGTTGACCCATGTGAATCTAGATACATATACGTGGATCGCGTATCCCAATAAGAATCGCCTTTGTCCCTCGTTGTCATATAACCATATTTAGATACCTCATAAACTGGCGGCCATGTTCGTCTCCTCCTCATCAAGTTGATTCTTGAAGTGGGAGGAGAAAGACGTGTCCGTTTATTCCTGCTGTGGATCCGACAGGTTAGGAGGACATGTTCTCCAGTGTATATGTCCTTCCTCTCAGTGTATAAAATAAAATGAATGAAGAATGTAGGTCAAGTAAAACAAAAAGCAAATATTTCATTAATGACCATTAATGGAAAGTAAGCCAAACCAAGCTGCATCATTGAGAAAACTGAAAAACAAATAAGCTGAAAAGCATATATTAAGTAAAGCTAGATTTACAAATATATTTGTGTGTTCCTATAGGTTACTGTTCTCCGTGAATGTTCTCGGCACGGTTGGTTTTCTTAACGTATACTTCAGTTATTCAATTGAATAACAAGACCGACCCCCCCCCCCCCCCCCCCCCCCCCCCCACGAGAACATGCATGCCGCATACACATAAGCGTTCCAGCAATATAGCCATGACATTTACAAATTACCTGTTTCCTGTTGGCATGACTAAGTAGTAGATACAAACATCTGAATCGTTATCATTCTAGACTGGCCTACTTACATTACGTTGTCATATTTGCCAGCCACGGATACAGTACAAAAAGAGGCAATGACTACTACATAAATTTAAAACAAGGAAATGTGCATACATCTTTGCTATAAATCAATGTTATCAAAATATAGTTAAATATGATAACACGATATGGGCAGACTTGTAGACTTTAAATTCATGACATTAGGTCCTGCCAAAGAAAGCACCAATTAAGTCAAACATTCAATGATATCAAGGCTATTTGTCGAATGCAATTTGACATATTCAAATGTAGAGGTCGCACTAAAGCGCAGTAAAACTCCTCACAGACTGAATAATGCGTTAAAAAAATGTAGACGATAGTCTACTTGGGTAAAGCAAACCGGCAGTAAGTTTTATACGACAGATGTGTAGTCATATTGTTGCGTCACTCACAAAAATAGATACTGTTAGAGTTGGTTTGTTTGAGAAGTGGTTCGATCCCGAAATGCGACTTAACGGCCTTTCGTTTTCCTATCCGTTATCGTCAGACGCCGACAAATTGTATATTTCTTTGAGTCTCTTATTTGTTACTCTCAGGCATGTGTTCACCGTGTGTATCTGGTTCTTGAACATCACCTACCGTCATCAACACTAACATCGTCTTCATCATCATCGCGCATCGTGTCACTGCACACGCAGCAGTTCTGTGTTGTCTTACATCTTGTAAGTGTCTTCTCTGCAGCCTTGTTCCACACATATTGTGTCTTTTCTGCCGCATTGTTACGAACATCTTGCTCCTCCGCCGTCTTGTTCCGCCTCTTTCTTAGACCACTTTGCCAGGCCACTTTGTTAGGCCACTTTGCCAGACCACATTGTTAGGTTACTTTGTAAGCCAACTTTGTAAGTCCACTTGTCAGGCCACTTTATCAGGCCACTTTGTCAGTCCACTTTGTCAGGGCACTTTGTCAGGCAACTTTGTCAGGCCACTTTGTCAGGGCACTTTGTCAAGGCACTTTGTCAGGGCACTTTGTCAAGCCACTTTGCCAGGACACTTTGTCAGGTCACTTTGTCAGGCCACTTTGTCAGGCCACTTTGTCAGATCACTTTGTCAGATCACTTTGCCAGGCCACTTTGTCATGACACTTTGCCAGGCCACTTTATTAGGATGCTTTCTCATCATTAATCGGCATAAACATGATGGAGACCATCCAGTTAGAAATTGAAAAGAGTAAGCTTAACGGCCGCTGCCGGGACAGAATTCAAAATGATATTACAAACGTATCCAATCTATTACGGGACCATCGCCGATACTACGCTGTTCGTGCATTGTGCTGAGATTCTCACAACATGTGGAGAAGAACAGAACACTTATGGGTGCTTAAACCGTGAGCAATGAAGTTGATTCTTCGACTAAACTAAACTACACTAAACTACACTAAACTAAACTACAATAAACTAAACTACACTAAACTACACTAAACTAAACTAAACTACACTAAACTAAACTACACTAAACTAAACTAAACACAGAAGAGGTGGCATTACCTCACAATAACAGAACATGAAAGTATACCAGAATGTTGAACTTGCACTGCGGCGAATACGAACACCATGCCAACAATATTGAGGTAGGCAAGTATATAAAATATTTGGAGGTAAGGTTGTGCTGTCAAACTGCGAGAGTACTTCCGTTTGTCCTTGGTACCAACAGAGAAACCAGACAAGAGCATCAAAGTGTGCTCACTAGATCATATTAACGAGGGTTCAAACAAGTGAGTACCCAAATGGAAAGAAAGAAATGCTCTGAATCCACCCGTCTCTCAAAGAAGACATTTGAGCCATCATCCTGGAAGACTGATCGGTCTTGGAAAATCGGAATTGCAATCAGTTAAGCATTAAAGTTAAGGCGACGTCTCACGGATGCCTGGAGACACTGGGAGGGAATAGCGAGGGCATTAGTGTTCGAATGATGGACGTGAAGACTGCCAATCAGACACTCACGCATGCGTGCATGTTGTTAGTTCTCTTTAGGTTTGTTGTTACCTTGTTTTTTAATTGTTCTTGTCATATATTCATGGCACAACATGAACGAAACACTTGATGAGAATAGTTAAAATATGAACGTTACTCTGAATTTTATGTACCATTGCACATTGCTTGAATTTCAACATTTGTTTTAACTTTATAATTTCTGAATAATTCAAAGCATACACTATATTTTGTTTTCTGTGCTTTTTTGTCATTTTTGAATATCTCTGCTCGTTTTTATAGATGTTAATTTCCACTGATCGTACTTGCAACCTGTTGTCACGAACCATAAATTTGTTTTGGCATGTAAACACTAAAAAACGCAACCGTTTTTTTTCACCATACCAAATCGCATTGGGCAGCAGCAGGCGGGTAATTATTCTGCTGTGAAGCAGTACCATCGACAACCTTCATCAGCACTTCTCGCCGGTGTTCGAGGTGTCTCGGAACAAATATGCTTGTGATAATTAGAAAGTATTAAAATTGGGTTATATTAATGTAGTTGTACACATTTTTATAAAACAGAGAGTGAAGTAACAGAGTAGTTGCGGAGCGTGGCTCGAGACTGTTTCTCACGTCACGTCGTGTGCATGGCCACTTACCTAGGCCATCGCGTGTCTCCACAAATTCCCCTCCTAAGTTATGGGTCTCGTTCTCTCTCTTTGTTGGTTATCTATCGTCCATGTCAAGGTGTAAACATGTCAGCACATTTATCTTGACAGTAGTTTTCTGTACTCGCTCCACAACTTGTAGCACATTTATCTTCACTGTTTTCTGTACTCGCTCCACATCTTGTAGCACATTTATCTTCACAGTTTCTGTACTCACTCCACAGCTTGTAGCACATTTATCTTCACTGTTTTCTGTACTCACTCCACAGCTTGTAGCACATTTATCTTCACAGTTTCTGTACTCACTCCACAGCTTGTAGCACATTTATCTTCACTGTTTTCTGTACTCACTCCACAGCTTGTAGCACATTTATCTTCACTGCTTTCTGTACTCACTCCACAGCTTGTAGCACATATATCTTCACAGTTTCTGTACTCACTCCACAGCTTTTAGCACATTTATCTTCACTGTTTTCTGTACTCACTCCACAGCTTGTAGCACATTTATCTTCACTGTTTTCTGTACTCACTCCACAGCTTGTAGCACATTTATCTTCACAGTTTCTGTACTCACTCCACAGCTTGTAGCACATTTATCTTCACTGTTTTCTGTACTCACTCCACAGCTTGTAGCACATTTATCTTCACAGTTTCTGTACTCACTCCACAGCTTGTAGCACATTTATCTTCACTGTTTTCTGTACTCACTCCACAGCTTGTAGCACATTTATCTTCACTGTTTTCTGTACTCACTCCACAGCTTGTAGCACATTTATCTTCACAGTTTCTGTACTCACTCCACAGCTTGAAGCACATTTATCTTCATTGTTTTCTGTACTCACTCCACAGCTTGTAGCACATTTATCTTCACTGTCTTCTGTACTCACTCCACAGCTTGTAGCACATTTATCTTCACTGTTTTCTGTACTCACTCCACAGCTTGTAGCACATTTATCTTCACTGTTTTCTGTACTCACTCCACAGCTTGTAGCACATTTATCTTCACAGTTTCTGTACTCACTCCACAGCTTGTAGCACATTTATCTTCACTGTTTTCTGTACTCACTCCACAGCTTGTAGCACATTTATCTTCACAGTTTCTGTACTCACTCCACAGCTTGTAGCACATTTATCTTCACTGTTTTCTGTACTCACTCCACAGCTTGTAGCACATTTATCTTCACTGTTTTCTGTACTTACTCCACAGCTTGTATCACATTTATCTTGATAGTAGTTTTCTGTACTTACTCCACAACTTGTAGCACATTTATCTTGACAGTTTTCTGTATTCGCTCCCCAGCTTGTGTTTTGGACACAGAACATTTAACCCTTATATCCTTAGTGTACGACGCCATTTCTACGAATTGTACTTGTAATAAGCTGTAAATGCGCATTGTTTTCATCAAAATGGTCCCTTTTAGCTGTTTTTGGTATTTATCGTTAAAATTAAATCCTTGGTAGCTTCCATAGATATCTTGTTTGTTTTACTTGATGAATAATCACTTCCATAGCACAACAAAAAATATTATTTTGTCAGGATCATTTCTGTAATTGAAAAATAAACAAGAATAATTGTGGGAAAGAAACGTCAGTCTGCGTGTATACCTTGACTCAATACCATTTTCGAATTCTGTTTATGTGTTTTGTGTGTGTTTGTGTGTGTGCTTTAGTGCGTGCACGATCGCATGTTATATGTTTTTGCTTGCGAGGGAAGGAGTATTAGTTTCGAATTTCTATTTTTAAAATGTGTTTGGATTTAAATATAATTGTAAACCATTAGAGGGAAATGTTGTTTATGTGAAATTGTGAAACGTCTGGAAGAGGCTGTAAACAATACAGATCTGAGAAAAGAAGCTTCAAATGGAAGTCACGTTGCGGGATTACACTGACACATTTTAAGCTTTGAGGGCACTAAGATCAGTGAAATAGAGGGAGAGAGAGAGAGAGAATGCCAGAGAGTGAGGAGGGAGAGAGAATGCAAGAGAGTGAGGACAGATATAAATTGCAGAGAAGGAATGGAAATAAAGTAGCAAAACGAAAACAAACACATGTGAGAGGAGTGAGAGAGAGAGAGAGAGAGAGAGCGTGTGAGAGAGAGAGAAAGTTAGAGGGGTTGAGATAAAAAGAACTATGTTGTAGTAAAGAAGAACGAATGCACGAGTTAAACAAGTGTTACAGAAAAAGACGCCATTTCAGTGGCGTCGCGTAGGGCCTAGCGCGGACAGTTCAAAGAGTGCAAATTGTGGGAAAGGATAATCGGATAGAGGAAGGCTTAATGACAAAGCTGAGGGCGAGATAGATAGTTGTGGGGGTGAGAAACAAGGAAGGCCAGGATGAGTTCCTCATAGTGGCAGATCTCTCCTATTGATTGACCATACCATACTCCCCAGGACAGAGTGATTGAGCGAGACAGTTTTGTTTGTGAATGACATCAGTCTAACCGTGGTCCGTACCGGAGGGAAGCTGCCAGTCTTAAATGTAAGAGAATTGTCCGCGCTGTAAGGGAATTGTCCGCTCTAGCGATGTATGAATCCGATTTGGACCTTGTCACAGTATCGATTTGTTGGTGGATGCAGCGTTAGAGTCTACTGTTTGGCTTTGATCATGGTGTTTTAACAGATGTTGCAAGATGGTGTTAGATCATTACTTGGTATTTTAGCATTTGTTGCAAAATATGGTGTTACATCATCACTTGGTATTTTAGCATTTGTTGCTAAATATGGTGTTAGATCATTACTTGGTATTTTAGCAGTTGTTGCTAAATATGGTGTTAAATCATTACTTTGTATTTTAGCATTTGTTGCCATGGTGTTTGAGCATTTGTTGGTATTTTAGCAGTTGCTGCTTAACATAGTTTTTATTACTCGTCATGTCTGCCACTTTATATTTATCGAATGACTGGAGTCTTTGTTGTATGATCTTGGTCATTTTCCATGTCTCCGCTCCACACAGCAGCAACGACTTGACACTAGCGTTGAATATTTTAACTTTGGTGTGAATTTCGATTTTTCTGGATCTACATTTGTTATTTAGTGTTAGGATTGTCCTTCTTGCCTGTCTAATGCTGGTCCTTGCACTTGCATCTGCACCTTCTGATGTGTCAATTGTTCTGCCCAAATAATCTTTCCTCCTACATGATTACTTCTTTGTTGACAGTGTTGAGTTTAAGGAGTTTGGTTTTCTTCATGTTGATATTCAGTCCCAATTTGGCTGGTTGTTCTTTCACCCTATCAAGTTTCTCTCGTACTTGGCCATGACTGTGTGACAAAAGTACCAGATTATCTGCGTAGTCCAGGTGTCTAATTGTGACAATAGTATCCACTGAATACCAGTGCTTTTTCCCTTGATCGTTGTCGTCAGTATCCAATCTATAGCCAACAAGAACAGGAAAAACAAGTGTAGGCATTTTTGTCTCACCATGTTTGCACCCCGAAGCTGTCAGTCAGTGTTCTTCCATGTTGTTGTTCGTCCATCACGAGTGATGAGGACCTTTTCTTTTTTCACCTAGCCAGTTCTTCCAGCCGAGTAATCTGTTATTCCGGGTTGTGGATGGTTGCGGAGATGGCTGACGAGTCCGATTTGGGATCTGCATTCTCGCAGGCAGTGAAAGCAAGGAAAGTTCGCTTCGCGAGGTGGTGATCATGATTGTCAGCAAATCCATGTATCTCATCCGCTTTATTGCTCAGCCAGGAGTCCCGCAACTGACGCAGCCTTTTGACTGTAGTTTAGCTTGTCCGCTTTGCCGCTCGCCCGTCGTCACAGGACGCGACTGTGTTAGTACTGAATAAATGAAAAGAGAATGACTTACGCGATTAATTTGATTGGGATCAAGATGCCGAGCAGCGCATGATCTGCAGTGGTCAGCGATCCATAGCTGACTGCTAGCGTCAGGGCCAGCGAACCACAGCTGCCAAGACCCTTTTACACCTCCACGCAGTGATCCTGGATAATAGGCTGCAGCAGGGCAGACTGGCTAAGGAGAAGGGATCGAAGAGGGAAGGCTAACCCGGTACTCAAAAAATGTTTGCTGAAGTCGGATGTGTTGGACCGAAAGGTGCAAACATCGCAGTCAATCTGTAAACTACGACACAACGCATTCCGTTCTCTGGACTACATTCAGCTACTAAAGCCCTTTCATGGTTTGGTAGCGGGAGATTGAGAACGAACGAAGCCAAGCCAAGCCAATTTGATTTAAGTGATGAAGGTTTGCGCAGTTCGTCGGCCTCACTCTCACGCCCAAGTCCAACTTTAACCAGTGGCAAAACAAGTCAGGACGACTGGATATGGAATCGGGGGAAGTGGATGACCACGGCTGCTCAAGTGCCTCGCCTTGATCTGTGCAGTCAACACCGCTCAGCACATTTTCTGTCTTGGTAGCCTGATGACGAATTTCCTGCTTAGCTGGTTGGGCTTGAGCAAGGCAGGACAAATCTAGAAAAGCTTTCCCTGTTCTTGGCTTCCTTCTCTTACCACTACTCCTGTCCCTTTTCTTTCCGTACGTTTGTTTGTGTCTCCCATTGAGAAGGACTCCGAGGTAGGCAAGACGTTTTGTCACCTCGTTGTAGTGAGTGACCCCTACACACCTCCGGGCTAAGTGTCAGCAAGGTTCCTCCCGCATTTTCGCTGCACGGCCCAGCGATTTTGAGCTCACGTGTTGTCGGGAATAGGGGACTTAAGAGTCACACCACAACAAGAATACAGCACATTATCAAATATGTGTATCTTATTACACGTATGCTAATTGTAGTACGGTCCTCGTGTGTGGTGTTCCGTCGATAAAATACTTCTTGAATTCATTCGAGTTTTGGAAGAAGATGAAATATCACAGAATATCCGAAGCTGACATGTCAGCGGCCAGTCACGGCGCTCGACCGGAAGTTTATCCTTCATGTACCATTCTACTAACCGTCTTTGTATATGTTCTAGTGAATGTTATCTACGTATCTGGTATCCCATAGTGTCTTCACAGTTGATATAGAGTACTTCGATCCACATGGTCAAACGCCTGTTCATGGTCCTAAACACTAGCTTATATGGATGATTTCCATTCAATAGTTTGTTCTACTATGATGCGTAGAGTAGCTATATGATCGGTGCTTGATCGACCTGGCTAAATCCTGGATGTTTCTATAGGAGCTTTTTGTCTACTTCTGCTTTGAATCTGTCCAAGATGAATCTGTCCAAGATGATTATTTTAAATATCGTGCCTGGTACTGACAGCAATATAATTTCTCTATAATTACTGCAATCTTCCAGGTTTCAATTCTTAGGCAGTATTATCAGATGTCCTTCTTTCCATTCTGTGGACACTATTTTCTCTTCCGATATCTTCTTGAATAATCCTTGCAATGTATATGTGGCCTTATAAATATCTGTCATTATAGCTTTTACCTGCTTTTCCATCATGTCTTGCCGCTTTCCCTTTCTTGAATATGGCTATATATATATATATATATATATATATATATATATATATATATATATATATATATATATATATATATATATATATATATATATATATATATATATATATATAATGGGTCATATATATATGACCCTTTGGATTTCTATCTTACTATGGGTTGCAGTCCAAGTTCAGGGTCTGCTCTGCTGAAAGGATGTTTGGTATTTCTTGCGGTGGAGGTCTGTTTAGACTCTCTTTGAAACACTCAACCCATCGCTTCTGTTGCACCTCCATTATATATATATATATGCCTTTTTTTTTGTTAATGGGTAGAGATCTCTCATATGCATTATATGTATTCACTCTCCTTCCATGTTCTGCCTATTGTGCTAAATTGTCATTATATTCCCTATTATTTTTCCTTATTTATGTCTTGACATCTATGTCTGTAACAGTATAATTTCTCTGTGCTTTTTGCTTTGGTGATTTGTGTTCGCCAATTGTTGAGTGTAGCTTTCTTCTTTTTTCATTCCTTCTATTTTTGTAATGTCTCTGTTGTGATCCATTCCTTGTGTTGGATTCTCTTTAATCCTACAGTTTTTCGCATGTCTTATTCCACATCTTTTTAACCTATTCCCACATACAATTAATGTCGCTGTCCCCATTCTCAAATAACTCTGGTAGTGTTTGGTATCTGTTATAAGTTGCATGTTAAATTCTCTCTTCCCTTCCTGGTCTTGTAATAGGCGTACATTATATCTTGTTCTCCTTACGCCCTGTACTGGGTACTTTTTTAAATGTAAAGATATTAACATACATTAATTTAGCGCTTTCATCGGTATTAGGAAACATCTGTAGACAGTAATTGTAGTGGTTTGATCATTATTGAGAAATGTTAATAGACAATAATTGTAGTGATTCATCATTTAAAAATACCGGTGGGCAATAATTGTAGTGCTTTCTCTGGTTTTAATGAATATAATTTGGTGGTAATAGTAGCACTTTCGTGTGCGGTAATAGTAGCGCGTTCATGTGCGGTAATAGTAGCTCTTTCATGTGTGGTAACAGTAGCTCTTTCATGTGTATGTACAAACACATATTAAACTGTTACAGAATACCACCAACTACTCCATAAATGTCACTCGGAATGCCATTAACAACATCCATAATAGATAACATCATTTGATGTACAGTTTAAACCTGGACCAAGTAATGGCTTTCATTTATTGAGAGACGCCAGGAATCGCATTCTTATTGAATGACATTTTTGTATCCTGAAAATTTGCAATGAAATTGCAAAGGTGATCTCATTTCTGAGTGATATTTTGTGAATGCGAGGAAGTCTGGAGGGATTTGGGTCATTTATACCGTTCACAGAACCTAACTGAATTATCGTGGCCCTAATTTGAAGCAGCGAATCTGTTAAGTTCATCTTCATCGAGAAGGAAAAAATTGTAGAACCTTTCTGTCTGAGATACTCTCTTTTATTGGGTTAAAATAAAATTGCTGGCGTGTAAGACCTGAAAGCATCCACCATTAGCAGCAAACAATATCTAAATCGTTGTATAGTTTTATTGAATGCCAAACGGTAGTTGAGGCGTAAATCACGTTATTTGTTCACATTTTTGTTATAGAATATTGTTTGAGACATATAACAGCGAATATAAGATCTTGAATTGAAGTAACACGGACATCGAAGGGAAAAGGGAGTGGCTCCACAAGCGGAGCGACCAGAATTTGCTTCTCATTTATCTTGGAAATATCTATATATATAATCGTTTTCATAGATACCAGCCCGAAAAGAAGAAACAGTTATGCTTATGTATGAGTGATGAATGAGGGAGAAAAAAACTGACCAAAAGCAGGGCTATATAAGAAATGGATGCCATTTTTGCATTTAGTGTCATGTTTTTACTGTGTTTTTGACATTTCATGGTTTCTTTGCAGGTGAAATGTGTTATGGGCGTTCATCTAGCTTTCCTTACACGTCTTGTTATTGAATTTAATGTGCCGAAATGGTCATACCTAATAATAGTTGTTATACATTTTTATATATATATATATATATATATATATATATATATATATATATATATATATATATATATATATATATAACAACCTGTCCGTAGAAAACTCTGTCTTCCGCCAGTCTTCCGGCTTGTTGCAAGATCAAATCCAGCGTCTCCTTGATGTCCTGAGTACATCGTCTTCTCGGTCGGCCCATGCCACTCTTTCCAGTGACCACGCCCTTTTAACCACTCTCTGCAGTCCGATGTGTCAATTGACGTGTCCCAAAAAGCTCAGTATTGGTGAACATTAGCGTTTTCCCGTTGTCCAACATCCATGTCGACTAAATCCGTCGGTGAACATTAGCGTTTCTCTTCTGGGGCGTATCTGCGGTTTCAGACATACACGAAATGGTTTGGGTCCTTATATAATGGACTCAGCAGCTATAGTCATTGTACAATCATTTGTTGACAAAATAATAATACAGAAACAAAGACAATTAGAAGGTCATTTAGTGTTGCAAAACTCCACGCTGAAGTCGAAAGAGTGTGTTCATCCGTCCGGCGTTAGTAAGGTCAATACGTCTAGCTGAACGGGTTGTTTTATGGCCGTGTTCGAGCAGCTCATCCTCGCAGCTGAATGGGCCCATACATACATGGACGGATTACCAGTGAGTGCCATGAACAAATAAAGGTAAGGCAACTGCATAAAATTACAGGAAAGACAGGGAGCTCCAAGTTCAGTAAGTGCACGGAAATTCAAAAACACTGTCACAATCGATACAGAGGAACTAAGGACAGCAACAATAAACTTGATATTGTCTATACGTTCTAATGGAAACCATCATAACAGCGAACGTGACAGCCTGTCCGAAAACCTGTACAGTGACCAGCTACAAGTGCAGCACGGTTTCATACAATTTTGTTTTTGCCAACTTCAAGCTACGTGGAAATCAGTCATTTATGCTAACGAAAGAGATAGGCATCATTATGTAGCATGTCTCTTGTAGAACGTCACTCCCCTGACATCCCGTCTGAAAGAAGCTCGATCTCTTGCCAAATCTCCAGCCTGCTCCAGAGTCCTGCCCAAACATTGCTTGACATCTTGGTGCATCCCCGTCTTGGTCTGCCTCTCGTTCCCGGCACCATACCTTCCATTACCGTTCTCTCAAAACCGTTGTTTCTTATGTGGCCAAAGTATTTCAATTTTCTGTTTATGATGGACTTTATGAACCAGCTCACATCTATGCCCAACTCTTGTGGAATATTTGCATTTTCCCCGCTCCATGGTATTTTGAGGACGTTTCTATAACATTATGACTCGAAGGACTATTTTCTTCCTTGATGTTTGGGTAACTGTCCATATTTCGTAGCCCTGTGATGCCACGGGATGAACACATGTTCTCTTTCATTTTCATTGCATTGCTCAAAGGAAATCAGAATAAGATTGGCAATGGCAATACAGAGGCTACACAACCTGACGAAACTATGGCAGAATACTAGAGGCTACAAGAGGCTATACAACCTGATGAAACTATGGCAGAATACCAGAGGCTACACAACCTGATGAAACTATGGCAGAATACCAGAGGCTACAAGAGGCTATACAACCTGATGAAACTATGGCAGAATACTAGAGGCTACATAACCTGATGAAACTATGGCAGAATACCAGAGGCTACACTACCTGATGAAACTATTGCAGAATACCAGATGCTACAAGAGGCTACACAACCTGATGAAACTATGGCAGAATACCAGAGGCTACGCAACCTGATGAAACTATGGCAGAATACCAGAGGCTACACAACCTGATGAAACTATGGCAGGAATAATAGCAATCCAACACGTCATGGAGGTTGGAAGTAAAAACAAATTGAAGAAAGGGCTACAGAGCGAGAAGTAAAAGCAATGACGAAAACAGCATCTGAGACAAATGGTACAGAGACCACCCAGCAGAGTCTGATATAATAGAAGCGTACTACTCCTCACAAATAATAGATTTGGGGACAATATTCAGGCTGAAAGCTGGCTACCGCAGACTCCACGTGTTCAATAAATGATAAGCTAGAGACACATAAGTGCCTTTGCGGTGAGAACAAACACAGAAACACAAGACTATGACATGTTTGTTATCTAAGCCTGTTGACTACAGGAGAGGAGTACAGTGAAATCATGACCTTCACCAACCAAACTGAAAGACAAACTATATAGCGAATAGTGGAAGCAGGATCTATTAATGCATTCAAGAATAGATTGGATGCGCATAGCTATTTTTAGATACAATCTCTGCAGAGTCTTCTAAACCAGTATAAATATGTTAAGTTAGAAAAACGAGAAAGGCATCAACATTTATGGGGGAAATATAAGTAGTTGTTTGAGAGAGAATAAAGAAGAAGCTTTATCTGTTTTATATATACAGTAGATTTCGTTTGTATCACATTCTTCAATGCCAGCATTTGAACTTTCTCCCTGCTGTTCATCAATTTCCAATTGTTTGAACTGTTGGGGGACTACACACTTGAAACAGCTTTAGTCAAAGTTACCAATAAATACAAACTCCCGTTCTATATTTGGCGATTGTAATCCTGGTGCCATCAAAGCGTTTATAACATACCTGTACTCAGACCAGCCGATCCTGCACAGTATGAAACGCGCCAGAAGAAATAATACAGAAAATGGGAACTGAAGTCACAATAAAGATCAATCGTGATTGTAAACGCAAACGTTTAAAGTGTTAATTTACTGAACACGGTAGTAGACAAGAGCCACATTTCGGCCATTAAAAGCTCATTACCAATGACGGAACAAACACAACACTACAATGAAGACACCAATTAGCTAAGCTAAATAAGTGTAAGGCAGTTGCGCTAAATAAATAAAGAGAAAAATACATAGGACACACTCAATTAATTAAATAGAATATGCTATTGAAATGATAATTTACTATTGGGCTCAGAAGGTGTCGTCAATGACTACGCACATTACACCAGGATAGTGTCGGAGAAGTCAGCTTGATCATCATCTAACAGTACATGACTCAGATGATTGATGTCGCGTCATAGAAGAACACAGAAATTGCAGGCGCATGATTGCAACATCAGTATTAATATACTCTTGAGATCGCCATTGCAGCAACTATTAAACATTCAGAAGCTGGGCTCATCCAGCCAGAAGAAGCGTGCACATGTTTGTACTACCAGAAGCTAGTCTCATCCAGCCAGAAGAAGCGTGCACATGTTTGTACTACCAGAAGCTAGTCTCATCCAGCCAGAAGAAGCGTGCACATGTTTGTACTACCATTATTTCTGATGTCAACATCTATTAATATCTACAATCTACAAAGATGGCGCCGTAACTGGCTGCGAGTCTACATTTCTCTACTGTTTTGGATCATTATGGATGCCGCCAGACCACGGATTTGCCTGGAATTCACACTAGTCGACGACTTACACTTGTGTTCACGGATACATGGAGTTGTTTCCCATCTGGACTTGTTATTTCGTTCTTTTTTTGTGATTTCTTCCGTCCGTTTATCCTGGTCTGGACGCCGGCTGAATGGCGCTACGCTTATACCTGTGTCGTATCTCACGGGTTAGTTCTGCCGGTTCACCTTCACGAATATGGCGTGTGGGAATTTTAGATGCTACTATGATGAACTGAATACAGCTGGGGAGAGATGCCAGACTCACTCACACGCTGAGTGTTGTCCATACGACCTCTTGTGGTAATCGAAAAGGCACGACAAACTGCGTTAGATGCCTTCCCACCTTTCTACCCTGCGGGTTATATGTTTACGGAAAGGCTTCGGTGGTAACCCTGAGGCAAAATCTGCATCCTATGTTATCTCCAGTCGTCTCGATAAATGTCTTGCCACTGGCAAAAGGTAGCTTAGGCTCTGTGAGTGAGGTTGACAAAAGGCGCAGTTTCTTCCTCACTTTAATCCAAATCTCCGCGCAAGTCACCCATTTCAGCGGACACAGCAAGAGATACGACTGTCCACACGGCTGAACAAAGAGAGTGGTCTTCATCACTTGTGATGGACAACTATTTTGTTTAAATTGCAATAACACCCCTACATCCTGTCTATCACAATCAGATGTTGACAACCACGTACACACCTTCGCGTCCTTAGTGATATGTATCCATTTGGTGTTGTTGACTCTTGTTTATGTAATGATGTTCAATCATCCTATTGATCGGGATCAAGATGCTGAGCAGCGCATGCGTTGCAGTGGTCAGCGACCCAAAGCTGACTGCTAGCATCAGGGCCAGCGAACTAGAGCTGCCAAGACCCTTCTACACCTTCACGTGGTGTCCTGGATAACAGGCTGCAGCAGGGCAGACTGGCTAAGGAGAAGGGATCGAAGAGGGAATGCTAACCCGGTACTCACAAAATTCTTGCTGAAGTCGGATGTGTTGGACCGAAAGGTGCAAATATCGCAGTCAAGCTGTAAACCACGACACAACGTACTCCGTTCTCTGGACTACATTCAGCTACTTAAGCCCTTTCAGGGTTTCGTAGCGGGAGATTGAAAACGAACGAAGCCAAGCAAACCAGCCTATTGATCCATGTATCTGATGTGTGAAAAGCTGTGCATATCGCATTCGAACGCGTGTGAAAAGCTGTGCACCTCGAATTCAAACGCGTGTGAAAATCTGTGCATCTCGAATTCGAACGCGTGTGAAAAGCTGTGCATCTCGAATTCGAACGCGTTTGAAAAGCTGTGCATCTCGAATTCAAACGCGTGTGAAAATTGTGCATCTCGTATTCTGACGTGTGTGATAAGTTGTACATCTGTACACTGTAGCAAATCATTAGTCTGCTGATCGTTAATATTCTTAGCTTTATTCGTGTCATTGTTTTGTTTACATTGCTACTGACATTGGTCAAATGCATAAGAAGTGAGTAAAGAGTAGCTATCTGTGTTTGAGAGAGACAATCAACTACACATGTGATGCCGGAATGAAAGAGTGAATACCTCGTTGTTCTGGGAACCGGCAGAAGAAGGATATAAAGTCGCTGGATAGAAAGGGGAGGCAGGCAAGGTTGTCTTCTGTCCCCCGACCTGTTATCTGTATACAACGAGCTCATCTTGAGAGAAGTACAGGCAGATAGAACATAAATAATCTTCGACAGCCGGTGATGATATTCTATTGATAGACCAGAATGAATTAGACTTGCAGGACATTGCAGACATGGTAATTATTGATAAACCAGAATAAATTAGACTTGCAGGACATTGCAAAAATGGTAATTTGGTAAAGGGAAAACAAAGGCCTCCTTTTAAATAAAAACAAAAAGGAAGTGTTGGTAGTGACAAAGAAACATGACTCTCTAAAATGATGTGTCAAAGCGAAGGGGACCAAATTGAGACACGTTAACATGATTAAATACATGGGCACATACATAACATCAGATGGAAGATGCAATTATGAAATAAAATGCAGAATAGCCCAAGCAAAATCGGTCTTCCAGACCATGAAAGGAATATTGTACAACAAAACCTTGTCGCTGGCAGTAAGAAAAAAAGTCCTTGGATGCTACGTGGAACCAGTACTGACATATGGTAGTGAATCATTGACAATTAGCAAACACGCGTTTAGATCTTTGGAACAGAGATGTGGGTTTGCAGGAGAATGCTGCGGATCTCATGGACTGCAAAGAAGACTAATAATACAGTACTTGAAGAGGCACAAAGACAACTTATTGCAGGGGTCAGAACAAGAGAGTCATCCTTTTTTGGACATTTTATGAGAAGAGACGGCTTAGAGCACGTCGTGACAACGGGAAGGATAGCAGGAAAGAGAGCCAGAGGAAGGCCGAGAGAGAGAAGATGCTAGACAGCCTGAGAGTATGGCATGGGCGACAGTAAACAACAGAGTTGGTAAACGACACACGTGATAGAAATGGATGGAGGTCTATGATCGCCAACGCCAGTCGGCAGGGCATCTGATGATGGAGAGTGTTACTTGATATTTTACTACAACTTTTTATTTAACTTGATGTGGCCGTTGTCCGTTTGAGTGGACTTCTATTTCTCATATTTTCACAAACTTCCCCATACCCCAGAGAGCTGACATTTTTTGTGTGCAGTCTCTACTAGTGCAACACGTTAATCCATCAGATTGCCGTATCGAGAGGTGGCACGAATTGGTGCAGGCCCCAGAGATGGAACTTCGGGAGGAACCTGCTCCTGGACATCATCTACCATACACAACAAGGAAGTCACTGAACAGACTCCGAACTGGTGTATCACGATGCAAGAGGAATATGAAGCGATGGGGATACACAGATGATGACACGTGTGATTGCAGAACAATACAGGTCCCAGACCACCTGATGACCTGCCCCAACATCCAGGAAACATGCAGGAGGAAAAGGACAAGGCAATCCATGTCGCTGAATACCGGATGCAAGTTATATAACGTGGCGCTTGGACACGGGAAGTAAGTATCAGATTGTGACGGATACTCGAAAAAGCCAAAAGAAACGCCAACACATCAATTCATCAAAGAAACACATTTTTAAAAAGAAATATACTACTGTAGTTTCTTCCACAAAATTCACTAGCACAAGATCTCAACACTACTTATACACCCTTGCGCCTCCTCTAATCCATTCTGTATCACTCACACAAACCTACATTCACGCTTATCTTTCTCTTAATCACACTAAACTTATTTCCACTATCACCCTTCACCTACGCACGTACCTAAACTCTTATCTCTCTTCCCCCCCCCCCCTCTCCCCCCCTCTCTCTCACCTGCCCACACATCTGCTCTAACTGACCCAAACACATACTCTCTAAATTTCTCTGTCAACTTATCTCAATCGATCTCTCTCACTCTCTCTCTCTCTCACACACACACAAACACCCACAACCACAAACACAAACACCCTCAAAAACACACCCACAAACACACAAAAACATACTCACACAAACTTACACAAAGACCTACACAAACACACAAAAACATACACACACAAACTTACACAAAGACCTACATAAACACACAAAAACATACTCACACAAACTTACACAAAGACCAACATATACACACCCACTCACACAAGCACACACCCATACAAACAAAGACACCAACTCACACAAACACACGCACACATCTACACAAACACCCACACTTACACCTACACAAACACACACAAACATAAACACAAGAACTCACACAAACACACACAAAACTACATAAAATACCCACTCACACAAACACACACAAACCTACATAAAACACCCACACATAAACACACACATAACCCTACACAAAGACACAAACACATCCACTCATACCAACACATGCCCACACCCACACAAACATACACAAATCTACACATACACCCACACTCACACATAGACACCCACTTACACAACCACACCCACTCACACACACAAACACCCACACATACACATAAACACCCTTACAAACACACACACATAAACCTACACAAACACCCACACAAACACACACCCACACAAATACCCACACCTAACCACATAAACACACGCACCATCACTTACCCTCACACACAGAAGCAGCCAATGTACAATACCACATACGTAGATAACTCTTATATCCGAGATGATTGCCTGCTCAAACAAGCTCATAATTATTGACCGAATCTATGAATACGGCGCATAGTAGCGGGAGGGGCAGACATTGTCCATTACTGATTGTCATCAAGGATAAAACAAACACTAAGCACATATTGATTACTAGCATTGCTGTTTGCTCAGACAAAGATGTATATGCATGCACGTTTGGGCCAACATAAAGAACCTTTTTTATTAATAGAACTGGTCGGTGTCAGCGTGTAGTTTTAGTGGGAAAACTTGTCACATCAGAGAGTGTCAAAACACGTTAGTTTGTCTTGGTAAAACTGTGCCCGTTTGCTTGCGGGGACACGTCTTCATTTTTGTTTTAAATGCCATGCAAATAAACAAGAGACTCATCACTACTATCTATAAGTTATAGTTACTAGGGGCATACTTTATAATGATGGTCGTTATTGTTGTTGAATGTCCACAATGAATAAGTCTACTTTTGTGTGTGTGCCCTGAAAAAGGAGTTAAGTGGCGGGTTGTAGTAGCTTTCTTCACATCCCGAGCGTGCTGATAAAGTGGGACTGGGGTCCTCCAGTTATTTTCTGTTCTGTTTCTAAGAATCGACGTCACTGCACTCCGGGAATACCCATAGGATGCTGATGGCCCCTGTAGCTCGCTAGTTGTACACTCTCCTGTTCCGTCCTCTCCACACTCCGCTCGAACCTCGTTTAATGTCGAAACTTTGCAGTCTGTGGATTGCTGCTTTATCTATTGCGGTGTCCTCATCCATCAGGCAGTCATTGATTGATTTCAAAATGTCACTTCTATCCAACACTAATGTGCCCATAATGGGAGCTTGCGAAGCCAAATCAGCTCTTTCATTGCTCTGAACCCTAGAATGAGCAGGACAGTAGATCCATGTCAATTCCTAGAGGTCTGAGGCCTCAACAGCTGCTATCTACTCGTACCTAAGCCATCCCTTCTGTACTTTCTGAAGTACGGCCTGCGCGTCTGTCACGATGACTGCCCTTGTTATAAAAGTCTCAAATATCCATTTTAGTGCTGAGGTCACTGCTTTCGTCTCCATTTTCATACTGGAGGTCGTTGACATGTATGCCCTACTGCGCTCAGCAACGACCTCTTCTCTCACTCTAGCCGAGAAACCCCAGCCTGATGTCCCACTGCGCACGACTGATCCGTCTGTGTATATGACAGAGTCACTCTCCTGCGTGTTCTCAGTTATCAGCTGATTCACCCCGTGCTCTGCTCTCCTGTTCTCTGCATTCCTTGCCTAAGGTTATGATGACTCTCTGGTACTCTATCATTCTATCACCAGTGTGGACCCATTCGTCCCCTTTGGCTATCATCTCAGCTGGAGGGACGTGTCCGATTGTTGTCTCTGCCTATGCCATCCATGACGCCTCTCTCTTGATCCCTTGATGTCTGAGAAACTATTGTACAGAGGGTGTTGCGTGTCTGTGGTGACACGCATATAGGCTTTGACTTGTGCCAGTTTATGTCTGGATGTCACCAATAACAATCCCAACATATACCGCATACTCACAATCGGGGTATCTCTAGTGTAGCCTAGAACCAGTCGCATACCTTCATTCTGGATACGTTCTAACCTTAAACATCGTGTTCTTGATAGTGTGAGGATGCCTAGTCCGTAATCGATGACAGACAACACGACCTGACGGAATATGATGAACAGGGGGCGTTGTTCCAAATCGGCAGCAGCCATGGTCTTGAGTGCTCCTAACCCACTCTTACATCTTTGTACGATGTGGTCCACATGGTTAATTATAAGCGAGACTGCGATCAAATGTCACTCCGAGGTATTTTATCCTGTCACACCTGTCAATGGTGCGCCCATCAAAAGTGATGCCCGGGAGTTCAGCCTTTACTATTAAATTATTTAAAGAGCACCACATCATGCAGGTCTTGTTCGGATTGATCTTGGAGCTTGAGTTGCCTCTACTGTGAGATTCCTTGCAAGGTTTCCTGGATGTCTTTGACCAACTTTTGCCTATCTGAGTCAGTCTTGTACATTAAAATGTCATCGGTAAATGTAAACGTTCGCCCTGTACCTGTTGGTTGAATAATGGTCACTTTTACTGTGTAGATGTTGAACAGCACCGGTGAAAACGAAGACCCTTGAGGCAGTCCTGAACATATTTGCCTCGGTTCTGACGTCCACGATCCCACGCGTAGCGCAACTGTTCTTTCCATCAGGTCAGCTGATATCCAACTAACCAGCCATGGGTTTAACAACACTGCTTCAGACAGGTAATTAAAGTCCCAAAATCGACACGGTTGTATGTGTCTTCCATGTACAGTTGCCACCGCAACTGTTTCTTGTTTTGACTGAAACCCTCATACACATCATGCGCGAAAGTTTCGGCGTTAGCCCAGGTCTCCTTTGCTGTTCTATAGCTGCCCAGCGTATCGGTTAGAATCTGCTATCGTTCAAGGTAGGACATTATTTTCCTGGCCACTATCTTCTCGAGCAATTTGCCATATGCATTCTGTATGGTACTTATTCGATAGCTGCTGAGAAGCGTGGAGTCCTTACCAGGTTTAGGCAGTGGGCACAGATAGCTATGAAGCCAGTCCTAAGGCACAATTCCTTCTCTATAGTGTGGTTGAACTCCTTCGCCATATTTCTTATCTCTGTCTCATCCAACTGCTTGATGTGGCAATACTGTACTCCATCAGGACCTGTGGCAGTGTTTTTACTGGTACGTAGGTTATTTACGACCTCAGCCTCGGTGGTAAGGTCTACATAAGCCCTTTCCCTGATGGCTGCGTCTAAAATGCCTTTCCGAGTTTCCTGACGGGCATCTCTGTCACCTTTGTCAGTCTGAGCAACATGGCTGAAAAAACTCAGACCCTTCTCTTCGTCTATCTTCAGGATACTGCCTGTGGTGTCTTGAATGTTGGGATAAGCTGGCTTGTAGTCTTTCCATTCGTCTTTCGATGCAAGTTCCATAACTTCTGGACGGTATTATCAATACCCACACCTGTAATGAACTCCTCTCATCGCTGGCTTTTGAACTCACTAGTTAACGCTTCAAAGGAATTGGTAGCTTTGCGTTTTACCTCCTTTCTCTCGTTCAACGCGATGACATTTACCTCGTTCTCGTTCAACGCGACGACATTATTACCAACTCTCTTTCTGGCTTTACGCCAATCCTTAGTTGCCGTCGCCTTTTCTCTCCAGGCCGTATCAACAGCTTGATTCTACCAGGGTGGTTGGACAAAAGGGGATCTACTGGTCCTTCGTCCGATTGTCTGGCGCAACTTGTTCACTGCATTATCCTCCAGGCTGTTGTGTAATGCTTGGCTTCATCTGCGCATCCCTCACTACTAGGCTCACACGTCCATGCCCACTTGTTAGTTAGACTGTCGTGAACCAGGCCTGTTTCTACGGAGAACTGCTTGGAAATGAGGTGGGGTCTTGGTCAGTAAAGTTTACCTCACCATAACTAATATTGTCTGATCAGTATGTTTTTTCTGTCCATTTGTTTGTCTTCTCAGTACCCAAAAATGATGGTCATGTTACGTGAAGTTCCCGTCTACTCAGCTGTAAATGGACACCTGTTACGTGCTGGAATAAACCTGTGCTGGAATGGGAGATAGCTCGTTAATCAGCGCCTGTCGTTGTGAATGACTCTGGCCTCATTCAGCGCAGCCAGTTTGTAGGACTCTGACTTCCATTATTCAGCGCAACCACTATGTATGACTCTGACCTCATTATTCAACGCAGCCATTATGTATGCCTCTAACCTTATTAAACAGCGCAGTCAATATGTATGACTCTGGCCTTATTATTTAGCAAAGTCATTGTAAATTACTTTGACCTCATTATTGAGCACAGTCATTTTATATGAATTTGACCTCGTTATTCAGCGCAGCAGTTGTGCTGGACGTTGAATCGTTGCTTCTGAAGGTGCAAAAAGTATGGCTACGGCATAAGTGGATAGCAGGATATATGTCTCAGACCTTCAGATGCTCTTTCTGTCCGTTACATGCTGAGTTAATGGCAATCAAATAGCTTTTGACAGATGTTGCTCCGAAGGCATCCAGTTAATGGCAATCAAATAGCTGTTGACAGATGTTGCTCCGAAGGCACCCAGTTAATGGCAATCAAATATCTGTTGACAAATGTTTCCCCGAAGGCACCCAGTTAATGGCAATCAAATAGCTGTTGACAGATGTTGCTCCGAAGGCACCCAGTTAATGGCAATCAAATAGCTGTTGACAGATGTTGCTCCGAAGGCACCCAGTTAATGGCAATCAAATAGCTGTTGACAGATGTTGCTCCGAATGCATCCAGTTAATGGCAATAAAAATGCTGTTGACAGATGTTGCCCCGAAGGCATCCAGTTAATGGCAGTCAAATAGCTGTTGACAGATGTTGCTCCGAAGGCACCCAGTTAATGGCAATCAAATAGCTGTTGACATACGTTGCTCCGAAGGCACCCAGTTTGGAAACATTAAATATTGATTGCGGTAGGAGGTGTATATAGAGATCAATCAATAATCCCATGCTGGAGTATATCACATCAATCCGATGAATTGATGGTCCGGGGACCACGGAATCTTCACCAAAAGTCGGTCGAACAGGTAATGGCACATGCGATGATGGATCAGGAGTGTGTACAACCAATGAGCTACAGGAACTTTCAGTGTATATACCTTTGGCCATTTCAGAAAGTGATGATAATTTCTCTTCACAACGAAACAAAGTATTATAAATACACTAGCTAGAGGTCACTACATTGTCCAGACATTAAATTGCAAGGAATAACAGCGGATTACCAGCTGCTACTCTTGTTCCATATCTAAACAACACAACTACTGTTCATGTTGATTAGTTCAGAGCAGGTAATATTGATTCTGTTTACCATAACATAAATAGGTACCTGACTGGTAAATTTAGAGGAGGCAAGAGAGCTAGTATTGGAAGGTATCACTCCACCCTCACAAAACTGTGACACTTAGTACAAACTCGAAATTATCACTCCGCTCTCACAAAATTGTGACACTTAGTACAAACTCGAAAGTATCATTCCGCCCTCACAAAACTGGAACACTTAGTACAAACTTAAAAATATAACTCTACCCTCACAAAACTGTGACACTTAGCACAAACTCGAAAGTATCATTCCGCCCTCACACAACTGTGACACTTAGTACAAACTCGAAAGTATCACTCCGCCCTCATAAAACTGAGACACTTTAGAGTACCAACTCGAAGACGTCATCCGTAACTGTTGTGATAACACTTGTGAAACCTTTCCGCTCAATCTACTAGTGATGCCAGACTCCTAAAGGCATCGTGCCATTCGATTGTCAACATCTTACATGTTGTCGTTAAATGTTTTCAGATTGTTCTCATAAATAATGTCCTCACAAATAAAGCTCTCACTATAAATAATGTCCACACAAATGAAGCTCTTACTATAAATAATGTTCTCCCAAATGAAGCTCTCACTATAAATAATGTTCTCCCAAATGAAGCTCACTATAAATAATGTCCTCACAAATGAAGCTCTCACTATAAATAATGTTCTCCCAAATGAAGCTCTCATTATAAATAATGTCCTCCCAAATGAAGCTCTCACTATAAATAATGTCCTCACTGAGAAGCTCTCACTATAAATAATGTTCTCCCAAATGAAGCTCTCACTATAAATAATGTTCTCCCAAATGAAGCTCTCACTATAAATAATGTTCTCCCAAATTAAGCTCTCACTATAAATAATGTCCTCACAAATGAAGCTCTCACCTCGGCTTATCTGTTGCCGTTAGCCCAACATGAAAAATCTTGGGAAATGTTTTAGTGCAGCGAACACCAACATGACCATGTAAATGGATCCACGAACACCAACATGACCACGTAAATGGATCCACGAACACCAACATGACCACGTACATGGATCCACGAACACCAACATGACCATGTACATGGATCCACGAACACCAACATGACCATGTACATGGATCCACGAACACCAACATGACCATGTACATGGATCCACGAACACCAACATGACCATGTACATGGATCCACGAACACCAACATGACCATGTAAATGGATCCACACAAGATTTAATGTCTTTCTTGATTTAATTCAATCACGCCGTAACTATTCCTTTTGGACCTTCCATAGATTTGATGTTGCAATAAATTAGTATGCTCTACGAATATTGGTGAGATCATATATTACTTATGGTGATAATACATAATCCATTTAGCTGTATGCTGGTAGCTCTTGACAACCTAAAGCTTACCGGACAATGGCACATATCTCCCTCAGTACAGTGTATTGTGTATGGTGAGGTGCCATTAAGCAGTTATTGAACTCATTACTCGTGGTGGTAAAAGAAAATACAATTTGGTTTACGCTGTGAATCTGTTCTATTCAGATGTTCGGTGAGAGGGGCTTGAGATTTAAGATCGAAATCCGGTGTCTTATTTTCAGTTGCGTGGCTAGGTCATGGTCGAATGTAACCCACTGACTTAACCATGTGTGTCTATAGTTGTTTCTCAGTATCTGTCTGCAGGTATGAAGTGTGATACTATTTAGTGACTGTAGTAGTGTTGCTTCGCTTCTGACTACATCATCAGCCTTCTCATTTGTTGAAACTCCAACATGAACAGATATCGACTGGAACACCACTTGAGCTCCATAAGAGATCGTCAATTGCTCAATTAAAGTGTAGATGTTATCAACATAGTCCAGAATGACGTATTGCGACTATCAAATAAATGTTGCTATTAGTTGACCGTAGTCCATTCTGTTTATGAAGTTATGCACATTTGCCTGCTCTTCCATTTTCACTGCCAAGTAAAAACTAATTGGAAATGGAAATTGTAAGCTTTACAGAATAAGATTGTCATAACATATATTAAAATAGTGATTGTGTCCTTTTTTACTAGCCAGATCAGCATACATAAACAACAGAGACATTCGACACGGTAATGCAACAGCCCTTAATGAAGTCTTTAGAAAACTAAATTGGAAACATAAAAGCATAAACACAGACAGAGAAATGATCACTCATCTAAGGTTATGGTGTCATTTCGATTATCAGTCACAGTATCAGAGGTGCTAATATGGACTGAGTAAAACAAACACAATAGTTGACCAACAAATATGACTTGACCACACAGTTAATAGGAAGAATGCCCATTACGCACGTAATCATTTTTACCCTTAAGAGGACCTACGGCTAGTATATGATCTCATCCACATTTTGAATTCCTACATTTGTATGAGCCAAGAAATCAACAACAAAAATGAGAGAATTTACGAATATAAGTCACAGGATTGCTCAGCTTCAACCACATCAAACCCATACTTTCACAAATAAAACATGTCAAGCCAGGGGCTCTCACCTTTTATGACATGGATATTGCAGCAATGATATAATGACTACGAGGTATCTAACCTACATAAAGCAGATGCAGAGGAGATTCGGGGTTTACTGGCAATGGAAAGAGGAAAATTAAACTTCCCTGTAGTGAACTAAGTCTGCCTCTCGTTATTCGGCGTCAAAACCTCATATGTACTACGGTAAGGAAATACAGAGAGATCAGCATGTAATACATGCCTAAAAATAGATGGACACGAACAGTGACATTCTGGTGGCTCTACAACTATATACGTCTACTCTGTTGCCTAGCAATATGTTGTAGGGATGAGCTGACTTCAGGCCTTGCTCAACATTGGTACTCCACGGCAAACGACAGGAAACAAATGTAAACAACTTTTGTCTACCTGACGTGAGAAACCAAATTTGGCGTAACACAGTAGTCATGTCATATATGTTTGAAGGTGGAGTTTGTGTGTAGTATTTGGAATAAAAGAAAACACGTGAATAATGTTTCTACATTAAAGTCACGAGCTTTGAGGGCAGATTACGAATTTTTGCAGCTTAGACAGCAATGTTTTATTCAAAGAAGACGGAGAGAGAGAGAGAGAAGAGAGAGTTGGGGAAGGGGAAGAGGTATATAGGAAAGAGGAGTAGGCAAAGAGATTTGGGTTCTCTTCCACCTCGTCTTCCACGTAGTCCTCCCTGGAAACGGACTGTTCTTCTTGCCAGTCTGTCTAGTGTGGAGGAGAATCGACGTGATCCCCGTAGTAGTGAGCGACATATAAATGAAGCCAAGCATAGCACAACCACATAGAGGACCCCGGTCCACCTTCATCAGCACGCTCCGGATTTGGAGAAAGCTACTGCAACACGCCACTAAACGTCCTATTTAGGGCGCACAAACGAGTAACCCTACTCAATATTGGTATTCACAACAACAATCACAACAACAATCACAACAACTGAATCCTACAAGGAGAATACATATTTGAATAGCACGTCTCATTCGTAACTGAGGTCAATAATGATGAGTATATTTAACCGTGGAATTATCTCCGATACAATTATACAGTGTTGTTTCGAATCTTAAAACTAACTGATTTTTTTCAAACGTTTTACTTTAAATTGAAATAAGACAAGAAACAAAACACTACGGTAATTATGCATTTTAGGAAACGAAGACTACCAGCAAATGGTAGTAGTGTATGGTCTAGTAAGAGCCAGACAGACAAACGTTGAGAAAAGGTATTTGATACCATGACTACATCTCTGAACTAAATCAGGTGACACAGTACTAAGCAGGAACCTACCTCGTCCTATCCGTATCACTCTCGAATGACATTCACCATACAGCTTCCTAAACAGGAACCTACCTCGTCCTATCCGTATCACTCTCGAATGACATTCACCATACAGCTTCCTAAACAGGAACCTACCTCGTCCCATCCGTATCACTCTCGAATGGCATTCACCATACAGCTTCCTAAACAGGAACCTACCTGGTCCCATCCGTATCACTCTAGAATGACAATCACCAAACATCTTCCTTGCTTTCATCCACATCGCGGTTAGTTTTTATCTAATTAAACTAGTGTTTTATTCAGACAGTCTAGTTAAATGGAAAGGACCAATCAGTAAACAGGTAGAAAGCTCGCTGGAATACACGGAGATTTTGTTTTTATGAATGACTATTAAGAAACTCATAATCATATAAATCTAATAACGAAGTGCTGGTGTAGGACAGACGAGTAGGTAACACTTTTAGACACTCATAAAACATATGTACCCGCATATCTGCTTCTATGAGGAATGGAGCACAATATTACCACATAATATAAGAGCTGGAAAAGAGACAGAACGACAAAGAGAGAAGATACTTGATATTTGAACATCATGTGAAAGACAGTCAACAAACAATGGAAAAACATAGTTTTGGCAGGAAGTTATAGATAGTCCATGATACCTTGCGGCGGTCAGCATGGCAGACAAATAACCTTGATGGTACTACTCGTGCATTACCATATAACTTGTATGTGCTGTTCACAGCACTCTTGTCGCAGTCGTTTTTATTTGACTAACTTGAGATAGAAAAATTGATGATTGCTGATCACAGTCGCTAGAAGTCGACATAAGAAATTCTGGTACATTTACGTGCAAACTCCCTTCGGCTGTCTGAGCTTACGCCCAGCGTGTGATATTTGCTGCTAGCGTGAGCTAAGAATGTATTAACACTGACGCTACAATCACGGGCATGCAATTTCTATGTTCTTCTGTGGCACGACATCAATCATCACAGACACATATTTTTAGCTGTTGATCAAACCGACCCCGCCTGCACTAGCTGTCAAATTGTACTACTGGTGTGTTATGTTAGCCTGGCCTCTTCTGTACAGTGTCGCTGGTTTGACCCCATCACGATCAGAGTTGAAAACACTAGGCTGCCTCTGGCTAGCAGTGTTTTCTTTATCTTGTGTCAAGTGAGAATCTGCAGATAGCCAGAAATGACCAAATATTCATTCACGATACTTTCATCTATTTAGACGAAAAGGGTTGTGTCATTTCTCGTATCTACAAATGTGTGTTATAGTTGCGTAACTCTTAAAATGTTTGACCATCACGCGTGATAAGACTCTCTCTCTCTCTCTCTCTCTCTCTCTCTCTCTCTATTCAGCCGTGTGAGCAAATCTTTCGCTTCTGCTCTGTCCGCTGAAATGGGTGACTTTCGCGGCGATTTGGATTGAAGTGAAGACGATTTGCGCAATATGTCGACCTCTCTTTCGTCATGAGCTACATTTGGCCATGGCAAGACATTTTCGAGAGGACTGGATATATGTACATGTCTCACGTGACATGTCTCACAATACTCCAGTCTACCCAGCTGGGAAGGAGTACTGGACACATTTAGACTTAGTGAAGGCATGCAGTGAACTAGTCACATAGCTCATTAATGCTGTGATCGTACATGGACGCATCTACATTTCGTCATTAGCTTAACGGCTTAAATACATTTATGTATCTTCATGATCGCAGTGAGAGCCATGACGTCACGATCCATAAATATGACGTCGCAATGTGTTACTTAGTGGACACAGTGTGTGTTCGTTTGTGTGCGTGGTGTGTGCCTGTAAAAAACAAACAAATGCTGCTTACAAGATGAATATGCGATAACCAAAGGATATGGACGCAGCTCCTTGATATAGACTGCACCACACCGCGCGGTTTATAGAACGACTGAGACAGTGATGGAGGCTGATCAATGATTATTATCAACGGCGCCCATCTGCTGAAGTCGGATGTGTCGGACCGAAAGATGAAAATATCGCTTTCAAGTTGTAAACTACAACACAACTCATTCCGTTCTTCAGACTACATCCTGCTACTTGCAAAACCATTTTCAGGACTTAGTAGCGGGAGTTTAAAAACGAAGAAGAACACGAAGAAGAACGGTCCCTAAATGCAACAGCAAAGTGTGTGACACACCTTAGTCATATCGGAACATAACAGAATATATCCACTGGTCACCTTGGAAGAGATTGGGGACTCAACATGGAAGGACGCACGAATAAATAATGTTGTGTAGATACTCCCTGGATCACTGCTGTACGTATTAACTAAGGAAACTTTCTGAGTAAGAACACATACAAACTGAAAGTTGAAATCCAAATATTGGAACCGGAATGTTCGGACATGGAACCGATTGGGAAAGCTTGATCTCAGAGGCCAGTGATATGAGTCAGCATATATTGAGTGTAGCACACAGGCAAGACTAACACATGACGGTTACATGAGGAAAGAGCAGTATAGGTTAATACATTCTGGAGCGTAGATCATCAACGGAGCAGTAATATTGACTGAAAAAACACGTAGAAAATAGGTGTGGCTATTGGACACATAACGATGTCATGGTGTTGTTGAGATTGAGTTCTAAGCTATTTGACTTATTCCATTTTACAAGCCTAACAACTCAAGAACACACAGAGATGAAAGAAAATTATGAGAACTTTCAACATACTCTCCACGCAATAAAATATCATAACCAATAAAATATCCTCATAATCTGGTAGTGATGGTGGACTATAAACTCCGAAATTAAGGAAAGGACAAACAAGAATGTAGCAGGACAATTTGGACACTGAAGAAGAAACCACAGAAGAGATAAGTTAATACATTTTTCTGTTGCCACAGACGCAGCACAATGAATTGGCTGATAGCAGACAGCGACTCAAAGCTGGCTGCTTGCAATAGGGTCAGCGAACCAGAGCTGACCAAGGCCCTATTCTGATTGGCGTCTCTGGAAATATGCTGCACTACTGCAGTCTGGCTAAGAGAATAGGGGTTTTGGTAGGAAGGCAAACCGGTTTCCTAAAAAAGCCAACTGAAGCCGGATGTGTCTAGCCGAAAGTAGCATATATCGCAACCTCGCTGTTAACTATGACACAGCGTCTTTTTCAGGACGATTGCCGAAGAAGAATAAGCAGAAGAATTAGAAAAAGAAGAAGAAAACCTATCAGTACAATGTAATATATTTTATTCAAATATCTACATGATGATTGTACTCGCGGAAAATCCCAGGCAATGTTATAAGTAACCAGATCAACTTTGTTATGATAAAGACACGATTTAAAAATGGTGTCGCACGTATCTAGGTGCAAGCATACATTTTTATCACAATCATGTGCGGGTTAGAATAGTCATCAGACTGAAAAATATAAAGACAATATGTGCAGATGTTCACCAAATAGCAGCGAGACGTTCAACATAAATATCTTGTGGAAGTCAGAAAGTATGCTACCTTGCAAAACAAAATGCCCGAAAAGGATTGTTAGCACAAAATAGGGTTATTTAAAAATGCGTTTACAAGTAGCCAATAACACACTAACGATTATAGAGTTTACCATAAGTTGTGTATGGACATCTGAAGTAAAATGAAAAAAAAAAGATTAAAAACACTCAAGAATTTAGGATACTGAACAGAGATAAGTACTATGTTATAATATGCAAAAGAACAGTTGATAGAATCAATATGCAAGATAATAGAAGACATAAGAAAAGACCATGAATGCAGGAATAAAGCATCTTAATTTAAAACTCGACCAGACTGGCCCAAAAAAAATGAATGCTTTTAAAAACAGGATTGGAGACATCTTGCTTGATGAGGAGTATATAGAAAACGGTTCGACGACAATAGTGGCAATACATTATCATCCTTCAATAATGACGACCTTCAGCATTCAAAGATCTGAATCAGCCAGTAGACGATGAGACAAAATGACTCGGCTATAGATACAATCACTGATTTGTGTAATGACATCTGCAATACAGGATCTACACCCAGCGAAGTAATTACATCAGCATTTATAACACAACAAAAGATACCGCATGTTCAGATTTGAGAACAATTAGCCTGATGAGCCAAACCATTAAAGTACCGTGTCAAGATTATGCAGCAGAAAATAATGCACAGAGTAGACAGCCAAGTTCCGGTGGAACAAATCGGATTTACACAGAACTGCAGAACAAGAGAGGCAATATTTTATATAAGGAAATTAACGGGAACACATATACATCCAACAAAGCATTAATATGTATTTTATAGACTGCAAAGCGGTTTCAATTGAATAGCATTACATGTGCTAGTCGCCTTTTCCGACATATTCCGAAGATTAGAGTGGCACTTTTCTTTTCAACCGCTCTCTCGTTCGCTATAAAAATATATATAAAACTTGAAAGTGGGGTTAATAATGTCATAATAATGTCATGTGTGTATTTGTTGAAAGCCTAGCAGACTCAGAACGTCCTATATATCAAACTGTTGTTTACGGCTGCTGTTGTGACAGGATGTACTTGGAATTTCCTTTTTTTACGTGGCTAGAACATTTGAAGTTCAGCTCCAGGCCCTGACCCTAGCCAGCTCAGACTTGTTGGAGCTTAGTTCACTTTGATGTTAACAAGGGGCTTAAACCTGCGAGCAAGCTAAATAGCTATTAGCGCCACAAGCTCTTGGGAGAATTGGTTTCCTCTCTTAAATGTGCGATGAAATTATTATAACATGAAAGGATTACATCTACTAAACAGATACCGTACGTTTCATGATGATGATCAACCGAAAAGAAATAAGATCACATGCATGTTAACTGAAGACGTCCTTCTGTTTTGGTTTGGTTTTGCCAAACTAATTTTAATCACTTATTTGATCTTTTGTTCTGTTTTTTTCAGTTGTCAATCGTGCTATATTTTACTGCTTTTCTCTCAGTTCAGTTCAGTTCAGTTCAAGTGCCATCTCCACATCGAAGGTCCATAAGAGTGGATCACCAAGGTCGTCGTGTCTCTTTCCTTGATGGTGCCATGTGCCCCCCCCCCCTGTAATGTTATCCTCTCACTTATAGCGTTGTTTATCTCTGACACGTTTGTCCTTTCATTCAATATCGTTTTCACCAGTTACATGTCTTTTGATGGGCACGCAAATATCTTAACAATCTGGCTGTGATTTTGCCTATTAATTCACATTTGTGCCCCAAATTTCTCCAAGACTTCCTTATTTGTTTTTTTTTCATGCCACTCATCCATTTGTTTTTTGTTCCTTCCACTCATTCATTTGTTTTTTGTTCTTTCCACTCATACATTTGTTTTCTTTTCATACCACAAGGTGCGACCCATTATTCTCTATATCCAAATTTCAAAGGCGTCAAATATCTTCTCCAAATATACGTTCATTGTCCTCGTGTCTACGCTATACATTTAATGACGAGTATACACAACATTCACTCTCATTCATTATTAATCTGTGAGCTTTTTGTTTGAATATGAATATAATAATCATGTTGGTGAAAACAGATTTGGCCATGCCTATTATTTTCATGATATCCATTTCGCATTTTCCATTCACTCATATTATATTCCCACAATAGAAGAATCACAAATCCTGTTTTAATGTTTTATCATTTATTCTTATATGTGCAGCGGATTTCTTGTCTACTTTGCTAATGAATACATTTTTCGTTTTATCAGTGTTAATGCCCAATCCATATTTCTGACTTGTGCTCTTTACTTGAATCACCAATTCCCTTATTGTTTGTTCGCTTTCAGCTAGCAGAACTGTGTCATCCGCATATCTGACATTATAAATTGACACTCCAGCGATAAGGAGTTCTGGAATTTTCTCTATCAAACAATTTTTACATTATTTACTTACATGTAAAATGGGACAAAACGCTCCCTTGCCAGTCACCTCAATTTACATCTATATAAGGTAAGATCTTACAGATGTGTGTCACCTGTAGGTTGCTGAGTATTTGTGTGTCTTTTCCATCCATACCAATATTTTCTAGAGGCGTAATGGGTTTCTCCTGCTGGCATTTTTGTAGTCTACAATACACATGTAAATGCTTTTTCGTACGTACACGTTTTTCTGCTGGTGTCCTTACACGGAATATTGCTCCGCTTGTTCCGCTATTCTCTTGAAATCTGAATTGTTTACTCTGTTTCGTTGTCTATTGTGGACTCTAATTTTAGTGCTCTTGTGTATCCTTTTGGGCAGTATCTTAATTATATGATTAATCGGGCTGACTGCTCTTAAAATCTGATCATTCGATAGCATGAAACTTCTTGGGTAGTGTTGTAAATACGTATACGTGTGTTATGTAGTTACGTGTTATACGTACTTCATTATAGATGTCATTACACAGATCCGTGATTTTATGTGCATCGAACTGTTCAGTCATTTCAATATAAGTGGTGTCCATTTCTGTTACTTTACTTTTGCTTTTTTCTATTTTTTTCTCTATTTTTGATCTGAGAATGCCGAGGCCGACGTTGTTAAAAATAAATGGTTTGTTGAGACTGCTGTCGTCCAAAAGTTTACTTATACATTTGTTCCATCACTTCACATCAAGTAAGTCGTCCCATCACTTCACATCAATAGAGTCGTCCCATCACTTCACATCAAGCAAGTTGTCCCATCAGTTCACATCAAGCAAGTTGTACCATCCGTTCACATCAAGCAAGTTTCCCCATCACTTCACATTAAGCAAGTTGTCCAATCAGTTCACATCAAGCAAGTCGTCCCATCAGTTCACATCAAGCAAGTCGTCCCATCAGTTCACATCAATCAAGTTGTCCAATCAGTTCACATCAAGCAAGTCGTCCCATCAGTTCACATCAATCAAGTTGTCCCATCAGTTCACATCAAGCAAGTCGTCCCATCAGTTCACATCAAGCAAGTCGTCCCATCAGTTCACATCAATCAAGTTGTCCCATCAGTTCACATCAAGCAAGTCGTCCCATCAGTTCACATCAAGCAAGTCGTCTCATCACTTAACATCAAGCAAGTTGTCCCATCACTTCACATCAAGCAAGTCGTCTCATCCGTTCACATCAAGCAAGTCGTCTCATCACTTCACATCAAGCACGTTGTCCCATCACTTTACATCAAGCAAGTCGTCTCATCCGTTCACATCAAGCAAGTCGTCCCATCAGTTCACATCAATCAAGTTGTCCCATCAGTTCACATCAAGCAAGTCGTCCCATCAGTTCACATCAAGCAAGTCGTCTCATCACTTCACATCAAGCAAGTCGTCCCATCAGTTCACATCAAGCAAGTCGTCTCATCACTTCACATCAAGCAAGTTGTCCCATCACTTCACATCAAGCAAGTCGTCCCATCAGTTCACATCAAGCAAGTCGTCCCATCAGTTCACATCAATCAAGTTGTCCCATCAGTTCACATCAATCAAGTTGTCCCATCAGTTCACATCAAGCAAGTCGTCCCATCAGTTCACACCAAGCAAGTCGTCCCATCACACTTCACATCAAGCAAGTTGTCCCATCACTTCACATCAAGCAAGTCGTCCCATCAGTTCACATCAAGCAAGTCGTCCCATCAGTTCACATCAATCAAGTTGTCCCGTCAGTTCACATCAATCAAGTTGTCCCATCAGTTCACATCAAGCAAGTCGTCCCATCAGTTCACATCAATCAAGTTGTCCCATCAGTTCACATCAATCAAGTTGTCTCATCACTTCACATCAAGCAAGTTGTCCCATCACTTCACATCAAGCAAGTCGTCCCATCAGTTCACATCAAGCAAGTCGTCCCATCAGTTCACATCAATCAAGTTGTCCCATCAGTTCACATCAATCAAGTTGTCCCATCAGTTCACATCAAGCAAGTCGTCCCATCAGTTCACACCAAGCAAGTCGTCCCATCACACTTCACATCAAGCAAGTTGTCCCATCACTTCACATCAAGCAAGTCGTCCCATCAGTTCACATCAAGCAAGTCGTCCCATCAGTTCACATCAATCAAGTTGTCCCATCAGTTCACATCAATCAAGTTGTCCCATCAGTTCACATCAAGCAAGTCGTCCCATCAGTTCACATCAATCAAGTTGTCCCATCAGTTCACATCAATCAAGTTGTCCCATCAGTTCACATCAAGCAAGTCGTCCCATCAGTTCACACCAAGCAAGTCGTCCCATCACACTTCACATCAAGCAAGTTGTCCCATCACTTCACATCAAGCAAGTCGTCCCATCAGTTCACATCAAGCAAGTCGTCCCATCAGTTCACATCAATCAAGTTGTCCCATCAGTTCACATCAATCAAGTTGTCCCATCAGTTCACATCAAGCAAGTCGTCCCATCAGTTCACACCAAGCAAGTCGTCCCATCACACTTCACATCAAGCAAGTTGTCCCATCACTTCACATCAAGCAAGTCGTCCCATCAGTTCACATCAAGCAAGTCGTCCCATCAGTTCACATCAATCAAGTTGTCCCATCAGTTCACATCAATCAAGTTGTCCCATCAGTTCACATCAAGCAAGTCGTCCCATCAGTTCACACCAAGCAAGTCTTCACATCAAGCAAGTCGTCCCATCAGTTCACATCAAGCAAGTCGTCCCATCAGTTCACATCAAGCAAGTCGTCCCATCAGTTCACATCAATCAAGTTGTCCCATCAGTTCACATGTAGCAAGTCGTCCCATCACTTCACATCAAGCAAGTCGTCCCATCAGTTCACATCAAGCAAGTCGTCCCATCAGTTCACATCAAGCAAGTTGTCCCATTAGTTCACATCAATCTACTTCGACTTCGTACGTCAACTTGATTTTGTTCGAAGAAAGCAGCTGTCATCCTGAGGATGTCGACACTGCCATAGAGCTTGTCTAGTGTTGCCACTGGTGATGACCACATGTGCTTTCTCTGGTCCTCGTATGTCGGGCAATTTTGCAGCAGATGTTCAGCGGTTATTTTCCCTGTGCCACATGTGCATTCGTCAGTAGCACCTATTTTCAATTTATTGAATATATGGTACCTCAGTCTGTTGTGGCCTGTGCGGCGTCTGAAGACCACGACCTGTTCTCTTCTGCTCAACTGGTAATAGGCATAATTTTTTGTGTAGCCAGTATGTTCTGTTTCCCATTTGGCCATGTATCTGGCTTTAATAAAACTTTTGGACTCTTCGTAGGTCACACTATAATCTGGTTGTGGTAGTCTTGCACCTTTTTTTGCCAGTTTGTCTGCCTCCTCGTTGCCTTAGATGTTACAGTGGGATGGAACCCACTGTACCACTACTCTTTTTGGTGCGGACTGCTGGCATAGTTGACAGAGTACTGCTCTTAAATCATTAAGTTCAGTATTTGTCTGGCTTGTTAGTGCTGTAACCACGGCCAGGGCATCTGTAAACAGGACTATCTGGCTTTCATTGCTTTCGCCTGTGAGCATTGCTTCTACTGCAGCCTTCAGTGCCTCTGCCTACGCTCTGAAATTGCTAGTTCACATCAATCAAATTGTCCCATCAGTTCAAATCAAGCAATTCGTCCCATCAGTTCACATCATGCTAGTGGCATACTTTCGTGTTCTTTTCTTGTTTAAACAATACATGTCGTGTTTGAAAGTTGCGTTATTTTTGCACGCATATCTCTTGAGCTGAGCGTCTTTCTCACTTCGTCTTTCATCAACCTTTTCTTTCACTGTCCACTCCTCTTTTTGTATCAACCAATCAAAGCTCGTCGTTCTTCACAATGCTTACGCCATTGACAACATCCCGCAAACATACACGATCCTGGACTGCTCTTTCTGCCTCTCTCCAGGTAATAAATCTTAGTTCTTTCTTACATTCTCTTCTCCGTGTATTTTTATGTATATCTATTTGTTTCTCGCTGTCTCTCTGTCTCTCTCTCTCTCTCTCTCTCTCTCTCTCTCTCTCTCTCTCTCTCTCTCTCTCTCTCTCTCTCTCTCTCTCTCTATCTCGCTTTCCCCCCTGAGAATTCAATGAAAAAGCCTGAATGACTATGTTGGATGGTGCCTTCCGCAGTGCATGTCATATCCATTCCTATTTCTTTGCTTAATTTGTTGTTCCAGTGGTTTCCTTTGCTCCGTTCATATAGATCTTCATTCCTCACCATGTAGTGCCCCTTTATGCCCATTGTCCTTCCTAGACATCTGTTAACGAGGGCTGAATCTTTGTTGCATGGCTTTGGTTGTTTTCCGTGTACCATCTCCATACAACAGCACCGACTTGACACTGGAATTTAATATTCTAACTTTAGTGTGAATCTTGACTTCTCTGGATCTCCATATCTTGTTTAGTGTCAGAAAGTTCCCTCTTGCCTTTCCATTTAGGATCCTTACATCTGCATCTATACGTGCTAATCTGTCAATTGTGCTGTCTAAAAAGGTAAAGGAATCCATTTCTTTTTACACGTCGGCATTTAATCCTTCTTCTTCGATGTTCGACCTAAAAAAGGACGTTGTTTCGTAGTTTACAGCGTAGCTGGGATATTTGCGCCTTTCAGTCCGTCTCATTGGATTTCAGCTGACTGTTTCGTAGTGCGAGGTTTGCCTTCCCACTACTATCTCTTTCCTCCTTGGCCAGACTAAACTTCTTCTTCTTCTTCTGCGTACGCAGTCAGACAGTAACCATTATTTTTTCGAAAAAAGCGGCGGTCATCCTGAGGCTGTCGCCACTGCCATAGAGCTTGTCTTGCAGTTCCACTGGTGATGGCCACATCTGCTCTCTCTGATCCTCGTATGTCGGGCAGTTCTGCAGCAGATATTCAGCGGTCATTTTACCGGTACCGCACGGGCATTCGTCGGTACACCCTATCTTCAATTTGTTGAATAGGTGGTACCTCAGTCTATTGTGGCCAGTGCGAAGTCTGAAGACAACGACCTGCTCTCTTCGGTTCAACTGGAAATAGGCATCGTTTTTGGTGTAACCAGTATGTTCGGGTTCCCATTTGGTCATGTATCTGGCTTTGATAAGCCGTTTTGACTCTTCGTACGTTATACTAGTATCTGTTTGTGGTAGTCTTGCACCTTCTTTTGCCAGTCTGTGTGCCTCCTCGTTGCCTTGGATGTTGCAGTGTGATGGGACCCACTGTACCACTACCCTTTTTGGTGCGGACTGCTGGCACAGTTTGCAGAGTGCTGCTCTTAAGTCATTAAGCTCAGTATTTTTCTGGCTTTTTAGCGCGGTGACTACGGCGAGAGCATCTGTAAGCAGGACTATATGGCTTTCATTTTCACTGTGTGTCACCATTTCTTCCACTGCCGCCCTCAGTGCCTCTGCCTCCGCTCTGAAATTGCTTGTGTACTTACCAGTAGCGAATGACAGTGTTATTTTTCTGCCATTTGGTAGGTTCAGGAATGCTCCTGCCCCTCCGTTCTGTGTGGTGTTTGTTACAGAACCGTCGGTGTATGCATGGGTCCAGTCCATGCTTGGGTAGCTTTTCGTTATGACGCTTAGGGTAGTATCTCTCCTTTCTTTTTCAGTCTGGCAGTTTTTGTTTGCAATACCTGGTATATTTTCTACCACCTCTGGAAATATATCCTGCCTCCAGGTAGGTTTTCGTACAGTAGTGATGGGTTTTGGTGTTGTTAGTGCGTTTATGGGATCTTCGTGCATCTTTGCTTTGGCTATTTCTGCAAAGTTTCTCCGCTTTAGTTTCCCATTTCCCAAATTGTTTAGTCTCTGGTGCATTGGATGGTCGGTCAGTCTTCGGAGTTTCTCTGACTGCAGCTGGGCTCTACAGTCTCTTCTATCGGTCATGGATTGCAGTTTTGTAATCTTTTCAAGTTCTACAATTGGCGTTGACTTCATGCTACCTGTTATAATTCTCATGGCTTGGTTTTGAAGTTTGCTAACTTTATCGAAGTTCGCCTTCGCTGCTGTTGTCCATGCCGCAATGCCATACTCGAGAACTGGTCTCACTCTTCCAGTGTACAGTTTCTTTAGTATGCCTTCGTCTGCTCCCCAGCTTGTGCCAGCAAGTTTCCTCATGATTGCCATTCTTTCTCTGGCTTTCATTCGGTTTCTCTCAATCTAACTTTTCCATGTCATACGCCGATCAAATGTGACTCCCAGATAGGTTGGGTTGTCGTTTGGCTGCAGGATTTTGCCATTTAGACTTAATTTGGTACTTTGGGGTTTTAATGAAAGCGAGAATATTGTGCATGTGGTTTTCTCCTCGTTTATTTTGACCAGCCATGAGTTCGCCCACTCTTCCAGCGATGTTAGGGCCGTCTGCATCCGATTTCTTGCTATGGTGAGATTCTTTTCAGAGGTCCACATAGCCAGATCGTCTGCAAACATTGAGCTATGGACTTTTCTTGGTATATTCTCTGTAATATCGTTTATATCTACCAGGAAGAGTGTGGGTGACAGTACTCCCCCTTGGGGTACTCCCTGCTCGAGTGTCACCTTTTTGCTCATCTGCCCTTGTACTTGGACTCTGGCCGTTCTTTGTTTGAGGTAGTGGTTGATCCACTTGTACATTTTCCCACAAACATCACTTCTTCTTAGCTTGACTCCATCTTTCCAGACTTTGTCAAATGCCTTTTCCAGATCCACCCAAACAGCTACTGTGTGTTTCTGTGCCTGGTAGGCATCTTCTATCTCCTGTGCTATGAGGATGACCTGGTCCTCAGTGGATCTGTGCTGTCTAAAGCCGGCTTGCTGTGGAATTAGTATTCGTTTTTCTTCCAGATGCCACATCAGTCTGGTGTTTATCATCCGTTCCATCAGCTTGCCGACACAGCTCAGTAGGCTTATGGGCCTGTATCCATTTGGATCTGTTTTGTCCTTTCCTCTTTTTGGTACTGGTACCAGTATTGCGTCTTTCTATGCCTGTGGTACAATTCCCCTTTTCCAGCTTTGGTTCAGGACCGATAGCAGTTTCCTCTTCGCTGTTTGGCCCAGCCCCATCAGCATTTCGTTTGTTATCCCGTCTTTTCCGGGAGATTTCCTTTTCTTTAGTGTTCTCATAGCCTCTTCCATTTCGCGCATTGTTAATTTGGCCATCATGTGCTCTTCAGGTGCCGTATTCATGTTTTCGTGCCCCTTTAGCTCTTCGCTAATGTCTGTATGCTTATCTGCAGGGACCTCGATGTGGTTTGCTCTGGCATAGTGATCGACAAAGGCGTTTGCGGCTTTCTTACCTGTGATCAAGTTCTCGCCCTGCTTGATAGTAATTTGTTTATTTGACGGGGTTTCGTCGTTTATGGCCCTGACTAGCTTCCATAGCTTGTTCCCGTCTTTGTCCAGGTTTAGGCTTTCCGTTTTATTTTTCCAGCTTTCTCCTTCTGTTTGCTTGAGAGTGTGTTTGTTTTTCGCCGTGGCGGCTTTGAGGGCGATGTTTGCCTCCATGGATTTTTCTCGCTCTGCCATGTTCCTAGCATTTGTTACTGCATCTTCCACTTTCTGCAACTCATCATTCCAGTAGGGCTTATAGTTTTTTCTAGCTCCTCTTGGGATGGTTTCAGTGGCGGCTTGTATTATTGCCTTGCTTAGGCTTTCCACCATGGGCTTCATTTTGGTGTTTCGTGTGTTGATGGTTTCACACAGCCCATCTGTCAGGATTGCAAATCTGTCCCAGTCGGCTCGTTTGTAATTCCAACGTGGGAGTGGTTTTGTTTTCTGTGGGCCTACTTCCATGTCAATGGTTAGCCTGATCGGCCTGTGGTCGCTACCTGCCAGTTGGTTTAGCACCTGGCGGTCTATTTTATGGTGTATGTCCTGTGTGGAGAAGGCCAAATCTGGAGTCGAGGTGGTATGCCGTGTTCTAGAATAGAAGCTAGGGCTATCCTCCGGCCTATTGATTAGGGAGAGATTTGCATCTATCTCCCAATCTTCCACTTCGTCACCTCTGATGTCTGTGTCAGAGTATCCCCATCTCTCCGAGTGGCTGTTGAAATCTCCAACTACAATGCAGTTGGAGTCTCTGACCTCCATACTCGAGAGCGATAGGTCTCTATTTGGTGGTCCGTACAGATTGAAAATGCGGAGCTTCGTCTCTTGAGCCATTATGTCAACTCCTACAATTTCTGCTTGTCCGGTGTGATTGACAGATACCGCGCTACTCGGTATGCAGTTTCTGGTCAGTATCAGGACCCCTCCTTTGTGGCCTTCTCTATCGAGACGGAAGGTCTGGTATCCTCTGATTGAGAATTTGTGATTATTGTTGAGATGCGTTTCCTGGATACATGCCACGTCAATCTTACCTTCATGCAGGTGATGTGTTAGGGAAAGTTTTTTGTTAATGACTCCCTCCGCATTCCACTCCAGACTAAACTAATGTAACCTGTTTCCAGACCTGTCACATGGAGGCGGAGTATGTACTTGGTCAGCTCTGGTTCGTTGACACTGATGCAAGCAACCATCTATGTATATCATTCACTGATGTATTTTAGCCCCGGCAGATAAGACGTGTACTTATGTCTTGGCTCAGCTCTTTGTAAGGTAGACGGCATGTACTACGTGTCTTGGCTCAGCTCTTTGTAGGGTGGACGGCATGTACTACGTGTCTTGGCTCAGCTCTTTATAGCATGGACGGCATGTACTATGTCTTGGCTCAGCTCTTTGTAAGGTAGACGGCATGTAATACGTGTCTTGGCTCAGTTCTTTGTAGGGTGGACGGCATGTACTAAGTGTCTTGGCTCAGCTCTTTGTAGGGTGGACGGCATGTACTAAGTGTCTTGGCTCAGCTCTTTGTAAGGTAGACGGCATATAATACGTGTCTTGGCTCAGTTCTTTGTAGGGTGGACGGCATGTACTACGTGTCTTGGCTCAGCTCTTTGTAAGATAGACGGCATATAATACGTGTCTTGGCTCAGTTCTTTGTAGGGTGGACGGCATGTACAATGTGTCTTGGCTCAGCTCTTTGTAAGGTAGACGGCATATAATACGTGTCTTGGCTCAGTTCTTTGTAAGGTAGACGGCATATAATACGTGTCTTGGCTCAGTTCTTTGTAGGGTGGACGGCATGTACTATGTGTCTTGGTTCAGCTTATTGTAAGGTAGACGGCATGTAATACGTGTACTTATGTCTTGGCTCATTTATATGTAGGGTGGACAGCATGTAATATGTGTACTTATGTCTTGGCTCAGTTCTTTGTAGGGTGGACGGCATGTAATGAGTAAACGTGGTCTAACATCATCAGGTAGTGCACATAAACCGAGAAAGAGTGAACTTTTCTGGGGCGGTTTAACATCACGACGCAGTTTCACATAATGACGCGGAATTCGATCAATAAAAGAATGTATAAACACAACTCAGGACAGGGTAGGACATATAATCGCCTTCTCCCTTGTTCGTATAAGTACAAGATGATCATATTTTGGGCACTATATATTAAGGTCCCAATTTAGCAGATTATTTCCATCATGTTAAGTAGGCGTCTTACTGTACACTTTGTAATACTAAAAACCATATAATTGACAATATGTTTAACACGATTTACAATTTGTTCACTCCTTTTGACAATCCTTTTACCAGAAGGGTTGGTAAATTTGTTTAGGATTTAGGAAGCAGGGAAACAAAAAAATCAAAGGGGCGAGGAATAGTGCTGAATATACGCAATTAGGGGGGGGGGGGGATTGTTTGAGCAAATAGGACTGTGATCATGGAATGTCACGACCACAATTTATAGGCGTCACCGCAACATATCTAGGCTACCATGGCGACCTGGCGCCCGGAATTTGTCATGATTTATAATCTGTTTACCGCACGATACAATATGTTTACCGCAGGTTACAACCTGTTTACCGCACATTACAATACGTTTACCGCACGTTATAATCTGTTAACTGCACGTTACAATCTGTTAACTGCACTATACAATATGTTTACCACACTTTACAATCTGTTTACCACACGTTACAACCTGATAACTGCACTCAATCTGCTTATCGCACTTTAAATTGTGTTAGGGGACGGCGTGGCCTAGTGGTTAAGTGCCACGGCTCACAACACGAAGGTGCTGGGTTCGATCCCCATCACAGCACCGGCCGTTACCCCGGGGAAGCAAACCCTTAGAAAATGCAGGAGGAAGCAGACCCTTACATAAAATGCATGCTGAAGTCGGATGCACTGGGCCGACAGGCGCAAAATAAAACACAGTGCAACGCACACCCGCCTTGGGGAATAGAGAAATAAGGCGAACGCAAAAAAAAAAAAACACAAAAAAAATGATGTTAACTGCACCTTAAAATGTGGTACTGCATCATACAATATGTTTACAAAATATTACATTGTGTTTACTGCACTTTCAAATATGTTTACCACACGTTATCGCTTATTTACAAACTATTTATCGTGATTTTGGAATCTTTACTGCACTTTACAATGTGGCTACTGAACAATGCAATCTGTTTACTGAACTGTACATTTGTTTAATTCACTGTACACTTGGTTTGCACAGTACAGAGATTGTTTACTGAACTATGCCGTTTGAATACTTGTATATCATAAATATTTCAGTGTGCACAAAATACCTTTTGTTTATCATACTGGAGATCTCTGTAGCAATCTGCCCTAACCTCTTTGTCTGGCTTATGCTGCAGTCTTACATTTTATAACATGTCGACATTAGATCAGACGTGTTTAACTCGTGCATTGGATATGTAGCCCCAACTCCTTATACCAGACAGCACAGCACGTCTTCTATGATGATGATGCTGTGATCATGTTTTTCCGTCTATTTATATTATCTATCAATTTTCTTTCATTAACCGTAGAAGATATTTACTATGTTTCAGCACTAAATTAAACTTTGGCTTTTATTTCTTTACTGTATTGCTGGTCTCTGTGTGCGGAATTGCTAACATTTTCGTGTCCGTATATGATTGAAGGAAAACACATGAGGTCAACGAAAATTGCATTGCTATGAGCGCTGACCAATAGTTTGAGCAGTATGTCTAACCACATTCTTGGTCAGGGCTTTCCTTATCCCATCGTCTCCACTTAGGAGGACTGTGAGATTACCATAGAAACCAGATTTCCGCTTTCTATTTCTACAAGTCTACCAGAAATGTTCCCTGTGTGCTCTTTCCCTAAACACTCGTCCCTCTCCTTCCACTTTCTCACAGACACACACACTTTTATATGACTACCATACAAACAGTCTAACTATCTCTGGGGCAATCTGAATTTCTGTTGGTCAGTCTGTCTCGCTTCTCACGTCTTGTTTTGTGTCTGCAGTTCTGTCCCTTTCTCTTACACGCCGTCACAAAACATCTTACATTGGCATGTTCATGCAATGTTAAACTAATCTAATTGTCTGACGGTTGTTATATTCTTCCTGATTTTGGTTTCATTTCTTGTTTTGTTGGCTTTCTTCCTAACATTTCGGTTGCACAATGTTCATCTTCTCGTTTTTATAATTTACAGTTCCGTTCTTTGTGTTCATTCCCTTTTGTTCCTTTCTTAATTTCATTGTTTTTGTTTTCACTGCCTCTTTCTATTTCCTAGATTGATTTCTCTCAATAAAAAACGGACATCTGCAGTCAAATTCAATGCTGTTGTTGTTTAATGCCCACAATGAGTAAGTTTACCCTGCTGTGCCCACTGAAAAGGACGTTAAGTGGCGGGTTGTAGTAGCTTTCATCACATCCCGAGCATGCTGATGACAGAGGGTTGTGCTATGCTTGACTTCATCTGTGTGGCGCTCACTACTACGGGGATCGCATCTATCCACATCTCGTCTGCCAGGCTGCCTTGAAAAATGCCTGTATCCGGGGAACGCTACATGGAAGAGAGATTGTGGTGCTGATTAGTGTATTGACCCTGACGCGACGTCCTGATCAGTATTTTGTGCCTGACTAGACTAGCATCTCAGTTCCCCAAATTCAATGCTAAATGTCAATATTCCCTGAGATAGCTGTGTGTATGTCAGTTCTATCTAGTAGACCTTTTTAGTTTTAGTGTAGGTTGCCGTCAGTGCAGGGTTTATACTTGGTAAGCTACATCAGGCTTGGACGCTCTATGTTAAAACATTACCCTCATCTCACAAAATCTGAAAACATGTACTCCCTATAACTATTTAAAAACAAGGCATTTACAGGGAAAATACAAATTAATTTAAAATTCATACTTTTACTGATTACATATTTATCATTTGGTTACTTTTTTTGTTTTGTTTTTACGTTCACTTTATTTCTCTGTTCTCAAGGCGGTGGGCGTTGCACTTTGTTTTTATTTTGCTCTTATCGGTCCAGTGCATCTGACTTCGTCATGCATTTTATGCAATGGTCTGCTAACTACTGCATTTTCTAAGGGTTTGCCACCCCGGGGTAACGACCGGTGCTGTGATGGGGAGCGAACCCAGCACCTTCGGATTGTGAGCCGTATCACTTAACTACTAGCCCATGCCGTCCCCCATTTGGTTGCCTTGGTTCCTATGACAGATTATAATAAAGTACACTAATTGGAAACAATGCTTTAAATGTCGTTTATAAAATAGTGCGCGGGCGCAGTTGGTTTAGCTAATGCCTAAGTCAAGCTCTGGTTGCGAGTATGTATTTGTGGTCGCTTGGACGGTAATCTTTTCATACATACACTTATACGCTACTCAATACGCACCTGGCTGGCTGCGACTAGCCATCTAGACTAGAACTTTATGACAAACGGCTCTTTCAAATAAATATATGCTTATTGACCACTTCATGGCATGTGAGCCGTAAAGAAATAGCGACAAAAAGTCCAATGCTATGTCTCGCATTGAGTTCCGGGCAAACGACAAGGATAAATAGCATAGACCGGAAAGTGTTCTTATTACTAGAGAACAGTTTGCAAAACAAATATGCCATATAAAGAACAACACAAATAATATGGTACAGGAAATACAAGAGAGAATATCGATACGGTAGTTAAACTTGTGCAGCCCTCAACCCTGTCTCCAGTCGTGTAATCTTGTGCAGGCACCAACCCTGTCTCCAGTCGTATATTGTCACAAAGTGACCAATGGACGATTGGATTGTTCATGCCTACTGAAGTCGTCCTCGCACGGTCACGCTGGTGTTGTAGAGGCTGTTGGTTCTAAGGTTGGTATTGGCCATCTCTTGCCTTATCAGCGGGTTAGGCCTGAGAAGAGTCGTTGGTTTCACTACTTGTTTCCTGCTGCTGCACCGCTCCTTCTGCCTCCGTTACCCTCTTGTTGACTTGAATATTTATAAATTGCACAGCTAAAACCGGAACAGGGTATTCAGCATGACATCTCCATAAAACGGACTGTGTCACAGTGCGATCTACAGCATTCAATGACGTTGGGTAGGATTTAATTTAGTGTTCTAAATAACTAGCACACCGTACTATGAGCGAGTTGGTGAGTTCCAATGCACGAATTCATTTCTATTATGGCCATCGAGTGATGGTAGGACATAAACATACTGTGTGAACACGGCCGGGAGGCGAAGGGGTAACGAGCGGCCATTCTGCATTATTTGGTTGAAGGCAATTTGTTTTTAAACAGTTACATACACATCATGTTTTAAAAGATATAGATACGACATATGAATATCTCAAGCAAAATCGGTGTTTCAGAGCATGGAAGTAATCTTGTGCAACACAACTCTATCGCTGGAATTTGGAAAGAGAGTTATTGGATAGTATGTGGAACCAATACTTATATTCAGCAGTGAATTACGAACAATCAGCAAACAAGTACATAGATCACTAGAGGCGACGGAAATGTGGTTTTACAGAAGAATGTTAAGAATATTAAGGACTGCAAAGAAGACTAACGATGCGGTAATTGAAGAAGAGAATACACAAAGACAACTCATTGCAAAAGTCAGGTCAAGGCAGTCATCCTTTTCATGAGAAACGATGAGTTGGAACATACTGTGACAACGGATACAATAGCAATGAAGAGAGACAGATGGTGACAGAGAGAGAGAGACAATATTGGACAGCCGGGATGCACGCAGGATGATCAACACCATAGTTGATAAACGACACACGTGATAAGAGTGAATTCAGATCCAGGATCGCCAACACCAACCGGCAAGACACATGATGTTGATGATGGGATAAGACAGCTATGTTCCTTTGACATGGCGTGACTCGTCTATCGGTATGTTTTCATGGCGTTTGTAGCGATACAATGTGGTGATTTTATTGGTTTCGGTGCTCACGTGATAGACATAGACCAAAGTTAGCCAGCGCACACAATCGAGTTATAGATGAAGTGTGAAAACAGTGCACTCTGAGCTTCAGATTAATTAATGGGAACATTGATTCTGGATATCAGTCGCTAATAACTTCCTCACACAGAAACATATGTTTATATTCTAAGCTTCAGTCGCTATCGACATATGAACATAAGCTTGATATTTATAATCAAGGCTACAGTCGCTAGTAATGTTCTCGTGTAAACCGTATGCTCTTAGGCCAGCCGTCTATCGCTAGTGATGTACTCGGGTAAACCGTATGTTTTTAGGCCAGCCGTCGATCGCTAGTAATGTTCTCGTGTAAACCGTATGCTCTTAGGCCAGCCGTCTATCGCTAGTGATGTACTCAACGAACTTGAATAATTCTAAATGGAAATGCTCTAATTATATATATATATATATATATATATATATATATATATATATATATATATATATATATGCATGTATTGCCGGTATATTAAATGTGACAACTTTTTCTTAATAGCTGACTCATGTAGAATTGGCACTTCCACTAAAGGGTACACTGAATGATTTGCTGGAATGTTGATCGAGGTTTATAAAGAGGGCGTTACTTGAGGGTTGTATCTAAGTAATAGTACCTTCATCATGACGTAAATGCCGCCATATATTGTGAAGCTTTTCTCATCTTGTTTCCCTGGGTCCTATAACACGTGTCAATCTGGAAAAATGTTACATATTTATAGCACGTGTCAATCAGAAAAATGGCAAAATTGTGACATATTTATAACACTTGTCAATCAGGAAACATGGGAAAATGTGACATATTTAAATGGAATCATAAACGTGTGCTCTTGTAGTGCATAAGTAACCAGCCTTGTCTCAGAATTAAAAAAAATTGAAATAGGAAAATGCAAAATAGGACGGGAGATCACATAACGAAGAATAAAGCTAATTTAATCAGAATTTAAATATTTGTCAAGGAATACAGCGTATTTTAAATTCAAGAGCAGCCGAAGCATACAGAGATGGATTAACGGGACATGAAATGATCTCACGTGCACTGATATCAGAGAGCTTACCGCAAGTCATCTGTGGTATTATGTTCTCTTATATCTTCTCTAACAAGGGTAATATACAGCACGAATAGCCAGTAGCATATTGGCTGGCACAGTGAGCCGTTGCTTGTGGGGTAGGCGCATACATGCTTAGTTTGGGGGATGGAGACAGCCTGTCTCAGATCCCCAATCGGGATTCCCGGGCCTTATTGATGCATGGTTTCGTTGTTTTCTCATACTTCATATTGAATGTACATGCCTGTAGAAAAGAGCCAAAGAATAGCCAGTACAGGGGGACGTTAAGGAGAACATGATGCATGCTAAGAAAATGTCCGTCCGTACATAACAGGATCGCCAAGACAAAATGTGACTACTGAGACACCTGCAAATGGCTATCCGATCTCTACATTTTGCCAGGAAACTAATACATCAATTTTAAACAGCTCTCTGAGCAGGTTGAACGTTCGTCATAAAACGCTGAACAAGGAAGCTCGAATTATGTCTGCCAGTTTACGACATGATCAGGGAACGGAAGTGGTTCTTGTCGGGCAGGAAAAGAGGATAACGAAGAAATTGTTGGTGCATTCAAGAGGACATCGTATCCAGTATTATGGAGGTATTTTATAGGCGCATATGATACCGCACGCAGCTGTATTTTCAAACTGGATGGATGAAATGTTGCATCAGCTCGTAGGACATTGTTCATTGATGAGTTTCAGCAGCTATATCAGATTGACATTTATTTTAATTATTGAAAAATATCTGCGTGATATTGTCTGGATAAAATAGACAAAAAGGAAATGTCAGTCCTATATGTTCCACTGAAGTTTGTGTCCTAGTATACGGACGCACGTTGAGTGGTCTTGTTTGCTAATTAGAAAGTGGTCTGGTGTTCCTTGAGTATCTGTGATTCATGTATTACTAATCTTAATACACGGGCGAGTCATACACTTGAACTGTCAGTCGGGTGAGTAGACCTCCGTCAATAAAAATAATGTAAACTTAACAGAATTAACACAGTATTCTTAAAATGTGAAGTAGTTGCAGATTTGTTTACAAATGTTATATATTAATGACACATACATATCTTCTTAAATAATGTACATTCTTGTTGTCTCATCAACAGATTGAAGGTCTGGTATGTGACAGCTGCAGAATGACAACGTATCAGCGCGTCGTCGACCTACGTGGATAGTAAGCCCTCTATAGTCACGAACTAAATGATGTGACTTTCACAGATAGGCCAGTTCGTTGTGTGGAAATGACATTACGACAAATGCTCGCTCATTGCGTGGATAACTTTTTATGGTAGTGTATCTTGTTACATGGAAATAGCTGACAATGTGGTATACGAAGTGCATCCTACGGTTGACATCCCATAAACAGATGTTGTTGGTCGTATTGTTGCTGATGATAATGTATGGACACGTAGAAGGAGCAACATCGTACGGTAAGTTGTGGTGGCATATGCATTGTCCAGTGATACGAGAATAAGCATCATTATCTCAAATATTATTTCCTCCGGTTGTTGAATGAGCCTGCCTGTTTTCGACTGACAATTATGTAAAAACATGGATGTTTAACTCTCACTTCACTTTACTGAACAATAACTAATTGAATGGTCTTTGTTGAAAGTTTCTTGAATTCGCCTTCATTACTATAAGTCTGAAACTGAATTGCCCTTTTGGTTCTTGCTTTCTCATGCATTCAAAATTACGTATTGTTCTTGTTTGTCTTTGGCCTCAAATATCAAGGCTTGATATCTGCGCCTCCTGGATCGAATGCACCGCCTCAGTAAATTATGTGGAATGTTCTGTCACTCCTGCACGACTTCGTGACGAAGTTGCCGTGCAGTCTGCGGTGGATGCTGTCGTTGCTGAAGTCGACGTTTCAGCTCGTCCCAGACATGCTTAATTGGTGACAGGTCAGGGCAAATGGCTGACAAGAGCAAGGTTTCATTTTTTCTGGCTTGGAGCGCATCCTACACGACTCTCGCAACATGAGGACGAGCATTGTCCTGCTGAAGAACAATGTCTGGTGCATGGTTCATCACAAAAGACGCGATGGTCACAATCTCATCACAGTATCGCAAGTCGGTACAGCACCATCTAAGATAACCAGGTATGTCCGATGATTGGAGCGTATGCCTCCCCAGAACATAATTCCTCCACAACAATGGCGAGCGCGATCTTGAATGCAGTTATTGGCGTAGCTCTCTCCACGGCAACGAAACACTCTCTGGCGACCATCGGCTCTTGAAAGATTGATCCAGCACTCGTCAGTAAACAGTACTCTGTTCCACAGAGCGTTCCTAAGGTGCGGATGATATCTGGTGTAGGCTAGTGGTGAGGTATGAGCTAACGGTTCCTGATTATAGCTGAACTTATTCTTCTCAGTCCAGGGATGGTGCCAGCAATGACAGTTGCTGGCTGAAATTTGTTTCGCAGATGTGCGAGAGTGATGTAACGAACTGTTTGTTAATCGAGGACGTCTCTCGCAGGCAGGTCAGAAATAGCCCCAGTAGTCTGGCAGCGATGTAACCACAGCCTAACAGTCTGTCTTGACAGATCAAATTATTTTGGTGTTGCAGACACATACATTCCTCCTTCCAACACGTCAACAGCTCGAAACATCCTTCCGGTAGATTACTTCTGAACGAAATGAATGGCAAAATAATCACAGATCGCCAGTGAACAATTCTCAGATCAATTTTCTGATCGGCACGTGAATTGTGAGAAACTGTCCGAATAGTTGTTACTTTCATGAAATCGCTTTTTGAAGGTTAGTGAAAGATCATATCACACTTTTTGACTATTATGACAAATAGTAGTTGCCAGTAACGACCAAAAATGCATCGATGTGGAATTACATTACAGCTTTCAAACACAAACACTGGCCAATTTTTCGTTGAGTATATATATATATATATCTTGCTTGATCTTGATGAGCCGTTTCTCAGCGCAGCTGCGGGTCCCAACTTCGTCTCCAGCGGACCCTGACTTAGGCCACGGAAGTGCAGTGCGTGGTAAGTGCTCCTCTAGAGGCATCTCGGATGTTGCAACGAACAGCAATGGAGTCTGACCAACGCATTTTAGGTCTTCCCAGCGGTCTCTTCTTACCTCGGGGGTATAGACTGCTGTCGCTGTGCTTCATCTACCATCGTTTCGTCGCAACATGTGACCTGTCTATCTATGTTTTACCTTGTTTGCATAGATTACCGCATCCTTCACCAGAGACAATCTTCTGATGTCAGAATTGTGGAGACCTTGCAGACGTTGGTTCCGGAGAGTGATTCTCAAGGGAGGCATGTGTTACTCTCAATTGTTCCTCTAGTGATTTTGTTGGTGTCCACGTCTCGGCACCGTAGCAGTGGAGTTGAAGAGGGATGCTCGTAGGTCTTAGTCATGGCATATATATATATATACACACACACACACACACAATGTGTGTTCAAATGAAACACACCTTACTGCGCCACGTGGACATACCAGCGATGAGCATGATGACGTCACATCTGACGTGTGTTCATTTTCCTCTCATTCAATGGTTCTGATGCAGACCGCGGAGACAATGGCGGGCGTGATAAGGAATCCGTCCAGGGTTGATCAGCGAACGGTGATTCAGTTCCTAACAGCACAATGATGTCGACCAGCCGATATTCATCGCAGAATGCAACCAGTGTATGGTGACAAATGTGTGTCGAAGACAACAGTAAAGTACTGGGCACGGATGTTTCGGAAAGGATGTAAGTTAACAAAATATCGTCCGCGACCAGATCAGGTGCATATTGTTGCGACAGAAGAAACCATCGATGATATGGATCCAGCAATACGGGTGGTGCTTACGTTCGCTAGCAGAGGAATTCGCTGTGTCGCTTGGAACAGTTCAAATGGTGGTTAAGAAGACACTGAAGTATCGGAAGGTATGATCACAATGGGTCCCATGGATGCTGACCGACCACCATAAGGAAGAGCCCATGGGATGGAGTTTGAACCACTTGATGCGCTATTTTTCTCGATGGCATCCGGTGTCTACCCTAGCATGGGGATGTGTGTCGTAATGCCTGTTGCGACTTTCTAACGAACCCCGGTGTATGCTTGCTTCATAACAATTGTATTTTTTTAAAATTCTACCACAACTGCTGGTGTTCCTTTCGTGTGATTGTAATAAATCCTTTTAGACGGGGTTTTATTTGAATACGCAACGATCTTTAGGTTGTTTTTTTTTTTTTTGTAACTCAGCTGAAAATGGCGTGACTGTTATGAAAATGTGTTCAAGTGGTTAGACAATGATTACCTGCATTGTGCCTATTTCAGTAGGTGTTCAAATTGTCCGCCGTCAGCTGTACACGTGCATGGAGTCTGGCACGCCACTTTATCACAGACGCGCCAATCGTGCGTTGTTTTGGCTCATCTTTCTGGGAAGTGGGACTCAGTGGTTTCTAGATAAGGTGTCCGTCTCGGCTGCAGGAGGTCGCCGATTCGAATCACGGTGGAGACCGGGATTTTTTCACGTAGATTTTCTTGTAAAACTTCACTTGAGTTCTAGGTAGTGAGATCAGACTCCCGTGTTCAGTGTTGAGCACGTTAACAATTCCTTGGCAGTTACATATCGTAAATAGTAGGCCTAACTGCCGCTGCCCGGACAAAATTAAAATTAACAATATACCCAAGTTATTTTTACCACTTCCCCAGGTGGTTTGTTAAGAGCACCTATAGATGGCGCCTAATTGGCTGCGAGTCTGCTCAGCTCTAGTGTTTGAGTCTAAGATGAATTCGCACATGGGTTAAACCACCTTCCTTGAAACTGGTTATATATGTATAGACTCTGGAGAGTCTTTTAAATCAGTATAAAGACGTTAAGTGATCTCAGTCTGCTAGCTTATCCATATTGTCAATATTCTGTCGATTCTATTCCAGAACGACCCAAATTCCATTGTCCACTGGGTTCTTCTTCATCTTCTGCTTCTTCGTTCGTCTTTAGACTTCGACTTCGGTGACTCTAATCTACTAGAGGCAGCTGTCAACTCAAGGCACTGTGCACTGCCATACAGTTTTTTACGAACACTAGTTGTTGTGTACAACTTGTAAATTGGTCTGACAATTTGCCTTTGTGGATTATTCTACAAGTGGCCTTTTCGTAGAAATCTGGTATATTTATTATAAATGTATCTGATATTCTATAATGATTAAATAGATTCTAAAGTACGGTTCTGTGTATCAAATGCCTTTTCACAATTTTTGAAATTCGTATACAGGTGTTTGCCACTCGTTAGTTCGCTCTATGATAATTTGAAGCGTTGCTATTTGATCTGTGCAAGATCTTCCTGCTTGAAATCCTGCTCTACTCTCAGTTTTCTATCTAAAGCACCATTTGTGCGAGCAAGCATAATCCTGGTCAGGACTTTCTCCACTCACTTTCAGGAGTGTGATTCCTCACCAGCTGCTGCATGACGCCAGATTTCTTTTCTTTCGTAATTAAATTAGGTGTCCCTGTTTCCACTTTTTGGGGGAACGGCCTCGTTCCTACACCTTCTTGTAGCATCTCTGTGGTGGTTGAGATATCCTGTTTCGTGGCTTCTTGGGGGATTTCATCTGGTTCTGCAACATTCCCATTGTTCATTACTTTGAGTGCTAGCAGGATCTCTTGTTTTGTTGGTGGATTTACATTTACTATTACAGATACTTTTGCTTGTTCTATGTCAGTTTGTGAAATTTATGTATTTCTGTTAATGTTTCTTTAAAGTATTACACCCATCTATCTCGCTGTTTCTCTTCGCAGCAGTTGTTTCGTTCTTGTTAGTCATTCGCTGGAGTGTTGTGGTCTTGTTTTTCCCTTGATAATAATTTAGGTATGTTGTATAAGATCACTTTGTTTTGCTGCCATTTCAGTATCCTCAGCCGTTTTATCAATGTTTTTTTCTATTATCATGTTACTATTTTTCATTTTTTTCTTTAGCTCATAAGATAGCGTGCGCAAGTCTTGTCTATTCTTCTCGTCCTTTACTTATGTTTATGTTTCATAGTCCTTCTTTATCCTATTAGGTTCAATGTGCTTTCTGTGAGCCATTTCTTATGCTGTTTATTTCTTTTTCCAAGAACCTCTTCGCACGTGGCTATATTTTGTTTCCCCACACATGTGCCAGTGGCAGTCTTTCGTTTCGTTTGTGGAGATTCTCAAGTATTTCAAATCTATTCTTTAGGTCTTGTTTGGATTTAGCCTTGGTGTATTTATTTAGAATGTTTTGCGTGTTGTATTTGTGACATGACTTATCTTTGAAAGCCCTCAGTTTTATTGTCATAATCGCTATTAGCAGCAGATTGGCTGGTCTACCGTCTGCGCCTCTCGTTGCCCTTACTTCTGTAAGCGACGTCTCCATTTCCGATCTATTGTTAAATTTTCAATTTAGTTTTCGTTGTGGCTGTCTAGTGAACTCCAGGTGGCCGTATCTATACTTCTGTCTGTGACGATGTTGCCTCTTATAACCAGGTCATCAAATTATAGTTGTGCTAACAAGAATAATTGCCATCCTTACTACGATGGCGAGACAAACATTATGTCGCTGGAAAAATTAAAGAGGACACAATACTTCTTCTTCATTTGATCTCAATCTCCTGGGACAAAGCTCTCGAAAGGGCTTTGCAAATAGCAGGATGTATTCCGGAGAACGAAATGCGTTGTGTAGTAGTTTGACTGCTAGATTTGCACCTTTCGACCAGACACATCCGACTTCAGCAGGACACAAAACTGAAGCTGGAATAAGCATCTGTCAAGCAGTGACATGTTTTATGGAACATTAGCAGACAATTCACAATACGGTAACGTGGGATACCTCAAGTGACGTCCTAGGTTATGGGAAAGAAGAAGGAAATGGCATCACTTTACTAAGATGCTGCACGCGGCCATTAAACTTGTCCTGGTGCAGAGCTAGTGCTGGTTTCAGTTCGGTGTCACGGACACTATTGTGAAGGCCAGACAATGTTATCAAATACAGGATAGATATATACGAAGCGCGAAATGAGGTGCATATGAAGCATAATAACAAAAGTTAAGCGTGCAAAGGATAGACGACTAAAGAGAAGAGGGATTGTGTGTCTACGTCTATTTTTTGTGATATATTTATGTGTATATATATATATATATATATATATATATATATATATATATATATATATATACACACACCTGCACACGGAGGCAAGACAGTAGTGGCTTAAAAGCTGATATGGGATAGCAGAAATATGTAGATGATACCTTCTACGGATGTCATTAGGTGGCACCATTATCCAGCTTTATGATTACTGTAGGTATCAAACACTAGGTGTCGCATGCACATGCGCAGTCTTGATACAAAATGGCGTCCGTGCTCACACAGTCTACAATGACAGAATAGCGTCCGGTTGTTGTTTTTTTTTTGGTTTATTGTCAGAAGGATTGTCTGCAAAGGATATTCATAAGGGAATGCTTCATGTGAACGTTGAGAAGTGTGTGTTGAGTAAAGCCGTGCATAGCTGAGTCCATACATTTTCTCAAGGACGTTCAAAAATTGGTGATGAAACCCAACCTGGTCGTCCTGATCAAATTGCAACACAAGCATCACTTCAACGGATGGGGGAGATGATTCGAGCTAAAAGGGGAGAATCAATAGACAGCTATAGGGTGTTCGCAAAGTTTAGCCTACATTACATCATGATGCACGATCCCACCTTGATGGGAGACGGTTCGCAAATGATGAAGAGTTTGAACGTGACATGCAAATGTCGCTGAGACAGCAGACCATAGATTTTTATGTTGTTTGTTTTGGTGCTCCGATAACGCAGTAGGCTAAGTGCATCAATGCTAGCTGAAATTATGTTCAGAAATAAGGGACATTTTTAATTGCAATAACTAATGGTTTGGCACATCCCATACGAATACTTGTCAGACTTTCACATGAACTCTTACACAACTCCAACATGCTTCATCAGGGTCATGTCCTTCCATTGCACTTCGGTTGTGTTTGAACATTGCGATCGTGCTAACTAGCATAGATACATACAGATTCACAAATGCATCCGAGCACTAGTTAATACGTCCTGATATCGCCAAAAAGACCACGGTCCGAAGTGGGAAGTGGCGTGACTCCGCCAGTAGAAATCAGAGAGGCAAACCTTTAATGGAAAAAAACTTAAATAAAAATAAAGTTCTTTCCGCATTAAAAAAAAATGTCCCCCTGTGACCCATTTACTGACTTGATCTAGTGTGTGTTTGCGCGCGCGCGTATATATATATATATATATATATATATATATATATATATATATATATATATATATATATATATATATATAGAGAGAGAGAGAGAGAGAGAGAGAGAAAGGGAGTTTGAAAGTGGGATAAATGTTTGCATGTGAGAGAGTGAAAGCAACAGAGAGAGAGAGAGAGAGATTGTGATGTAATATCCAGATCATTTGATCTCTAACGACTTAATAGAGCTAGGCAAATGTCACTCCCTGCCTGCATCAAACATCCTTCCAGCACACTTCATTCGCGCTTTCCTTTGTTGCGGCCTCCTCTGTCCACAGTGTCTTAATGAAAACTGGCCCTAGGATGACTTTAATTACCAGTCTCCTGCTAGGATTTTTCCACTGGCTAATCTTGCTAGCCCCTCGAGACGTTGTGGTTGAAAATGAGAGATGAAAAGTGTTGTATTAATATTTGCCTGCAGATAACGACGCAGGGTCCTTTTCTCATTCACTGTCATTAAAAAAAATATTTAAAAAATATTTCGGCATTTAAAGATGAAATCTTATTAATGAACAACGCTGAAGTCAACAATCGGGTGTAGTTACCTTTCATTATCATGTTGTCCCCAGCTTCTTGCCTAGCCTTTGATTAAGACGCGAATTCGATCAAAATGGAAACATTGACAATAATGAATTTATTTTTTATTTTTGAAAAAATCAATGGCAGACCCCACACATGTTTTTTCTACATCCAGTCCATGTTTTTAAAAGCCAGTGCGCGTCTGTGTGCGTCCGTGCGTGTGCGCAGCGAGAGAGTACACAGGGGCGAATAATTGATGATTATGTGATAGAGGTGACGCCCAGTGCGGAACGGCAGCTTTCTAAAAGAAACATAAGATTAGAATGTTCAACATCACTGTAATACATGACCTGTTATATAGCTCTGAAACGTGGCGTATAACTAAGTCTTTTGTGGAGTGTTGCCTAGTCGATAAACGAATAAACCAGAACGTATCGAGTATTTTGGTTTGGAAACTACTTTGTGCTGGAGATTAGGGGCTTGTCGTAGGAATGAAATTATGTTGTGCTGTTTTATCATAGGTTTTAGGCTTTGCCTCCTGATAGTGCTGTATTCTTTCAATAGTGATATTTTGATCAAATGCATTGATCCTACAGTGATGTCTTGATTCGATGTTGTTCTCTTAATCCGGTAGTGTTAACTCAATTCGATAGTGCTGTTTCCATTCAACGGTGCTGCCTTTATTCGATGGTGCTGTTTTGAATCGTTGGTTCTGTATTGATTCAATAGTTTTGTATTAATTAGATAGTGCTTTTATTTCCGACTGCAACATTATCCGCGTGTAAAGCAGCGCGTCATTCTATTTATTAGAGGTTTTAAACGCGTTAATTCAACTTCACTTAGTCAGCGAATCCGCCAGCCGGCCTACCTGTTAGTTAGTTAGTTAGAGTCAAATCTTGTGTTTGAAAAAATCAAGACAGTTGCCTACCTGTTAGTTAGTTAGTTAGTTAGTTAGTTAGTTAGTTAGAGTCAAATCTTGTTTTTGAAAAAATCAAGACAGTTACCGATAAGTTAAGACAGGTGACATTTTTTGGACAATTTTGCGACAATTTGTAATAAATAAAGCTAATTTTTGTTTCTGTCTGCCTGTGTAGTCAAAACAAACCAACACTAAATACTTCTCTTTCGAAATTGTATTCTTTTTTCTGGCGAAGTACACATATTTCAGGGCAGGCTGTTTGACAGACCAAACCCACATGCGCTTTTCTCACAAGTGACGTTGTGCAGGTCTGGGAATTCGTGGGACTTGCTCTGCAATCATTCCTCCCAGAACGTCGGATTCTAGTCAGAAATTGTGACTGCGCCTTTATCTACTTTTAAAGATTGTTGCTGTTGTAGAATTTCCGCCGTGATTAACTTCACTCTCTTGTGCGCACTGAACATAGCATTAGGTCTCAGGTTGGAATAGCTTTCCTCGCATCCCGAGCGTGCTGATGAAGGTATGCCTGGGTCCTCCTGTTGTACTTTGCTTGGCTTCATATGCGTATCACTAACTACTACCAGAATAACGTCGATCCCGACTTCGCCAGCCAGATTGTCATGAAACATGTGTTGCCTCAGAGTGAACGACATGGAAATTAGGTGGGGGTCTTGGTCAGCATGTTTTACCTGACTGACTACCATTGTCTGATCAGTATGTTTTACCTAACTGACTAACATAGTCTGATCAGTATGTTTTGCCTGACTGACTAACATTGTTTGATCAGTATGTTTTACCTGACTGGATAACATTGTCTGATCAGTATGTCTTACCTGACTGACTAACATAGTCTGATCAGTATGTTTTAGCTGACTGGCTAACATTGTCTGATCAGTATGTTTTGCCTGACTGACTAACATTGTCTGATCAGTATGTTTTGCTGACTAACATTGTCGGATCAGTATGTTTTGCTGACTAACATTGTCGGATCAGTATGTTTTGCTGACTAACATTGTCGGATCAGTATGTTTTGCTGACTAACATTGTCGGATCAGTATGTTTTGCTGACTAACATTGTCTGATCAGTATGTTTTGCCGACTAACATACATTGTCTGATCAGTATGTTTTGCTGACTAACTAACATTGTCTGATCAGTATGTTTTGCCTGACTAACTAACATTGTCTGATCAGTATGTTTTGCTGACTAACATACATTGTCTGATCAGTATGTTTGCCTGACTAACTAACATTGTCTGATCAGTATGTTTTGCCTGACTAACTAACATTGTCTGATCAGTATGTTTTTCTTGACCAGTCGCTAGTCTCCTCTCCTAGATTTAAATAAAGTCCCATAACACATAATGTGCTGCCATTTGAGATGAAAGCTTTGCTACTTTATTTGTGACCTCAGCTTGAGGCAGGACAACTCGTTCTTTTACTCGCTACATTGCTTTTTTATCTTTAACATAAACCAATTTACACCTGGGTGGACTGAACTGTACACGAATAGGATGCATATCTATTTTTTTTTAAAAATAACATATTCCTTCTCGGGTTGTTTTACATCCTACTTGAAATTAACACTTAGCCCAATAAGGCTTGACAGTGATATATCAGTTACACTTTGCAACGCGTGATCGGTTCGTCGCTAGCAACCCAAAATACATATACACATAAGTATGTGCCTGCATCAGCATGTGTGATCGCGCGGTGCGCGCGCACATATACACACACTCTATACATATATCTATCTATCTATCTATCTATCTATCTATCTATCTATCTATCTATCTATCTATCTATCTATCTATCTATCTATCTATATATCTATCATCTATCTATCTATCTATCTATCTATCTATATATATATATATATATATATATATATATATATATATATATATATATATATCATACACACACAAGACACACACACACACACACCAGCATGAATGTCCAGCTTCGTTAGAATTGACAAGAAACTGAAAATGTCTTAAGAAAAATGTCTGTGCTACGTGTGCATTAACTGTTGCTAATTACCGATTAATGTGTGCATTCTTTCTTCTTGCCTACCTCTAGTTTCATAAAGTAAGTTTAGAAATGATGGCTAGTTGTTCCAGTTCGTTGTTTAGATTAAACTACGATTGATCGTGAGGAAGAATCAATGCCCTGACGTTGAATAGGCTCTGATTTACGAATCTCTTTTTGCTGCGGATGACATTTCTCTGCTCCTGGTTTATGTGAAGAACTAGCCTTTTCCGCCCTTCGATCCCTTTGATGATAGAATGAATGAAGATGATCTAAAGATTTCTTTGGATATTTTTTCTAGTCCTGTTTTCTGCCAGTGGCTTTAGGATATCATGACAAAAGGGGGAAGAGGGAAAGGAGGGAACTGACGTGCGAATAGCTTCCAAAATTAGAACCAAAGCAAACTGATAACGAGATCGTACCTAATTTAAGTGAACGGCATGTTACAGAGTTGGGAATGTGAAACGGGCGGCGGTAAATTATAGGTCATTGATAGATGTATCAGAAAGGAAGATTACTGTATTTTCAAAGAGCACTTTTTGAGACTAGTGTAAGCAATTGAACATATGAGAATATTGTTAGCGATGAAGATTATCTAACAGTATTTGTGAGATATGCAACTGCTGAAGGGTTTATATCTATCTCCAGGAAGGAATAAACAGAATAATCACATGCAAGGAGGTACATGTGATTCGTGGTTAGACTAATACGCATTTAATTTGGCAGCTAAGCCTTCATTGGAGGAAGTAGTGCAAACACAAGTATTACAATATAAATGATTATTCTTGTTTTCTTGGATTCCAAGTATTGTTTCTGTTACATTTTTATCATTTCCCTAATTATCATTTTGTCTTCTTCTTTCCATCAGGGCATACTCTGTGTATCCTTCTTGACTCTGGCTTTACCACATACTTCTGTTGCAGCTGCCTTTGGGGTGGCCTTGATTTTGAACGAGAGAACGTCTAGATCCTCGGATCCTTCCGCTGCACTTCCCACTGCTGTCGGTATAAGCCACTGATAAATGGTCATAACTTCTGGCTCTCTTCAATTATTCTTGCTTCTTCTTCTCTGGTGTTTGGTTTCTCACTTGATTATGTTCTTCTTCTCTGGTGTTTGGTTTCTCACTTGATTATGTTCTTCTTCTCTGTGTTTGGTTTATCACTTGATTATATTCTTCTTCTCTGGTGTTTGGTTTCTCACTTGATTATGTTCTTCTTCTCTGGTGTTTGGTTTCTCACTTGATTATGAAATTTGTTTTGGAGGAGCTTCTCTTTCTGAACCTCTTCGGGCTCTGACATCTCTTACATACTTAAATAAATCTTTCCACATTAGGGTATACTCAATAATGAATTGATCATTCCCTGTCAGATCATATCAAGTAAATGTGTGCATTCTCTTGTAATGGAACGTTGTAACGACAAGGTATTTTACCTGCTGCAGGATCTCAGGAGTCACTTTCCATTGTCACTCAAAACAACTTCACCACTTATCTCGAAATGAGGTCGATCCATCTAGAATGGCATCTTCCCACTCTGGCATTGATATTTCTAAGAAGGATAATGTGGTCATGTCCACTGTCTTTTCCAGCAGCTCAAAGAATGCTTATTTTGTGTCTGCTATATCCGCCTAACTCGGTACATGCATTCCCGAACAATCTTGCTGATCTTCACTTCTTCTTTTAGGTCAAACATCAAAATGCGTTCAGATATAAATGTTCACATCCTGGTGTTGTCACTTTGACTCATTATCACAATACAACCAAATTTCCCTTTAACTCTGTTAATAGTGTCCGCTGAATAGAAGGATATTACCCACAATGCCTTGACCGTCTGCCCTTTTTTCTCACTTTCAATCAGAGCTAGGACATATCTGCAGTATATTTCTCCTGACCCTGGCTAACATTGTGTGATCAGTGTGTTTAACCTGACCAGACGTTAGCCTCATCGTCTCAGAAAATAATGTTATCATGCACTAACTAAAATATAATAGTTGCCTTTGGTAAGCGAATAAGACGGCGGCATCAGACTTGTGCTGAAATATATGATCTCATATCACTGTAAAGTTCAATTCTGGCCCGACAGACTGCCACGCGGGGAGCACATGTAAGGAATTGACTGTATGATCGTGCGTTAGGTTCTTTCAGGTAGCTAGCTTCGTTTCAGCAATGGAATTCCGTTCGGTGATCTTCGATCATTGTGTGATGTTAATGCGGAGAAGGGTTCTGTGCAAGTGTCTCCCGTGAAGTGACATCGGTGTTGGAACTTTTTATAGACATTCTTCGTGTTTGTCCGTATCGAGAAGCTGTCAGTCGGTCTGGTGCAGTGAAGACAGACATCTATGTTGTTTCATTATTGAAGTCAGTTACTAATGTTTTACATTACCAAGCTATATGTGCCATAGACCAGTCTGTCGAAGTATGTCGAAATCTAACTACCAAGCTGAATGTGCCAGAGACCAGTCTGTCGAGGTCTGTCGGAGTCTAACTGCCAAGCTTATGTGCCATAAACCAGTCTGTCGGGGTCTACCAAACTAGACCAGTCTGTCGTGGTCTGTCAAAGTCTAACTACCAAGGTGTAATGTGCCATAGACCAGTCTGCCGATGTCTAACTACCAAAATGTAATGTGCCATAGACCAGTCTGCCGAGGTATAACAATCAAGCTGTAATGGGCCATAGACCAGTCTGCCGAGGTCTAACTATCATGATTTAATGTGCCATAGACCAATCTGCCGAAGTCTAACTACCTAGCTGTAATGTGCCATAGACCAGTCTGCCGAGGTCTATCTATCAAGCTGTAATGTGCCATATACAGTCTGCCGAGGTCTAACTACCAAGATGTAATGTGCTATAGACCATTCTGTCGAGGTCTAACTACCTAACTGTAATGTGCCATAGACCAGTTTGCCGGGGTCCAACTACCAAGATGTAATGTGCCATAGACAAGTCTGTCGGGGAACACTGCGTTTGTACATACAAACAACATACGATTTTACAAACATATAAAGCCATCATCTGAGTGGTTTCCGTGAAGATAACGGAATAGAACCACTATTTCCTTATAGGCTGCAACAACGCAGGCTGGATAAGGAGAAGGGCTCGAAGAGGGAAGGTAACCCGGAATCCCAAAATACCATGCTGAAGTCGGATATGTCGGACCGAAAGGTGAGATGCAGTAACAAATGCTAGGAACATGGCAGAGCGAGAAAAATCCATGGAGGCAAACATCGCCCTCAAAGCCGCCGCGGCGAAGTACAAATACACTCTAAAGCAAACAGCAAGAGAAAGCTGGAAAAATAAAACGGAAAGTCTAAACCTGGACAAAGACGGGAACAAGCTATGGAAGCTAGTCAGAGCCATGAACGACGAAACCCCGTCAAATAAACAAATTACTATCAAGCAGGGCGAGAACTTGATCACAGGTAAGAAAGCCGCAAACGCCTTTGTCGATCACTATGCCAGAGCAAACCACATCGAGGTCCCTGCAGATAAGCATACAGACATTAGCGAAGAGCTAAAGGGACACGAAAGCATGAATACGGCTCCTGAAGAGTACATGATGGCCAAACTAACAATGCGCGAAATGGAAGAGGCTATGAGAACACTAAAGAAAAGGAAATCTCCCGGAAAAGACGGGATAACAAACGAAATGCTGATGGGGCTGGGCCAAACAGCGAAGAAGAAATTGCTATCGGTCCTGAACCAAAGCTGGAAAAGGGGAATTGTACCACAGGCATGGCAAGATGCAATACTGGTACCAGTACCAAAAACAGGAAAGGACAAAACAGATCCAAATGGATACAGGCCCATACGCCTACTGAGCTGTGTCGGCAAGCTGATGGAACGGATGATAAACACCAGACTGATGTGGCATCTGGAAGAAAAACGAATACTAATTCCACAGCAAGCCGGCTTTAGACAGCACAGATCCACTGAGGACCAGGTCATCCTCATAGCCCAGGAGATAGAAGATGCCTACCAGACACAGAAACACACAGTAGCTGTTTGGGTGGATCTGGAAAAGGCATTTGACAAAGTCTGGAAAGATGGACTTAGAGTCAAGCTAAGAAGAAGTGATGTCTGTGGGAAGATGTACAAGTGGATCAACCACTACCTCAAACAAAGAACGGTCAGAGTCCAAGTACAAGGGCAGATGAGCAAAAAGGTGACACTCGAGCAGGGAGTACCCCAAGGGGGAGTATTGTCACCCACACTCTTCCTGGTATATATAAACGATATCACAGAGAATATACCAAGAAGAGTCCATAGCTCAATGTTTGCAGACGATCTGGCTATGTGGACCTCTGAAAAGAATCTCACCATAGCAAGAAATCGGATGCAGACGGCCCTAACATCGCTGCAAGAGTGGGCGAACTCATGGCTGGTCAAAATAAACGAGGAGAAAACCACATGCACAATATTCTCGCTTTCATTAAAACCCCAAAGTACCAAATTAAGTCTAAATGGCAAAATCCTGCAGCCAAACGACAACCCAACCTATCTGGGAGTCACATTTGATCGGCGCATGACATGGAAAAGTCAGATTGAGAGAAACCGAATGAAAGCCAGAGAAATAATGGCAATCATGAGGAAACTTGCTGGCACAAGCTGGGGAGCAGACGAAGGCATACTAAAGAAACTGTATACTGGAAGAGTGAGACCAGTTCTCGAGTATGGCATTGCGGCATGGACAACAGCAGCGAAGGCGAACTTCGATAAAGTTAACAAACTTCAAAACCAAGCCATGAGAATTATAACAGGTGGCATGAAGTCAACGCCAATTGTAGAACTTGAAAAGATTACAAAACTGCAATCCATGACCGATAGAAGAGACTGCAGAGCCCAGCTGCAGTCAGAGAAACTCCGAAGACTGACCGACCATCCAATGCACCAGAGACTAAACAATTTGGGAAATGGGAAACTAAAGCGGAGAAACTTTGCAGAAATAGCCAAAGCAAAGATGCACGAAGATCCCATAAACGCACTAACAACACCAAAACCCATCACTACTGTAGGAAAACCTACCTGGAGGCAGGATATATTCCCAGAGGTGGTAGAAAATATACCAGGTATTGCAAACAAAAACTGCCAGACTGAAAAAGAAAGGAGAGATACTACCCTAAGCTTCATAACGAAAAGCTACCCAAGCATGGACTGGACCCATGCATACACCGACGGTTCTGTAACAAACACTACACAGAACGGAGGGGCAGGAGCATTCCTGAACCTACCAAATGGCAGAAAAATAACACTGTCATTCGCTACTGGTAAGTACACAAGCAATTTCAGAGCGGAGGCAGAGGCACTGAGGGCGGCAGTGGAAGAAATGGTGACACACAGTGAAAATGAGAGCCATATAGTCCTGCTGACAGATGCTCTCGCCGTAGTCACAGCGCTAAAAAGCCAGAAAAACACCGAGCTTAATGACTTAAGAGCAGCACTCTGCAAACTGTGCCAGCAGTCCGCACCAAAAAGGGTAGTGGTACAGTGGGTTCCGTCACACTGCAACATCCAAGGCAACGAGGAGGCAGACAGACTGGCAAAAGAAGGTGCAAGACTACCACAAACAGATACCAGTATGACGTACGAAGAGTCAAAACGGCTTATCAAAGCCAGATACATGACCAAATGGGAAACCGAACATACTGGTTACACCAAAAACGATGCCTATTACCAGTTGAACCGAAGAGAGCAGGTCGTTGTCTTCAGACTTCGCACTGGCCACAATAGACTGAGGTACCACCTATTCAACAAATTGAAGATAGGGTGTACCGACGAATGCCCGTGCGGTACTGGTAAAATGACCGCTGAACATCTGCTGCAGAACTGCCCAACATACGAGGATCAGAGAGAGCAGATGTGGCCATTACCAGTGGAACTGCAAGACAAGCTCTATGGCAGTGGCGAGAGCCTCAGGATGACCGCCGCTTTTTTCGAAAAAATAAGGGTTGCTGTCTGACTGCGTACGCAGAAGAAGAAGAAGAAGAAGGACCGAAAGGGGGAAATATCGCGGTTAAACTGTAAAATATGGCACAACGCATTCAGTTATCCGGACTACATCATGTTATTTGCAAAGCCATTTTCAGGGCTTGGTAGCGGGAGTTTCAGATCGAACGAAGAAGAAGAAGAGTTAGAAGAAAGCTTCCTTTAAAGCTAGTTATGGTAAGTCAAATGCAGTGTTGGTACTATGCTACAATATCTGGTGCGCAAGGGCGCTACAATATCTGGTGCGCAAGGGCATCAAAATAAAGAACATATAAAACCAATATAAAAATGGTTATTATCAACCCAAAGACAAGAGATATGGCCACCATAATTATTTATGCACGTAGTTAGTGGGTTAACGTTTGCGCCCATGTTTTATTACTGTCTGCCTGAGAGTAGCTTACTTGTGCCACAGTTCGGTTCAGGTGCCATCACCCCATCCAAGGTCGGCTACATGAGATCTCCAACGTTCTCTCTCTGTCTCTCTCTCTCTCTCTCTCTCTCTCTGTCTTGCAGTGATGGTACAATCTGTCAGGCTTTTCCCTGTCCATCTTATGATGTTAACCTCCCACTGAGGGGAGGGAGACTAACGTCTGGTCAGTCAAAATATACTGATCAGACATGTTAGGATCATACAAAATATACTGGCCAAGATGTTCATCTCGGCTTCCTCGTAGCCCCCCTGGAAACGGGCTGCTTTCATAGAAGACTAACTAACGAGGTGAGAGATCGACGTGATCCCAGTAGTAGTGAGTCACATGCAAATGAAGCCAAGCATAGCACAACCGCCTGTAGGACCCCGATGCACCTTCATCAGCACGCACGGGATGTGAGATAAAGCTACTGCAACCCACCACTTAACGTCTTTTTCAGGGCGCACAAAAGTGCATTCGCAAACAAGCTCCCTCTGATAACGTTATTTATATATGGCACGTTCGCCCTCCTCCTTACTTTCCGGTATTGGTTTCAGAAACGTGTTATGTCTGTTTATTGACCAAAATGTCTTAACTGTCGGATTAGGATTCATTCTATCACTTTTTTTTTCAAACGTCTGCAATACTTTCTTATTATTATTGTTTATGTATATATATATATAAGCATTTCAAAAGCATCAATTCTCTTCTCTAGTTGTTTGTTCTTTTTCTGTTTTGCCGCAAAGCCGAGTGGAACACTCATAATGACGAATGGTACACTAGTTGGTGACTTGCTTAGATGTCAATATATGACTCACGTTGGTGAAAACGTTATTATATCTCCAAGATAGAAGTTCTTGACCTATTCCAGTATTTGACCGTACATTTTTATTTAAAGCGTAGATTTCTTGTCTACTTTGCTAATTAATATAGTTTTCGTTTTCTCAGAGTTAATGTCTAGTCAGCACAGGTTAGGTCAGGTCATGTCATCCCGTAACCAGTGAGGTCGTTGGGGCACACATGAAGACATCCTCACAAGTCCACGCCACCCTTCTCTGTCAGCGGCCGCTGCCTGTGCCTCTTCTGCTGGGAGATGGGTCCATTCTTTTATGTTGTCCTCCCACGTTTTTTATGGGACGGCCTCCTCGTCGTCTGCCTTGCACCTTTCCGTGCAGGATCGTATTTACAAGACCATTTGATCTCGATACGTGACCGTACCAAGCGAATTTCCTTCTTTTGACAGTTGCCAAGAGGTCCTAAAAAGGTCCTATTGCTGTTGTAATTCTTTCTCGTACTTCCTCATTTGTAGCTCGATCTTTGCATGTGACGTTTAAAAGTCTTCGGAAATATCTCATCTCCAAGGCCTGTATCCTTTGCTGAAGGTCAGCTGTAACTGTACATGTCTCACCAAGCATAGAGGAATATTGGCAGGACCAATGTACACATTAATCTGATTTTCGTACATAGTGCTAACCGTTTATCTTACCAGATTTTGTTAAGCCGTGCAAGCGCCGCTATTGTCTGTGCTATTCTGGCCAACACCTCACATTTTGATCCCTCATCACTGACAATCGAACCCAGATATTTAAAACGGTCAATCACTTCGAGTTCGTGGCCATTATCTTTTATACTAGTCTTGAAGCCCTCGGCTTCATTGTTGGTCATTAATTTTGTCTTTCCAGCGTTTATCTCCATTCCATAGTCAAGAGCTGTTTCATCGAGCCTTCTGACCCGTCGTTGTCATTTGCAAAACGAAGGTCGGTAATCGTTCGGCCCCCTATCTTGACAGTACCAACGTGACCTTCATGTGCCTCACTCATAATTCCTTCAAGGAATATATTGAAAAAAGTTGGAGAGTGTCCGCACAACTGACTTTTATTATTTTTATGTAAATCACCAATTCATGTAGTTCTTGGTGCTCTCAGTCAGCAGAACTGTGTCATTAGCATATCTGCGATTATTTATTGATATTTCGCCGATTATAAGTCTTGACATTTCTTTCCTCTATCTGTCGAAAAATGAGTTTCGTGTAAATGTTAAATAAACGAGGGGACAATGCGCATTCATATGGGATTCCTCTTTTACCATTCATACACGGTAAGTAAAGCCGTACATATTTTTCAGTGGCAGATTGTTACCAGTATAGTTTACTTAATATCTGTGTATATGTTCCATCTATACCTATGCTTTCCAGATATGTAATTAGTTTCTCATGCTAGACTTATATTGCTCTTAATATTCTTAAACCTGATATTGCTCTTCGTGTTCCGTTCTTCTATCTGTGAGTAATCACACAACGCTTGGCAACCATTGTGGTATAACTGAGTCACCTTAAAATATAATGAGATAAATCGTCTTCCTGACATCTTGTCGGTTCGGGCCAGATCAACCAGGCAAGTAATATTAAATGCAGTCAGTAATAAATGAATCCAGTGTTTGGTGCATTGCAACTTGGGAATGGGGAGACAGAGCGCTGAATTTAAAAAAAATGATAATGCTAAGTAAGGGGAAAGAACCATGCGTTATTTGAAAATGAGGTTCTACCTCTTATTCAAGGTGAAGACGGCAGTACAGGTTTGCTAATCATTCCTTCTCACCTCAACTTTCAAACAAATGTGCGTTCAACCAAAACACATCTTCGTTAATAATAATAATAGTTGCCCATCGCAAACGAAGATAGCTACATTTTCATCAGAATATTGCTTCGAAGTGTGTTCTCTCGTGGCTGTAAAGACCAATCTTTGAATGGCATACTCTGCCACATTCTATGCACACATTTGAGGCGCCGGCTATGAACTCTTTATGAGTATTGGTTTTTTTCAGGCAGCACGTTTTTGTTGAGCGTCGCGCTCTGCTATATGAGCACCTTTGGTGATACTAGCTCGCCATGTGGTACTGTCTGGTGCAAGCATCTTCCATGAGGTGACATCAATATTTAATCTTTTTAGAGGAACTTTCAGGGAGTCTATGTAGCGTTTCTTCAGCCCCCACACACTCACCCTCTCCCGGTGAGCGTCTGCATGTTGTGAGCTTACATAAAACAGCTGATTGGGAATGCACTCGTGCGCTCATCTTTTCAGAAGTGTATGGATGCTCAACATGTTAGTATTGCTAAGAATTTCAGAGTTAGACACTTTGTCCTGCCACCTGATCCTGAGCAACCTACGCAGACAGCTCAAGTGAAAACGATTGAGCTGTCTGGCATGTCTGCTATACACGTTATTACAGGCGTGCGGACTGGCGTAGGCGGTGCTGGAGCTACACAACTTTCATATTTCTTATAAAATCATCACGACGTTTTTACCAAAGGACCACTTGCTTGGACTGCCATGCGCAGGCTAGGTTTTTATTTCACACCGATAGAAGAAAACGTCTTTGGCCTAACCGAAGTTCGAACCAGTGTCTTCCAGATTAGCAGACCCGTGTCGTCCATGTATCTGTCAGTGTTTAAAAAAAATCATTTTCAGTGTTCAGCGTCTGCTTTCTTTTTCGTCGTCTGTCCTTTTTCTCAAAAGTAACATCTGTTATTTCTACAATGTGCTGCCACTCTCCGCTTTACAAAACCACTGCCCCCCTTCCCCCCCCCCCCCCTCCCATTTGCCTTTCATGTACTGCTTTAATTCATAATAGTTTATTTTTCAAATTTCTTCATTTTTTTGTCTTCTCCCCCTCTTTCTCATGTCTCTGTGTATCTGTTTGTAATGTGCACACATCGGCCAGTGAAAGGATGTGTGTGTATCTGTTTGTAATGTGCACACATCGGCAAGTGAAAGGATGTGTGTGTATATGTTTGTAATGGACACATCGACCAGTGAATAGATGTGTGTATGTCTGTTTGTAATGTGGACACATCGGCCAGTGAACGAATGTGTGTGTATCGGTTTGTAATGGGGACACATCGGCCAGTGAACGGATGTGTGTGTGTGTGTATCTGTGTGTCATGGGGACACGTCGGCCAGTGAACGGATGTGTGTGTGTGTGTCTATTTGCAATGTGGACACATCGGCCAGTGAACGGATGTGTGTGTGTGTGTATATGTTTGTAATGGGGACACATCGGCCAGTGAATGGATGTGTGTGTGTATCTGTTTGTAATGGGGACACATCGGCCAGTGAATGTGTGTGTGTGTATCTGTTTGTAATATGGACACATCGGCCAGTAAACGGATGTGTGTGTATCTATTTGTAATGTGGACACATCGGCCAGTGAATTGATGTGTGTGTGTGTCTGTTTGTAATGGGGACACATCGGCCAGTAAACGGACGTGTGTGTGCATCTGTTTGTAATGTGGAAACATCGGCCAGTGAACGGATGTGTGTGTATCTGTTTGTAATGTGGACACATCGGCCAGTGAACGGATGTGTGTGTATTTGTTTGTAATGTGGACACATCGGCCAGTGAACGGATGTGTGTGTATCTGTTTGTAATGTGGACAAATCGGCCAGTAAACGGATGTGTGTATATCTGTTTGTAATGTGAACACATCGGCCAGTGAACGGATTTGTGCGTATCTGTTTGTAATGTGGACACATCGGCCAGTGAACGGATTTATGCGTATCTGTTTGTAATGTGGACACATCGGCCAGTGAATGGATGTGTGTGTGTGTGTGTATCTGTTTGTAATGTGGACACATCGGCCAGTAAACGGATGTGTGTGTGTATATGTTTGTAATGTGGACACATCGGCCAGTGAACGGATGTGTGTGTATCTGTTTGTAATGTGGACACATCGGCCAGTGAACGGATGTGTGTGTATCTGTTTGTAATGGGGACACATCGGCAAGTGAACGGATGTGTGTATCTTTTTGTAATGGGGACACATCGGCCAGTGAATGGATGTGTGTGTGTGTATCTGTTTGTAATGTGGACACATCGGACAGTAAATGGATGTGTGTGTGTGCGTGTGTGCGTGTTTGTTTGTTTGTTTGTTTTTTCCCCACTATGACAGTTTTGCAGTACCGTAATGTTGCCAATCCTTTCTGTACGAACGATATAATAGTATGTTAGGCGCCACAGTATAATTTATATTTGATTTCTTCCAGTTAGAAAGTTCATCTAAAGTTCGCTAACCTTTCCATCTCCTACGATATTTATGAGGTTCGACGGTGAATGCAGCAGTTTTTAAAATTTTACATGTTATTTATTTAATATTTAGTCAAGGCATTCATTTAATTTGTTTGAAAATGTTTAATAGACATGCAGACACCTTTGTCTTTTTTTTCTCTCTTTTCAAACAGTATGTGTGTGTGGCTATCTAGCCTAAGGCTGTTACGAAAGTTACAAATAATTTATCTAAATGTCTAAGGTGTTGCAGTTTAAAGTAAGCACAAATACAGAAAACAGCCACATGCGTTACGACTTGAAGGTGTTCGTCAGTTATTTAAGGATATGACAAATGCGAAAAAGTAACTATTTAAAATTATTAAGATGGTAACTGATTGAGAAATGATACTTGCTGATTGCGCTGTATACTTCTTCGAGTATAATATAAGCCATTTGTAGATGAGTTACCTCGATTCCACTCACCTGACGTCTCCATCCGCTGTTAGAGATGCAGTTAGAGCATCATAGTTTCGATCTTCGGATACCTGGCAACAAACAACATTAACGTTTGAATACCAGGATTCCAAGTTAGTGTTACCATTTTTGTCATTGGCTTCTGTCGTTTCTTGGCCAAGGACTAAGTTTTCCATGGATAGCTCAAAGTTGAAATCCATTTCCTGTGCCAAGGACTAAGTTTGCCATTGATAGCTAAAACTTGACATACATTTCCTGTGCTAAGGACTAAGTTTGCCATTGATAGCTAAAACTTGACATACATTTCCTGTGCCAAGGATTAAATTTGCCATTGATAGCTAAAACTTGACATACATTTCCTGTGCCAAGGACTAAGTTTGCCATTGATAGCTAAAACTTGACATACATTTCCTGTGCCAAGGACTAAGTTTGCCATTGATAGCTAAAACTTGACATACATTTCCTGTGCCAAGGACTAAGTTTGCCATTGATAGCTAAAACTTGACATACATTTCCTGTGCCAAGGACTAAGTTTGCCATTGATAGCTAAAACTTGACATACATTTCCTGAGCCAAGGACTAAGTTTGCCATTGATAGCTAAAACTTGACATACATTTCCTGTGCCAAGGACTAAGTTTGCCATTGATAGCTAAAACTTGACATACATTTCCTGTGCCAAGGACTAAGTTTGCCATTGATAGCTAAAACTTGACATACATTTCCTGTGCACAGGATTAAATTTGCCATTGATAGCTCGTAGTTGACATACACATTCTGGTTATTGTTTGTTACTTTATTGCTGAACTGATATTCTCAAGTTTAAGCAAGTTAAATTCCATGTTCTGTAAACAATATTTCCCAGGTATTTGAACACTTGAGGCTACTTATGTTGGGAAATGTTTTAAACGCATGTTGGGAAGGAAGACTAACGTCTGGTCTAGCGCAACATACTGACCAGACATGTTAGTTAGGGTCAAGCAAAACATACTGGTCAAGACATGTTAGTCAGTGTCAGGCAAACCATACTGGCCAAGATCCTCACCTTGGTTTCCTCGTCGCCCTTCCTGGAAATGGGCCGTTTTCATGGCAGCCTGGCTAACAAAGTTAGGGATCGACGTGATCCCTGTAGTAGGGAGCGGCACGCAGATGAAGTCAAGCATAGCACAACCGCCTGGAGGACCCCGGCCCCCCTTCATCAGCACGTTTGGGATGTGAGGAAAGCTACGACAATCCCACACTTAACGTCCTTCCTACGGCTCACAAAATAGTAACCTACTTATTGTAGGCATTCAACAAGAACAACGAGCATGAGTTTCTGTCTTTCATTGACTAATGTTCATAGTATGTCCATCTCTGACTCTAAGCCTTTGGTCATCTGCAAAGAGTAATTCTTCTAACAAGTTAAATTCTGGCTCTCTCATGTTGACCTCAACTTTTAGTGTTGCAATTTGGTTGGCTTCTGGTGTTATTCTGTCCATGTAAAAAAAAAAAAAGAAAGTCATACGACTTCGTAGTCGAGGGGCTTTGAAGGTTGAAGACTACAGTCCGCTTCGCCACTGCTGTCGCCACGTCGCGTGCTGGGGTAGTCGAGGGGCTTTGAAGGCTGAGGGCTACAGGCCGCCTCGCCACTGCTGTCGCCACGTCGTGTGCTGGCTATGTTTGTTTATTTCACCCCCAACAGAAAAACAACATGCCATACCGGGGATTCGAACCGCTGCCCTCCTTATCTGCAGGCAGACCTCGAAATCATTCGGCCACGCGCTCCTCCATCTGTCCATGTCAATGTTGAAAATTAGTGATGAAAGCACTCATCCTTGTTGCAATCCTGTAATTATTTCTAAAGCATATGTGACGCTTACCATTTTCAGGATTTTATATGTGTTCGCTCTTTTTATTTGTATTGCCCATCGCTCTTGACGAAGACCATTAAATCGTAACTTCAGTTAAGTTTGAGTTTGTACCAATATAAAGCGGATACAAACACAGTATTATCTTTATAAATATTTACTTTGTTACCGGTTCCAAATACAGAAAACAAATTACATTAATGTCGATACCCTCTAACCATATTCCGTGAAACTGGCATTTAACTGTTCGTGGTAGACTTTATAAAAAGTCTTCATATAGGCTTTGTGCATTCGGCCCAGGGAACAGGTGTCGTAAATAGTTCCTTAACATACACTGCCCTCTGGTATAGACTTCATTGTACCGGCACTTTGTATCTCTATGCTAATTTATACACAAGTTCATTTCATTTTCGCATTGCCTGCCGTAACGGTAAGTCAGATACCCATAAACAGGTAGAATTTAGAACGTTTTAAGACAGTATCTTTGCCGCTAGAGACAATAAGTCTAGCCATTGTACCTCTAGATCGCAAACTCGCTCCTTCGACATCACTCCATCGGCTTTGACGTAACAAACACAATTTTTTACGTCCACATGTGTGTCCTAACATATATATTATTATATACCTACAGGTTTGACGTACGAGTACATTGTGTTACACCTAAATCTTTGACGTAATAAAGACATTAATTTATCCCTACAGGTTTGGAGTCCAAGACCGCGTACGCATGTGAGGATGACCAGCTGGCGTTGGAGTGTCAGCAAGGGGAAGTCATCCGCATCTTGCGGGCCAACTATGGGCGTTTTACTATCTCTGTGTGTAACCGTCAGGGACAGACAGAGGGCTGGAATCTTCAGTGTATGTCAATGAAAGCCAAAGACATCATCTCGGAAAGGTATTGAAATTGTGTGTGTGTTTGTGTATCTATTTTTCTGATGGTGTGTGTGTGTGTGTGTTTGTGTATCTATTTTTCTGATGGTGTGTGTGTGTGTGTTTGTGTATCTATTTTTCTGATGGTGTGTGTGTGTCTGTCAGTTTGTCTGTCATTATGTATTTATCGGTTTGTGTGTTTATGTAAGGGTCTGCCTCCTCCTGCATTTTCTAAGGGTTTGCTTTCCCTGGGTAACGGCCGGCGCTGTGATGGGGATCGAACCCAGCACCTTCTGGTTGTGAGCCGTGTCACTTAACCACTAGGCCACGCCGTCCCCTGGACATTGTGAATGGAACTGATGTCTTATGAACTAAGTGTGAAACCTATTGTCAAGGGAACTGCATGAACTTATCATACATTTAAAAAAACTATGGTCTAAGGAGATTTGCGTGAAGCGTATGGCCTAATGAACTGTGCGTAGAGCGTATGGTCGGTGGAACTGGATGGAACTTATTGGCAAGGGAACTGTGTGGAATTTATGTTCAATGGAACTCTGGAACGTATGGTCAAGGGAACTGTGTGGAACACATGGTCAAGGAAACTGGTTGGGACTTATGGTCAATGGAACTGTGTGGATTTTATGGTCGATGGAACTGTGTGAAACTTACGGTCGATGGAACTGTGTGAGACCTAGGGTCAATGCAACTGTGTGACCTACGGTCAATGGAACTGTGTGGGACCTACAGTCGATGGAACTGTGTGTGTGACCTACGGTCAAATGAACTGTGTGGGATCTACGGTCAATGGAACTGTATGTGACCTACGGTCAATGGAACTGTATGTGACCTCCGGTCAATGGAACTGTGTGGAACATATGGCCAAAGGAAGTGGGAAACATATGGTCCCGAGAACGGTGTACAGAACACGTGAACCACCAGCACGTAGCCATATTTCTTTGAAGTAGTTTTGGTTTGCTCTTTACATATGTGTACATTTACTGGTGCACCATACACTCATATATAATTGCCACCGCGTAGATAGTTGACATAACGTAGATCAAGCAATGTAGAATATCGCTTCTCCTTGCTGGTACAAATAACATCACGGTAGATGACTCCTTACACTGAATTTAGGGCCGCCACTGCAGGTACTACTTACACTGAATTTAGGATGTAGAATATCGCTTCTCCTTGCTGGTACAAATAACATCACGGTAGATGACTCCTTACACTGAATTTAGGGCCGCCACTGCAGGTACTACTTACACTGAATTTAGGGCCGCCACTGCAGGTACTACTTACACTGAATTTATGGCTGCCACTGCAGGTACTACTTACACTGAATTTAGGGCCGCCACTGCAGGTACTACTTACACTGAATTTAGGGCCGCCACTGCAGGTACAACTTACACTGAATTTAGGACCGCCACTGCAGGTACTACTTACACTGAATTTAGGGCCGCCACTGCAGGTACTACTTACACTGAATTTAGGTCCGCCACTGTAGGTACTACTGACACTGAATTTAGGGCCGCCACTGTAGGTGATTCCGAACACGTAACTTATGGCCGCCACGGTAAGTGACTCCTTACACTGAATTTAGGGCCGCCACTGTAGGTGATTCCGAACACGTAACTTATGGCCGCCACGGTAAGTGACTCCTTACACTGAATTTAGGGCCGCCACTGTAGGTGATTCCGAACACGTAACTTATGGCCGCCACGGTAAGTGACTCCTTACACTGAACTTAGGGCCGCCACTGTAGATAACTACTTACATGAAGACTGCGGCATAACATTTTCTGTGTTATCTGGGTTATCAGGGTCCAATCTACCAACCGCTAAACGGGCAACTGACATACAGTTAGGAAAGGAGAATCTGATTACTCCGACTCACAAACACTGAGACCATGTACGACGAAGTCTCTAATATTTCATCACTGACGGCAGAGTCTGTTATGAGACTACGCTGTCATTTAAGCACCCATTTCCGCTCACAGAATGCCTAGAGATACGTATTTATTTTACTCACAAAATTGTTGAACCAGTTTTGAATCTGGACGTTTAACCCATAAGAGAGCAGTTAACTATTAACTTCTTCATTCCAACATTTTTATCAGAGTAAACTTGTAATACCCGTATCATTTCTATAACAGTATATTATGTAAATCCGTAACTATTAATTTAGATATGCAGATTTATGTTTGGATTTAAAATATGCTTGGAGTAACAAGAATGTTTATAATCAGAAACGGGGATACTAATAGACAAGTAGGTACAACGCCAGAGATAGACCTCATCAAGAGACATGGAATCAAATGGTTCGTCCACTTGGCATGTCAAACACCAGATAGTATCCCTCATAAAACAATGCTACACAGGTACACTGGATACATAGCCAAAATAGGGATAGCAGAAATAACAGAAGCAGTAAAACTCTCCAATGTACGAAGCACATACTAGGACCGGTCAAGAAACCAAATCTTTACTCCTAAAAGGCACAATCAGGAGAAATAGCGAACATAAAGAAAGAAAGAAAGAAAGAAAGAAGAAATACGTTTCCGTAAGGCTAGCGCTGGTAGTTTCTATAAGCTAACAGCTGGTGTAGTGTGTGAGCTCTGTCGTGTGCCACCCCACAATGCATGTATCGCGAGTGTCCCTGTTTTGATTGCAGGTGTGATGGACGACGGTCCTGTGACATGAGTGTCAGTAACCACGTGTTTGGTGATCCTTGCCCTGCTACTTCCAAATACGCGGAGGTGAAGTACACCTGTCAATTAGGTAAGATCTTCTTATCTGTCTTTGCTGTTATTTAACTTAATTCTTGCTGTGAAACCAGACCTTCACATTGAACTTTCCAGATGATTTTCTATCTAGATGTGAACAAAGAGCAAGCGTATAGTATATGCATGTGTTGTTACATAACAGTCAAAGCAGTTTAATTTGAAAGTACAATTGGCAGCATATATTGTAGGTGGGTATTTGGATGGGTCGCATTTTCTCATTAATTCATGGATTCTTAACCTGTTTCTCATCAGACTTCCCCTAAAAGTGATCTTAATGTTTAGACCTTCGACAATTCCACAAAATACGCTTTTTAACAAACAGCAAGAAATAAATCTTGATATATTTTATGGCAATCACATTAATTCTCCTCCGTTATTGCCTCCTCTACGCCTATCATAGGGAGGTGCATACCAGAAGGTTAATAATCCCTGGTTTAGATGAAGCTTACTATAAGTGAAAGTCACGCCATGTGTCTCGGGGTCATCCTGGCATGGTAGATGTTGTTTTTGTTTGACACATGTAGAAGTTCTTACAATTTGCTGAATTTACAATATGTGCTTTTGAGATGGGTCTCATGTGTCAATTTTTCCACGAATTACTTTGTTGTTTACAATTTGCACTGCTATCTTTAATGTTTGGCGTCTTCATTTGCCTTTCACTTTTCTCTCTCTCCTAGCTTTCCTCCATTTTTTTCACCTATCTTTCTTTCTCTCTCTCTCTCTTTCTCTCACTCCATCTCATTCTGTGACATGATCATGTATGTCACACTTTATTTGGAGTTACAAGTTTTCTATATCTATATTTTCCTTGCAATATGCACCTTTACATTATCATATCATCCCCAATTCTAGGAAAACAAATTTGTTGCAGAAACGGCAACGGTAAATCAAATTGCCAGTACCACTAGCGTGATTCTGGACGATACCGCACAAACCTTGGACATGGGACGATCTGGTCTCGTATGCGGCACAGAATAGGCACGGATGTAAAAGATCTGTTGCGGCCCTATCTTTCAAGGTGGATAGAACATATAAAATGATGATATATCATATAAATAAATTCTACCAGATGAATATATGTCCAGATCACCGACAAATGAAAATAAAATGAAAGTATATACTGACGGGGAGATATCACCAACTTTATTCAAATCCACGAGCAGGGGACGGCGTGGCCTAGTGGTTAAGTGGCACGGCTCACATTCCGAAGGTGCTGGGTTCGATCACCATTACAGCACCGGCCGTTACCCCGGGGAAGCAAACCCTTAGAAAATACAGGAGGAAGCAGACCCTTACATAAAATGCGTGCTGAAGTCGTATGCACTGAGCCGACAGGCGCAAAAAAAACCACAGTGCAACGCACACCGCCTTGGGGAATAGAGAAACAAGGCGAACGCAAAAAAAATTGTAAAAAATGATATTGAAGGTCCTCATCGTCGTCTATGGACAATTGTTATCATTAGGAGTGTTATTATTATTCGTGTTATTATAAGTGTTATTATAGGTATTATTATTCGTGTTATTATAGGTATTATTATTAGTGTTATTATAAGTGTTATTATAGGTATTATTATTAGTATTATTATAAGTGTTAATATAGGTATTATTAATAGTTGTCCATCACAAGTGATGAAGACCACTCTCTTTGTTCAGCCGTGTGGACAGTCGTATCATTTGCTGTGTCCGCTGAAATGGGTGACTTGCGCAGTGATTTGGATTAAAGTGAGGAAGAAACTGCGCCTTTTGTCAACCTTACTCACAGAGCCTAAGCTACCTTTTGCCAGTGGCAAGACATTCGTCGAGACGACTGGAGATAGCATAGGATGCAGATTTTGCCTCAGGGTTACCACCGAAGCCTTTCCGTAAACATGTAACCCGCAGGGTAGAAAGGTGGGAAGGCATCTAACGCAGTTTGTCGTGCCTTTTCGATAACCACAAGAGGTCGTATGGAGGACTACACTCAGCGTGTGAGTGACTCTGGCGTCTCTCCCCAGCTGTATTCAGCTCATCATAGTAGCATCTAAAATTCCCACACGCCATATTCGTGAAGGTGAACCGGCAGAACTAACCCGTGGCGTGAAATATGACACAGGTATAAGCGTAGCGCCATTCACTGATTCAGCCGCCGTCCAGACCAGGATAAACGGATGGAAGAAAGCACAAAAAAAGAACGAAATAACAAGTCCAGACGGAAAACAACACCACGTTTCCGTGAACACAAGTGTAAGTCGTCGACTAGTGTGAATTCCAGGCAAATCCGTGGTCTGGCGGCATCCATAATGATCCAAAACAGTAGAGAAATGTAGACTCGCAGCCAGTTATGGCGCCATCTTTGCCAGATTTTTTGTATTATTATTAGTGTTATTATAAGTCTTATTATAGGTATTATTATTCGTGTTATTATAAGTGTTGCTATAGGTATTATTATTAGTGTTATTATTATTAGTATATTATTCTTATTAGTGCTATTATTATTATTATAGACTATGACTTATAGAATGCTCACCGCTAATAACTAATACAATTCACTGAAGACAAGCAAATGCCATATGACACATATTCAGAACGGAGGAAATCTACAAACCTGTGACAGTGGGAGAGTCCTAGGACAACATAACCGTATGCAGAGAAAGAGAGAGAAAGGGGAGAAGAAAAAGCAGAAGAATAAGTAAGATTATCGAATGACAAGTTCATTGGATTAAGAAAGAGCATCGTGACGTACCGAAATGTTCAAACGACATAAGGTGGGGAAGGAATTGAAATGCAACTCTGAAGCATGGTATGTCATGATCAACTTACTAATTTTGACTAAAGGAAATATGCAGTGTCAGCAGGACACACTCCCTGTGTAACTGAGCAGACGGTTGAGACTTAGCAAGAGTAGACCTGCGTGGTTAGCCTTACAAACATGAACATCTCACAAACATGAACACCTCACAGACATTACTCCCTCATTAACATGAACTCACCTCACTAACATGAACTCACCTCACAAACTTGAACAACTCACTATCTTGAACTCAACTAAACTCACTCGTATTATAGTTGACTGTAATGTCATTTTGTTTCAATGTTGTATGTGTGTGTGTAGAAAATATATGGCATATATTGAAAAGACCTGTGTATTTTATAACCAGATCTAAACAGCATATAAGCATCGCTGTTCTCCATTTAGTATGTTAATATAGGCCGGTCGTTCCCCTGCTGCTGCATGTCCGTAATGTTTTATTCACTCAGCAACAACAACAACAACACCACCCCCTCCCCCCCCCCCCCCCCCCCCCCCCAATGTGTGCGAGTAGCATCACATGCATAAAATTCACTTGAATGAAGCTTAGACCCATACGAAATAATTGGTTACATGCCAGGCTTGGGTATATCAATATTGTTGTAATGCTGTATGTATTCACAATTATTTAATATGTACGGTGTAATGGAAACCAAATTTAACGAGATAAACCATTTATATCCATGAGTTTTATATTTCTCACAATAACAGCAATACATAAACCTTCGCTGCTTCGAGTTTCGTCGCTTCACTCTTTTGTCGATTTTCAATTATAACCATGTTTCCAAATTCCATCGCCTGTCTCGCTCTTTTATCGCTCTTCGTCGCCAACGCGCCATCGTGTTTCTACATTCAGTATTTTAATAGGTCGTTCGGTGTGCACTGTCATTTTTAATTTTCCACATTGAATTTCTTTCTTATTTGTGTGATTAAACATATTAGTACTCTTTCTTATATGTGTGATTAAACATATTAGTTAATTTTTTAAATAAAATAACCAAATATTTATATGATATTATTCTTGTGCTTATACTGTTGCAGTTCATTGTTATTTGTATGGTAACAATCACCCCTTTATCTATCCCTTCAGATTCAAACAATCACTATCAGTCCTAGTCCCTGTTAGATCTCTTTCTATCTCGTGTTCTAAATAAATAAATAGATCAGAGTTGCAGGGATACTGAAGGTTACAAGTTGATAAAACACATATAGACAATCGTCTCGTGCTAGCATTGGGGCACCAACAGAATTATACGTACGTTACGACTTTGTGTCCGTAACGTAGCTATCGTTTTATTGTTGTCCTTGTACGGTCACTGAACAGTTACCTGTATGTGTTTTTAAGTTGTTAATCTAAAATCAATCTAAAATCTCACCAACAATAAAAACTGTACATGTATAATTTTCATCGACTACCTTCTCAAGAATAATTGTAAAGTGAGATTTTATTTACGTATTTAAAAAATGTGTTAGAGTATTTTATTTGTTTGATGTATTCTTATGTTTATTTCTATCTATTTAGCCGTTTGACCTAATTGAGAGTCGAATATATAGTTATTTACGGGGTTTTTTTGGTGTTTTTTTTTTATATAACTGCACTAATCAGTTGAAAGAACGAGATATGCCTGTACACTAATTTTGAATCATAATTACAGTTTAAATGCAGACTGCAGATCTGTCCACATCAGAGTCAACTTCTCTAAAAGTGTTAATCAAAGAAAGGCACGTTGTTCTTGAAATTCTTGACTGTCGAGTCTTTTATTCGGGATCAGGATGCTGGGCATTGCATGAGCTACAGCGGGCAGCTACCCAAAGATGACTACTAGCGTCAGGGGCAGCGATCCAGAGCTATCAAGACCCTTCTACACCTTCAAGCAGTGATCCTGGATAACAGGCTACAACAGATTAGACTGGCTAAAGAGAAGGACTGGCTAAAGAGAGGGAATCGAAAAGGGCAGGTTAACCCGGTACTCAAAAATGCCTGCTGAAGTCGAATGTGTCGGACCGAAAGGTGCAAATGTCTAGTCAAACTGTAAATTATGACACAGCGCGTTCTCCTGCTACTTGCAAAGCCATTTTTAGAACTTGGCAGCGGGAGATTGAAAACGAACGAAGGAGGGAAAGAAGAAGAGTCTCACCAGAAACCCATGCTGATATTTGGCTTTATGGTTTTCGATCAACTGATGCAATGCTTCTAACCTGATGAGGTTTACGAAGGAGACTATGCGTTTCAGGTCCCCACAGCTTTTCAAGCATGGTCGCTCACCCGGACCATACTGCCTCTCCAAAATCTGCATAAGTGGGACAGTCCTACAGGATATGTTCGAGTGTTTGCTTGGGTGCTCCACAATCACACGTAGCGATGTCTCTAAGATCTATTATGTCGAGGTGGGCCTTGAGTCTACAATGTCCCGCTTTGTGCTGGTATTTTCATTCCGTCCTCATGCATCGTTTGATGAGTGTCTTTCCTTCTTTATAGCTCTGTGGAGGGCAAGACTGTGTGCCACTACTTCCGGCTTTTGCTGGCTCATCTCCCATCTTGTTTGCAATGATACGACAGTGGGCCAGAATCTACTGTATGACTAGATATGTTAATCGGGACAGAATCCTGATGTATCATTTTATTTCGTGTGAGAGTATATTTTGTTTTGGGCATGAGATGGCATGGATTACACTCATGGAGTCTGTTGTTAGAATAACCGTTTCCTTTGAGTTGTGTTTTGGTTGATTGATAAGAATCTTGAGTTGCTGCATGTGCAGATGTTGCTTGAACCCTGAAATTGATACAGGTCTGTCCTGCTGGCATGCAGTAGTTTTCCAGGCTGTCTAATCGAAAGAAAGCAACGCCACGGCCATCACCCGGTGTTGATTTTTGCCCAGTGCTGTGAATGTCAAAGTTAGGAGATTCGACCAATCCTCGGTAAACGGCGGTAGTAATTAGGACTCTCTTTTATGATAGTCAAATGTCTCGCCAACTTATTAGTGACGTACACAAAACATGTCTGTCAAAAGTGTAAATACTAGTAGCAGTAACAATTCCGCCATCCCTTACTGGTGAGGAATAGAACCACTGCACCTCCATGAATGTCGTTAAAGGTGACTGTTGAGAGTTTTGCATTGGACTAGCGGCCTCATCATGTAAAACGGATTACAAATTGCATCCACTGCAACATCTCACTAAATTGGTGTAGGCTTCCTGAAGGAGGCCACTGTAGTGATAACTCTACCTCAGCTGAAGTGAAAAAGGAACAAGAAAAAGAAGAATATGTGCAATCACTGAAAGCAGAAATACGATCACCAATGTCGCTGCTCCACTCGCTTATCACTGATAAGTCTACAAAGTGTGTAATACAAAGTGTCAAATCAAACTCGAGCATATTCGAATTCACGCAAAAATAGCGGTTTATGTATATTCCATATGCAACATATCAGTTGATATAATAAAACACACGAAACACCCATTACCAAATATGTGCCTATTTCCACGCTGCTGTATATTGCATATATTTTATGATTGGTTTCTATTATGCACAACTTTGCCTGTGTGTTCCATCAGTGTGCTTGCATGTTCGTTTTTCTCTGAATGTGCACGATATTTTCAGCACCCCGTGATTACACAGGTACTCAAACCACCAACACAGCGATGCCTATAGTTCAGCGGCAGATGTCACTTAGTAAGTACTGAACATCTCTAACTATAAGATATACCATTAGTACCCATTTATTATAACCTCTCAGACATAAATTACGAATTGTTGCCCACTGTATTGGTGGCGATGTCGTTGACTATGCATGTATGTGTATGCATTGAACTAGCTCCTTGGAAAGTTGCAAAGGTCGCTTAAGTAATCACTATGTACACAAACGAGCGCCTCCTTCTAAGTGGGTCAATGTCTGCCTATAATGATGTTGCAGCTATATATGTGGTATTAGTTTTGGTTAACCATCACAAACTAGCTCAATCTAAATAAATTGTCCACTTACGCTGTGTGCACCGGTGCCTATTTAGACAAACACATGAATTGATCCCAAAATGGTAAGTATTTAAGTTACCAATGTCAGAGTGCCACTGATTACAGGCATAACACCCATAAAATGTATATTTAATATGGTTTCATATAGGCCTAATATATTGTTACAGGAGATTGTGACAACAATATACACAATAAGTCAAGAGTTTGGATTAGACATAAACATAAAGAAAACACAGACTATGGTAATTGGGAAAAGTGACCAGAAACCATGAATGCAGATAAAAATAGATCATCAACTACTTGAACAGGTACATAATTTCTCCTATCTGGAAGATGGAAGCTGTTAAAAAGAAATCAGAAAGAGAATAGATTTGGCCAAGATGGTATACGACAACATGCGACACATACTGACATCCAAACAGATAATCCAGAATTTGAAAATGAGAATGATCAGGTGCTATGTATACTCGTCACTACTTTATGGCGCAGAAACATGGACAATGAATAACAGGTTGGAGAAGAGTATTGAAGCCTTCGAAATGTGGGTATATAGAAGCTCGTTTCAGTATCTTGCCAGCAGTAGATAGGTGGGAGATTCTTCTGTGGTTTGCCGATATCTGCAGCATTAACGATTTCCCTTCCGCTTGTATAAGTCAACGATGGTAACATCTTGAGCTCTTGTGCGACAGTCTAAGAAATGTATACATCCGTTATTATACCCGAAGTTTCGTTTGTCAGAGTAGTATTTAATACATGAAATCTTATGGCCCCTAACTTGTTATTTTGGAGTAGTGCTGGTAGTACATGAAATCGTATAGACGGTAACTTGTTATTTTTCGAGTAGTGCTGGTAATACATGTGGTCTTATAGACGGTAACTGGTTATTTGGGAATGTGTTAAAAAATGTAAGTAGCGTGTCCATTGTAGAACGTCGTTTCTTACAACTGCCAGCCTATTTGGCTGTTGTAAGTTTCTTGGCACGTACGGTATGTTTCCATTACTTTCGTACGTGGAGGAGCGATACCACCAAGAAAGAAATACCGTGTCTGCTAAACTGGACACGATATACGTTGAGATAGTTACGTGGACGTTTCATCCCTAGGCCACGAATAGTGTAGACGGTAACTTGTTATTTAGGGGAAGTGCTGGTAAAACAGGTAACCTTAGCTTGTTATGTCAGAGCAGTCGAATCATATCCTATGCGGGGGTTGCTTTCTTTAATGTCAACGAGTGAGGCCAAGATTGATTTTTAGCCATAACTAACTGTCCTACGGCTTGTTCTCATTGCTGGGGTAGTCGAGGGGTTTTTAGGCTGAGGACTACAGGCCGCTTCGTCACTGCTGTCGCTACATCGTATGCTGGCTATGTTTGTTTATTTCACTCCCAAAAGAGAAACAACATATGCTGTACTAGGTATTCGAACCGTTGCCCTCCTTGTCGGCAGGCAGGTATCGAAACCATTACCGCGCGCTCTTTTTTTTTAAAGTCATAATTGGCTTTATGAATTGGTCAAAGGTTTTACTAGTTAAGAGAAGTCAGCAGATTGATGCAAGGTCTAACGTGCTGACCACTGTTCGTCGCTCTCTAGCACACGTTCCTGTACGTGGTTCATCAGTGCCTGTAACTCCTCATCGGTTAATTCGTCTCTGTGGTCGTCAGTCAATTCATCACTTTCTTCCCCCAGCATGTCAGTGAATTACGCTTGCCTGGCCAACTGAACAATGCGTCTGACTCACTTGATTAACTTCGGTCGGGAAGCCCTTCAAATCGGCCACACATTGGTTTGGCCAACAGGCATTGACTGTTTCATGCCTGATCGCATCTATTGCCTGTTTAATATAAGTGATGTAATCGGTAATGTTGAAGCAGCGCTCACACTGCGGTTATGGCCGCTAAGTCTAGCGTGGAATCTGTGGCGCCAATAAGTTTTCTATTTTTTGTTAGTAACGTTTTCATTTTTCCAAGCGCGCGTATACTTGAATTAGAAAAAGTTCCATTTATGTAAGAAGTGAGTTTATTATATATAAATAGCACATTCTTAAAACGTCATGTGTGTAGTTTTATGGGCAGTTAGTATCACTTTTAACTGGCGTATTTCTTCCTTTGAATAGACATTATCTACACGCATTCAACACATCGATACTCAACAAGACACCCAGAGACTGGCTTATTTCTTCCTTTAAATGGACACTCTCTACACGCATTGATCACTTTGACACTCAACAAGACACCCAGAGACTGGCTTATTTCTTTCTTTAAATGGACACTCTCTACACGCATTGATTACTTTGACACTCAACAAGACACCCATAGACTGGCTTATTTCTTCCTTTAAATGGACACTCTCTACACGCATTGATCACTTTGACACTCAACAAGACACCCATAGACTGGCTTATTTCTTCCTTTAAATGGACACTCTCTACACGCATTGATCACTTTGACACTCAACAAGACACCCATAGACTGGCTTATTTCTTCCTTTAAATGGACACTCTCTACACGCATTGATCACTTTGACACTCAACAAGACACCAAGACACTGGCGCATTTCTTCCTTTAAATAGACATTATCTCCACACGCATTGCGCACGTCAACCAGAAACTGAGAGCAGAGTTAACATATTAAGCTGCCTATAGTTGTGTAAATCTAGGCCTCTTGCGCACTGGTCCGCCGGGGTCTTTGTGTATGACAAAAACAAAAATAGCACCATTGCCCAACAGAGAGCATATCGTAATAGGCAACTAACTGTGTGACATGACATAACATCGGCCATGGTTAGGTTGTTTGTCAAGAGCAGCATAAATGGCGCCTAACAGGCTGCGGGTCTTTTTGTTCTAGTGTTTATGTCTAATGACAGATGGACTCGCACATCGGTTAACTACTCTTCAAGAAAGTGGCTATATACAGATTATGTAGTCTTCTAAACCAGTATAAAACGTAAAGTTATAGGCTATTATTTCACATGTCAGATAGTTATCATTATTTTACATATAGACTCATATGAATACAGGCTTCCACCGATTTGTAATCTGTGATGTATTTTTGGGACACCATATGTCTTGGCGTCTTCTTCGACGACTATTTGTCAGGTGTTCTTTGGCCTAAATTCTTCTTTTCTGTATTGTGTTCTAACTGAGCCTTGCATATTTCTATTGTTCGTATTTTGCATGAGGACGTATTCGAGTAATATAAGTATAGTATAGAATAGTATACTATAAGTATAGTATAGTATATCACAAGAGTCGATGCTCCAACTGTCTATGAGCACGATGAGTGGCTGCGCCCTAGGATGCATGTAAAAAGGATGATGGCCTTCTGATTTGGAGAAACCAGGTTGTGCGTGGACGTCAGCAGGGACCAGCGTATGTCAGATACGATCGCTTCTCACCCTTGATCTCCATGGCCTGCTTTAAGAGCTATTAGGCGAGACCATTCTCTGCAAAGCGGGTCATAAGGCCAAACAGCGACGGATTAGCATGGTGAGTGTGCACTCGAGGACTTCGTCGTTTGAGATCCGGTCATACTGGTAGATCATAACAATTCACCTCTGACTGCGCACATGGAAGACTCCATGTGCTTCTGATCTTCTTGTGGAAAAGTCTAGGTTTCATGACCGCACAGCAATGATGGCGACAACACAAGTCATTTCAATTCGTAGCTTGGTTCTCAATGAAAGCTTCTACTCGCTCCAAACCTGACTCCTGATATGATGTCTGGGTGGTTCGTGCTCAGAGTTTTTGTTTACTGCCCAGGTCAATGAAATTCTCGGTGGAGTTGACATGGGTGGCCTAGACAATAATTCCTACTGTTGTGGGATTGCAGCCAAGTTTGTGTGTCTTGGTTTTTGTCCATGAAATGGGGAGATCTCATCTAGAAACAAGGTCTTGTAGCTATTCCAGTGGTTGTATAAGTGCCTGAGGGTGGGAGCCTCGTATGACTACGTCATCTGTGTAGTCAAGGTAATTCACACACAGCTGGGCAATGGTGACGCCTGGGATGTACATCAGCTGACAGAGTATCCAGTCCATGGCACGGCGAGTACTCATCCCTGTAGGACAACGGATGAATTAGATACCTATCCGAGAGATAGTAACACAGGCAGGTTCTTGATCCAGTGTTCCAGTATAGCTGCTCGATTACTAGATTAGCCATGACCCATTGCAGTTGGCTGGAAAATTCCACTTGTTTTAAGGCATTCCACAGGGCAGATCTTCCCACAGAGTTGAAGGCAACCTTGTGATTGATGTACACAGAGTCAAAGGCAACCTTGTTGTTGATGTACACAGTCGAAGGCAACCTTGTTGTTGATGTACACAGAGTCGAAGGCAACCTTGTTGTTGATGTACACATAGTCGAAGGCAACCTTGTGATTGATGTAAACGACGTGGAGGCAGTGGTTGGATTCCTGGTGTATCTCCATGAGTAAGTGAACAGCAAAAATGGCGTCAATGGTCGAATGGCATGCAGTGAAGCCAGACTTATGTTAAGGACACAGTAAAGAGCTTATATTCGAGTGGCTACTCATTCCAGAGCCGTGTAGACATGTGTGCACACTGTACTTTTATTAACACTGCCTTTTTGGGGGACATTGCAGAGATATCTCGGTGAGACTCGCTATACGACATCTCCAGGATCTTGCCATGATAGTATACTTAGATATCTCAGTGAAACTCGCTATAGGACATTTCCAAGTTCTTGCCATAAAAGTATACTTACATATCTTAACTGCTGAATGTTCACTTCTTGGTTCATTCTTTCCACTTTCAATTTCTCTTTCAAATAGGGCTTCTAAATATGTCCGTCATGTACATAATTTTTTATTTCTTGGACTATTTCCGTTTTCTCCCTTATTATCTTGGACATTGGTTTGTTTTTTTAAATCTGTATTTCGTGGTTGTTCACATTTCTCTGCATCATACAGTTACATAGAGAACATATGTAACAATTGATGATTCTCATTATTTTCCCAATTCTTAAATGTTAAAGTAAAGCCAATATTACTTTTATTTGCATGACTTTGATATAATTTTAGGGCACAAATTGCTTGGCAACGTCTAATTTCCTTGCAAAAAAGTAGCCAAACATGTGCAGGTTGAAATGTACCTGTCTGTCATTTTTAATGGTGCTGACACATTCTTTTCTGTGGGTATGTTTTTGTGTTCAAATTTGTTCAAAGGCGATGTTGTACTATGTTTTGCATCTAATGGTCCAGTGCATCCAACTTTAGAACGCATTTAAAAAATGAGTTTACTTCTCATTGGGATATGACCTTGCTATCTTGAGATATAAACCTAGCAAGTTTGGGTTGTGAGTTGTGTCACTATCCCTTTTGCTATGCCACTGCCACCCCACCCCACCCCACACAGAAACGAAACCCAAAAAATATCCCAAAACAGTAACATATGAGATATAATGTTCAAACAATAATGGTCTTTACCATACAGTGACAATGAAAATAACACCTAAATACATTTAACTAAGCTAAACAAGTAGGGTGAAGTTGTAAATCAAGTATTACAAACAATTTCTGTTGGACTCAAATCTTCTGCTTTACATGACTTTATTTGATTTCAATTAATGTATTCATTTCTTGTCATTCTCAGTTTTGTAATTATAACTTTTTAAAACCACCTTACATTATTTGATAGGTAACTGTCTTTGTGCTGCTTTTGGTTGTTCTTTTCTAGGCAAATACCTTTATTGGTCAACAAGTCTGCCCTCATTTGTCATTTTTCCCATTTAAAATTCTCTTTTAATTTATTTTGTTGGGCACATTTCACTAGTTTTTTGTTTTAACCAGCAAAAACATAGTTTACTTATTTTCAACCTCAATTTATACAGATGGATCTCCTAGACCACCCCAGATCACCTCTGCTACTGCTCTGAATCCAAACCAAATTGAGATTGTGTGGACCCAGACTGAACCACCAACTCCCATTCATACAACTGTTGTCTACTATAAGAATACAGGTAATGATTATCTTCTTGTAGGAATTTTGGAGAAAGACAATATGTAGCTTATGTTGACATGTATATGTGTGTTTGAAATTACTTTTTTTTTAACAATCATTTAATACATTTGTTGTCTTGTCTTGATCTAGCAGCACATCTATGTAGAGCATGGGTATCTGGCTGAATTTTCTACCATCTCAGGTGAAAGTAAGGAAGAACTGTCCCATCACTAGGGAGTAAGGGGTCTTCGTGGCATATTATTCAAGCCGTTTGCCTCGTGTTCAGACAATCAGGGTTCGAATTTGAGCTGCGACTGTCGGTTCATGTTGACAATTTTTTCCGGAGATCCCTGGTTGCTTGAAACCTGTAGGGCTCGAACCCGTGTTGTTTCCATTTATCGCTTTGAAAGTTGAGTGCCTTACCTCTTGATCACAGTGAGCCCTGCTCTTCTAGGTACAATGTTTTTGACTAGGCAGTTAACACCTCCAGTTACACAAGGAGAATGTGACTCTTTACCATGCAGGACAGTCTTCATGTATGTGATACTATACCAGACCAAGTGTTTCCACAGTGAGATTATTAGGTCAAGAATGAAGCAGGAGAAGTCCTTAACAGAAAAACATTATAAATCAAGGGCATTCAAGTCAAACCGGAACTTTCTTTTAAGGAAAAAACTTATTTTTTTCAATTAGTTAAAATGTCATTTAGTTTGCTATATAATCGCCTGCAACATTTATGCACTTATCCCAACGTTTAAGCCTGAAAAGCTTGAAAAGCTTCAGCGAAGAAAGATTTGTCAGTATGTCTGAACCAATCCAGGTAAGCTTGTTTCACTTCATCATCAGTGCTGAAATGCTGACCTCCCAGGAATTCTTTTAGGGGTACAAACAGGTGGAAATTGCTTGGAGCGAGGTCTGGGCTGTAAGGTGGATTTAGCAATACCTCCCAGCAGGGTTGCTGCAGATGGCACATAGTGCGGTGAGCTGTATGAGGTTGAGCTTTATCTTGCAGGAGCAGGACGTCCTTTGTGATCAAACTAGGCCATTTTTTCTGCAGATCGTTATGCACATCACTGAAAATGCATATGTCCTGTTCACTGTTGATAGTGGCACCATCTGCTAGAAAATCAATAAGAGTGATGCCAAGTTTGTCCCAGAAAGCACTCGCCATCACTTTACCTACAGACTCAATTGTCGTAATTTTTTTGGGTAGTGGTGTTTGCTTATGCTTCCATTGCTTGGATGCTTGTTTAGATTCAGGAGTATAATGATGCACTCAGGTTTGGTCACGTGTAATGAAGTGATCCAAAAAGTCATGCTCTTCCATGTCAAAACGTACCTTCAATTCAGTGCAGGCTTGAACTCTTCTCTGCTGGTCAAAAGTGGAAAGCTGTCTTGGTACCCAACGTGCACTAACCTTCTGAAAATGTAAATGTTCATGAATAATAGTGTTCACTGTACCCAGAGAAAAACTTGTCTCTTATGCAATTTTGCAACATGTTGTGCGACGATTTGCCAGAATAAGCCATTCCACAACCTGGATACTCACAGGAATGACTGGGGGAGGGGGGGGGGGGGGGGGGGTTAAGAGTCCCCACGGCAGGAACCATCACTCACGTATGTATGGCCTTCTCTAAAACGTTTACACCATTCAAAAGTCTTACTGTGGCTGAGTGTCTCATCACCATATTATGATAGCAGTCTTCTGTATATTTTCGCAGATTTCACACCTTCTTTCACAAGACACTTCATCACAACATGCTGTTCCATGCAAGCACTAACAGTGTTGTCAACTATTTTAATTTATCTGTCATGGGACTGGCCCATGTCAAGTGGGCCACCTAGCACAGTAATAGGACACAAGTGCCCCTAACTAATGGTAGTAGTTCCATTATGCTATAACCCATTCTGGTAGAACTAGAACAAAAAGGTTTGATTTGAACACCCCTCGAATATGCTGTTTAATAAATCTAAGAGGACATAGCTCCAAAAACATGGTAAATTCTTAGTTTTTCACTGTTGGTGGTAAAGGAAAAACTGAGACTGCATGGGGCAATCAAACTATATTAATCAATCATACAAACCTAACTGGTTGACCTCAATGAGAATTAACTCTGCTATTATAGTTTAAAAATTAATATAGATGAATTAAACTCAGCCTCATCCATCAGATATGTGTTTATTTAGTTCTGTGCTTTGATCTGATATTAATTTGTTTAACTAATACTGTATTAAATTTATGTTTTGCTGCATTCATAGTACCAGGTAAGCATATCTCTATGTTAAGCCACCTGCGAGAAAGTACAAATCACACACAACCATACTCATCATATGTCATGCTGAGTAGTGCACATAGACGGTTGCTACAACTTCCTGACTGTAGTGTAAATGATTCATTCTGTTGTTGACTTTCATCCATGTAATAATATTAAACTGCCCAGTATCTTCTCTCTTTGCTGCCACCTTTTATCACAGTGTATATTTATCACCTCTTCTCTCATGTCATGTCCAAGTAAGATGACTGCTATATTCTATGTGTAATAATCTTACTGTGTTAATTGCTCTCTCTCAGCATATCCTAATTACGTTCTTCTGGAAAAACGCCATTTCTGTGGTTTCAATGAACCTCCTTGTTTGTTTACAAGGATCCATGATCCACTTCCGTGTGATAGAGTTAGGTCCTATTTAAAGGTACTTGCTGTCTCATTTCCATTGACATAGACATATATAGAAGCCTTTCCATACTCCAAAACGCTGTTTTCGCATGGGCTGACACAAGGAAATAAAACAAGAGGAGATCCTTTTGCAGATGAGAAATGCAAATCTGGTTTACAAACTTTATATTATTCAGTTCTCTTTATCTAGTGTTGTAATTCAATGATATGTTTTAATTTATACATTTCTCCTCTATTCTTCTCTGCTCTGTTTTGTCAAGTTCTTTACCCAAAAATATATCTGCAACACTTCTGTGCTTATCTTTTTACGGTTATCTCCATGTTCAGCTATTTCTATCTAGTTTTGCATAAGATGTATTTTCTGCTGTTACCATCTGTTCTTCGGAACAGCTATTTCGCCTCCGAAAATTATTCTAAATAAAATCTGTACACAATCACAGTGAAACTGAATACCAATGATGAATATAAACCATAGGAAATTAGACACAGATTTCTTCTGTGAAGTTCTCATATGCTAAATCCTTCATAAAAAGCATATGTCGAAATTGTATTCTCATCTTGTGAGATTTTTAAAATTTTCAGTTAGTAGAGCAAAAAGATAATTAACAATGTTATATCATTTCTCTTCAAGAAACTTTGTGCAACTCAGCGTTCAGATTTGTTGAGCCACACAATCAAGATACTGCTCAAAATTATACAGGGGAGAATTTAGTGTGCAGTAGACAATGACATTCTGGGAAACCAATTTGAATTTTGACAGAACAGCAGCACAAGAGAAACAATATTCTGTTTAAGGACACTAGCAGAAAAATATTTATATCTGCTTATAGACTACAAAAAGACCTTTGACAGAGTCTAGCATGAGAAGCTAATTGCTTGTATGGAAAATATATATGTATTGATGGAAAAGACACAAGAATATTCAGTAACATATGCTACGAGCAAGCTGCCACTGTAAGATCTGGCAGGAGTTGCTGATAATTTGCTTTCTTTCTTTTCAACCACTTGTGCCATGAAGCATCATGAGGAGCTTCAGTTCCCTTTCTTGAGTCAAGTGTGTTGTTGTTGTAGGCCCATGCTGTTGCTATGTACGACCTCCAATGAGTATGGGATAATGGCAAGATCTCCCTTAGAACAAAAATTCACATTTACCAGTCATGCATAGTTCCAGTCCTTTTTTACTGCTCTGAAACCTGGACATTACTCAAATATTATATATCAAGACATGCGCAATCAGCAGTGCATCCTGTGATGCAATGGCATGATTACATCCGCAACGTAGAGGTCTTTGCAGAAACAAGCCTCTGCTTAATGTAGGAAATTCTGAATCCCGCTGAGTCTCCTTGTTAGTCATGTCATACGGCTGGGCCAGGAAACCTTGGCCCATAAGATACTTCACAAATCATTCCTCAGCACCATATGGTTTCCCTGACTGGCTGGAGGTGCAGAAGAGGCCGTTCCCACACAGTATGGCTTCGGCAGATAACAGAACCACCCTGGATGTGGCCGAATGATGCAATAGGTCTTAATCTTCTAAGCAAACTTATTAGTTGTAGGATTTCTCTTATGACATCTACCCATCTGTCAATTGGCCCTCCTCATGCCCTGTAGCATGATCTTCTTGTGTTATTTATGCAGTGGTGGTTGATCAGATTGCATTCTCATGCTATGACCAAGCTATTGTATTTTCTTTCTTTAACCTTGCAATGCCCAGGTTTTCCTAATTTGGAACTATAATAACGAAGAATGGAAGATGCAAAATATAAATCAGGTGGAGAATAAGGATGACCAAATCTGTTTTCACCAACATTAGTCATATATTGACATCCAAAGAAGTAACTTACAAATTTAAAAAAAAGGGTGATCAGGTGTTAGGTGTGCATGTTTTTATATTTTCAATGAACAAACATATGAAAATTATCGCGTTGAAATGAAGTAAACAAATGAAGAAGTCTTGGAAAAATTAACACCACAAAGAGAATTGGTGAACGAAATCACAGTCAAGATATTTTGATCATATCAAAAGACATTCTACCTTGCTGAAAATAATACTAGAAGGAAAGACGGAGGGCAAATGTACCAGAGATTAACAACGCTAATAAGTGGGGGGATAACATCAATAGATGAATAGGGAAAGTCTGTCAGAACGCGCCAGCAAGGCAAGAAACAGAGAATGTCTTAGTCGACCTGTGCATCTACGTGGGCATTAGCCCTTGTGCAGGTTCCAACTCTTGTGGGAGTTGCTAGTAGCCAGGAGGCTTATGCGGGTTGGTAGTAGCCGGGTGCATTTCTTTACTTAGCGGGCTGGTCTCAAGCAGTGCTATGTTTTTTGGTTTTGTGCTGGTCTCATCTCGGTTTCCAGTCGATTCTGTCTCTGGCATAGGTTGTCCAGTGGATGGCTAACTTGTTTGTTTTAGAATCGCGAGTGTTGTGCAGCTCGAGTGAATCTTGCCATCTAGTACGTCTGACAGAGGTCTGAAAGAGTATGTTGGTACTCCATTTCAGCTGAACATTGATGTGGCGATGGCACCCTCTCCAACTTAGATTTAATTTCTGATTTTTACATTTATTTTTAATTTGTTCTTTAATATTCTATTTTTTCTTCTTCTTCTGCATTCAGGTTTTCTGATCATGCTAAATCTTCAGTCCTATCACCAGGATGAAGTGCAGTAAATATTCTTTTCTATTTTGCCTGTGCAAAATTGACACATTGCGGTAGTATGACTAAAAGAGGACAGAACACACATTAATGTAATGTGGCATGCTTAGGATGGGATGGCAATGGCTGGGTTACACATTACAGCAAGCTATTGATAGCATTACAAGACAGTCTTTGTTCTGGAATTGAGAGACAGACCAAGACGCACATAAAAGAAGAAGTTTAAAGCAAATATAAGTGGTACAGGAAAGGTATCGATAGAGCTGGAATGAATGGCCAGGACTAGAGAACTTAGCATGTATTTATTGAAGACCTGTGCTTCTTTGAGAGTGGAAAGGTTTTAATTGTATATAAATTCTGTAAATATCTGTATTCTGTAAATTCATGGAACAATTTAAAAAAAAATAACTTTGCTGAATATGTCATTGCCTAATCAGTTTAAATTATCAATTTTTATGTTAAATTATCTCTCCACTTTTAGCCACAGAAGCTGAAACATCAACAGCATATGTAACTTCTGGCAAGTCTCGAGTTATTGACTCCTTGACACCCAATACGACATACATTCTTTTTTTGAAGAGTTTCAATACATTTGGACCCAGTATCACATCACATACAGTCCGTGTCACAACGCCACCCATGGGTGAGATTTCAGTGGTGATTTGTAAAGATTGTCATTTAATTTTGTTGATTGACACATAAACATCTTCCAACTCAGAATATGTTGACATTCATATGATGTCTAGTTTCCTTTAGAAGTTCCACATTTTTGTCTCTTCAAGCTGGATTAAAATAAATAAATTTATTAATTCATCTGGTAAATTTTAAGTTTAGTTCTAATCTTAAGAATCATATATGTTTGCTTTTTCATACTTGTCAGTACGTATCAAAATGAAAGCACATTTTTATTTCATTTCAATGTTAAAACTGTATGAGGAAATGTAGACGCTACTAATATGTCCATTTTTGTTCTGGCATGAAAACAACAGTTAGTATACATCGATATATTGAGTTAGAGGTTCATATCTATGGTGCTTCCTGTGTGTTATTGTCATGCCCACTGCACTTAAAAGAATTGTTTGTTTTCAATGTACTAGGTCCCATATTAAATGTTGAATTGTAGTGATTTGTCAGCTTACATGAAATGGTTTAGTCACATTAGTGTATTAGTCGCTGACTGCACCAGAATGTGAACAGTTTCTGGGGGGGTGATTGTTTTTCTTATCATTCACCATCTGCTAGTAAATGAGCTGATTCTATGGTAATATGTTATATGCATCCAAAAGTTGGATACTTTTTCATTTAAAAAATCAACCCAATCTATTAATATCCTCGCCTGTGCTATGGAGTATGCATTGTGCTGAGATTCTCCAAAAATATGGAGAAGAACAGAGCATGTATAGGTTAATTTGTGTGCAATGATATTGATTCTTCAACTAAACTAAACTAAACTCTTTCAGGACATATAAATAGAACACATTTTTGATTGGGTGAAATTTGAGAAGAGATTGTTGTAAATATCTAATATAAGTTACTGTTAGGACATAAAGTATTATAGTTTTTTAATCTTATAGGTTTTATGACTGCAAGTTCTGTTAATGACAGTTACTGAAATTGATTTTTGTAGTCCTACTTGAACATAACAATATGGGAAGGATTATAGAAGAAGGGGGGTCCTTATATTTACTAAACAATATTTACAAGTTTTCAAAGAGAGTTTTACAACAGCACAATTTCAGAAATAGTCTGAAGTTTGACTAACTAATGTCCTCATCAAGAATTATAAGTTTGATGCAATTTGAAATCAAGGACATATTTATTTTATAAGGTTAATGAGGTCATGAAGTATTCTTTTTTGACAAGGGCAAGTCACGACAACTGTCCATGAGCACAATAAGTTGCTGAATCCAAGGCTATTGCATTGCCATCGACAATGATTCCTGCTGTTGTTGGATTGCAGGTTTTGTTGATCTCTTTCTGATTTGACCTTACCGGGTGGCGCATGGCAGAGGGGCATGTTTCCCATCCTTGGTATACATAGCCTGCTTTAAGAGCTTGTGGGTAGGGACATTCAAATAGAACCAGTGATGGTTTAGCATGTTGAGTGTGCTCTCAAGGTCTGTCCATTGGGTGACTTTGTTGTTTGCGATCTGGTCATACCAATAGATTGTAAGACTGTGCCTCTGGCTGCACATGTGGAAGGCTTCAATGATAATATCGGATATTCCTCTAGAATAGCCCAAGTTTCAGAGTCTAACATTATGTAATGTAAATTCATAACTTGGTTTTCAGTGAAAACCTCTGTTGGTTTCAAACTTGATGCAGAATGTTCTTAGTGCAGCCAACTCTTTGAATGATGTCCAGGTAGCTTCATGCATTGAAGTTTTGAATCCTCAGTGAAGTTAGCATGACTGTCATCACAATAATTCCTGCTGTTGTTGGATTGCAACCAAGGGTTGGTATCTTAGTCTCCATGAGATGTGGAGGCCTAATCTAGTTGTAAGGCCTTATAGATACTTCAGTGGTTTTATCAGTGTCTGAGAGTGGTAGCCTGGTATGACTATGTCATCTGTGTGAGGTTGGTCACATGCAGCTCACCTACGGTGATTCCTAGGTGGTATATCTCCAGCTGACTGAGAATTAAGTCCATGGCACGGCAGAACAATACCAAAAACAGGATGAAGTTAAGAACCTGTCCAAGAAATGGTGACCCAGGTGGACTCTTGCTCCAGTGTTGCAGTGTAGATGCTCAATTAGCCATTGCAGTGTGATGAAGGATCAACATGTGAGGTGTTGGCCAGAACAGCACAGACAATACCGGCTCTTGCACTGCTTAATAAAATCTGGCAAGACAAACGGTTAGCCATATTCACAATGTGTACATTGGTCCTGTCAATATTCCTTTATGATTGTGAGACCAAGACAATTACAGCTGACCTGCAGTAGAGGATACAAGCCTTGGAAATGAGATGTTTCTGAAGACTTCTAAACACCACATACAAAGATTGAGTTACAAATGAGGAAATATGAGAAAGAATTATAATAGCAATATGGCCTTTTGAAGACCTCTTCGCAAAAAGACAGAAACTCACATAGTACAGCCACATATCCAGATAAAACAGTCTTGCAAATACGATCCTGCACGGCAGGGTGCAAGGCGAACGATGAAGCGGTTGTCCCAAAGAAGACAACATAAAAGAATGAACCAATCTCCAACCAGAGGAGTCACAGGCAATAGTCGCTGCTAGAGAGGGGTCGCATGGTATTCTGGGGGTATCTTCATGGGTGCCCCCAATGTCCATACCAGTTACGGGATGACCTTACCTTTGTGCTGGGAACTCTCACTTGTTTTAATGCATTCCACAAAGTAGATATGTCTTGAAAATTGTTTACAAATATCTTAATAGCCTTAGTCCTGCCTTTAAAACACACTTTAAATGTATTTGTGAGAAACTGTGTCATCTGAAAAGTATACTAGTTTATATTAGACACTGAGATTCCAAATACACCAGAATCTCAACATTCTCTTGGGCGGATTGTTGTTTTTCCTCATTTTTCTTATTTATTTATCTGCAGTAAAGAAATCGCATATACCCAAGGCATGAAGGCATATATATTCTACAAATTATAATCAGTACTTTAATAGGTATATTTTATTAAGGTACAGACATGCTATTAGTTGTAATGGATAACTTAATCAGTCATATCATTGAAGTACAGCTGTTCTACAAATAGTAATTGGTACTTTAGTCAGTCATAATTGGGGCGGTAGAGTTATTCTACAATAAGTAATTGGTACTTTAGTCAGTCATATTGAGGGGGTAGAGCTATGCTACAAATAGTAATTGGTACTTTAGTCAGTCATATCGGGGAGGTACAGCTATACTACTAATTTACCTTTTTTATTTGTTGTATGATTTCTTTTGATGTTTAATGAATTTTAAACAAAAATTTTCAAATGATTGTCCAAACACAGAAATAGCTTCATTTATATGTGTCAGTTCAGTGTACATATCACATCATCAATTTTCTTATTTTTACATTAGGGGAAATTTAATGTGATTTTCTTAATCTGATCTTTAATTCCTTCTGTTGTGTTATAAATATTAGACTATATCTTCACTTGTAATTATTTTGATAAAGCTAAATCTCTTTCTAGAACCATTTGTTACAAAATGGAATATCATATTTGAATGACCATATATACATATTTTCAGCCTTCCATTTGCCAACTTATTTCTCTCTCTCTCTTTATCTTTATCTCTCTCTCTCTCTCTCTCACTATATATATATTAAAATTAGGAACATAGGATGACTACTGTTACACTCCAACCATTCCTATATTTTAAAGCTATCTTTACTTTCATTCCATGTATTATAATTTTTTAAGTCTTCATTTTATTAGAACTGTAATATTTATTTCTTGAATGTTATTTCATTTTATATACACATTTTCAGCCTATCATGGTGCACTTCGGCGCTCAGCATTAGCAACTATTACCCCTCGCACCATCGCAACAAAACCCAACATGATAACTTACACTAAAAGGCTATCCCCAAACACACCACCAACTACAGTCATTATGGATGCTCGTGCTGCAAAATCAAAAACAAATTTTATAAGTGCTCTGAGACAAATTTTCACTTCAATGTTTTCATCAAAAAATACTACCAATGTAAACATCAAGCCTACAACAGTCATAGAAATCAGTGATCCATCCACAACCATAACTGAAGGTATACATATTTTTGTTGCTATTGAGAGTTCTTTAAACAGGTAGCTAGGCATTCCTTATCAGACATCCTGCTGTGGCATGCTGTGGATTCACTTACTTTTTGCGCTTAAAAAGCTTGCAATGCATAATAAAAACTTCCACTTTGCTTAGATTTTACCAAGAGTAGTTTTAAAAGGCTCAACAGATTTTTCAAGTTATTAATAGTAACTAGTTATGTCATTGTACTTTATTAGTCAGAATTAAAAGTTACGATTGTGTACTTATGACACTGTTTTGTAAGTACCAGCTAAAAGTGCCTAATATTTTGAACAAATAAGTCAATTATTATTGTTTTTAGTTTTTAAAAAAGTTGGTTACATTTAAACAAAAAAACAAAGCACCAAGGAATACCCTCTAGCCTTCTAATGAGAATTTTGAAAAATTCAAAATTGTATTAAAAATCTACCCAATCTATTTACAGGATCCTCGTCAGTGCTACAGAGTTCGTGCATTCATTGTGCTGAGATTCTCCAAAAATATGGAGAAGAACAGAGCACTTATGTGTTAAACCGAGTGCAGTGATAGTGATTCTTCGACTAAACTAAACTATTCTCATGAGAATATATGGTTAATAGAGTAATGAAAGCACTTGGTTTGAGACCAAGTCACAGCATGTGTCAGTTTTAGTTATTTTTAATCACATTCTTTTCAGCTCTCTGAAGCAGATGTCTCCATCAAATGTTTTTCTGCCCATATCCATTGATGTTTCTGTAACTTAAAGTTTGTACAGGATAGGGTAGCCAACTCCATGCCAAACTCTTCTTAGTCACTTATTGCAGATTGCCTGGTAGGGTACAGTGTTACTATTCTTTGCTCCCATTTTGAGCCCCGGTAACACTCAGATGATATACCAGTTTGCCTAGCTTTTACTGAGACCCAGACACTCCTGTAAGTTAAGGAAGTCGGAGCAGCAGGAATAAGAACCTGTGGCTCAACTCATTAGGTTGATAACCTGGTACATTGATGTCTCTATTTGTTCATCCTCATATTACTGTTCCTGCTATGAGATAACCTTTATATTTGAGCATCTAATTGTAGGAAAAAACATTGACCATCTTTTTAAAAATTGTAATTGCAACAGTGGGAGCATCCTAAGCTCCGTTTCAGTAACATGTTTGATAAAATTACGTAGTATACCAGCGTTTATCAAACTATTTGGTCTTCAAAGCCTTATACACTCTTGAACATTACTGCAAAGTCCCAAAAAGCTGTTGTTTATGTTCGTTCTCCCTATCAATATTTACAGACTTCGAATTTAATGCAAATATGTGTTTATTAATATTGTCAAATAGTTCTCTGAAAATGAAAACATAACTAAATGACTATTCATTGTTTCTCAATCTGTGTTCAGGGAGCCGCAGGGCTCTGAGAAGCACACAGTGAGAAACATTACTGTAGGCTTAGTCATTTTGCAAGCAATTTGAAATCTAAAAAAAAATAACTATTTATTTCTTGTTTTTTTTGTGTGTGCAAACATTGCTTAAAAAGTTTCTATCTACTGCAATAATCCAAAAAGGCTGCAGAAACCTGCATTTTTCTGAACTGGCTGAAACTTGCATTTTTCTGAACTGACAGAAGCCTGCATTATTCTGAAATGGTTGAAACCTGCATTTTCCCATAATTTCATGAAACCTGCATTTTTCCTTAATTTCAAGGCACATATGTTCGTTCATAGTATTGGTTCACTAAAAACCAAAAGTGTGATTCTTTTTCTTCAATGCTTTAGTTTTTCAAGAGATCACTTATTTGTCTTTATTTGGTACCAGTGTTAAAATATACATTTTTCAAAGAATATTTTAGAAAAGACATTCACTTTAATTTTTCAAGGAAAACTTTCAGAAAGTACATTTACTTGTATATTTTCAATTAAATATTTCAGAAAGCACATTCACTTGTATGCTTACAAAGAAATATTTCAGATAGTACATACCATTGTATGTTTACAAAGAAATATTCTAGATAGTACATTCCCTTGCATGTTTATCAAGATGTACATTCCCTTGAATGATTCCTATGGAATAATTCAGAGCAAGAAAGTACTTCCATATTTTGTTTAACTCCTTGGGAATATTTGACAAATAGTATATGCACTTGTATACATTTTCCATGGAAAATGTCAGATGAAGAAAGCACCATCATTTGAAAACCAAATTTTGACAAATTGAAATCTACTGCATTTTTTTTGTTGTTGCTTCTCACACAGGTAAATTTGGCATCATTGTCTTCAGTCTCACCAGTTTATTCACCACCAGATCCCCTTTTGCTTCTTGTGTAATTAGTTATTAGTTTGACTACTTTGTAGCATAATCCATCATTTCATCTTGTACTTTCTCAACAAGGCACCCAGCTATCAGCCTTCATAAGGGTGGCCAGCTCAAGTGGGGTCCAACATACTCACCATCGTAACAGGAGAAAGAAAATAATTGATGATTACGAGGGGAGAATGCATGACAGTCTACGAGATGGGTATTATGGAAATGCAAGCTCAGCTGATTGGAACAGTGATAACAATTATCAGACTGAAACACAAATATTGGGTGTCGATCAAGAGAGAGAAATGGCATCCTCAGATCTAAATCACAACCACACCTCTCAGAATAGTAATTCCCAGCATATCATGCCTCAACAAATTGTTATGGTAGTTTCGCCAACTATGGAAACTAATGTCACTAGCAATATCAAGATGGAGGATAGGAAATCATCCCAAGAAAAAGATTTCATAATTGATGGAAGATCAGAAAATAATTGGTTATCCACCAAGTTTGAGAATTTTGATGAAATTAAGGATCCATCACCAAAACAGAATGTGGAGGCTGCAACGCTAGATTCCTCAGCTGTAGAGAAAATCAAATCATTAGTTCATACTGACAGTAATGACAGCACAGAACATGTTAAAGAGCTGCAATCAACACTTGTACCACTTTTACAGAGAGTGGTTGAGAATGATGATACATGGTGGACTAAAAATATGCCATCCAATATTGATGCATTAAGGCAAGGACATAGACAACCCAATAATCATAATTCATCAAAAACAGTTCATAGAAATTTCACAGCAAGTAATGCCATTGTGTTATCAGAAGGGGCAGGACTGTTAACAAAATCAGACAACACAACTAAAATAGTCCATGAGTACAATAATAAACAGTTTCATCATGGATCTAAGTCCAGCCAGAAGTTTGAAAAAGGAAATGATTTGTCTGAAAACTCTGCCCTTTTGCCATCTGTCAACCAATCAGCCATTGAAGCAGAGTCACGTTTGTATCAAGCAACAAGATCATCCTACTTTCTGGACATGCATACATTAGCACCTCACAGTACAGGTGTATGTAAGTTGCTCAATGGACATATAACCACTAGTTAGTACATCCTCAGTAGATTGCCTTCTCTCTCTCTCGCTCTCTCTCTCTCTCTCTGTTTCTCTCTCTCTCTGTATGCTTCCAGACTTCTTAGTAAGCTTTGCCTGACTGGCGCTACAGGCTACTGGTGTCAACACATTTGCTGAAGATATAATCTTGACCACATGCTTTGTATCTTGCTTATATGCGTATGTGTATATCATCATTCAGTAATCATTTACCTGCCACTCCAGATGTTGTAGTATAGGTCCATCACTGCATTGGGATTACCTTATCCAACTTTTAGGGAATCATGAATACATTTGTTTACAGTGCACTCTCATTGGCAATGGTATTTACATAATTAGGTCGCCAGCCTCAGAATGAGATTTGTTCACACAGGCAGATCAACATTTCCATTGTCTGCTCGTGATGCTGATCAACAGACCTCATTGATGCCCTAGTTCCCAAGAGGGATCATTATTTCCTTCCCAGAAGGTTGTGGCATGTGTTCAGAAGCGGTTGAGTCACAACAGGTTTTTAGTTACATCTTGGCTGTTGAAGAATGTCAGTCAAATGGTCATCCTGCATTTCCATTCTCTTCAGCATACATACTGTAACTTTTTTTTTCAACACGGCTTTGTAGTACTATATTTTTTTACAACATTTTGAAAGCCAAGATGGGATCAAAATGAACTAAACAGAAATGATGCGACAATATAATAACAAGAAGAACACGCACAGTATCATACCATATTTGCGCAGGAGTTAGCAAATAACAGTGTCGTCTGAAGTCCTGTATACCTGACTCCAGACATCTTTTTTTAGTGGTAATTGAAAGACGTCATTGATTGTAAGGCACATCCTGATTTTAGAGATGTTTAAATGGAAAAAAGTGCATCTTATTTTACAAATAATTAGTGTATCTGAGGTCTTCAGTTTTATCAACCAAAAGACTTTAAAATAACAAAATTTGTTGGATTAGAGTTATTCTCAGTGCAGTAATATCTGTACTAACATTGCTTCTGCTGACATGATATAGTGATATCATACTAAAGCTTCATTTATATTTAATTGTTTATTCAACATAAAAGTCAAATGGATTGACTGTGTTTCATGATATAAAAATTTAGTATTTTAGCACATCTACAACAAGCAGTCTAGTGCTTCCAAATGGTTACAAAATCTTATCAACAACTAGACTGACGTTATAGTCCATCCTAGAGATCATGAACTCTCATTCAATAAATTGTGAGATCTCCCAAAGGATAGAAGGAGGCTTGCTCAGTTTCAACTGTATTAAACCCATTCTGCAACAGATGAGAAATGATAATGCTAAAGCTTACACCTTCAACAGGGTAGTTACTCAAGCGATGGTATATGGCTACTAGGTGTGAAACATACGGAATGGTGATGCAGATAGATTCGACATTGCTCAACAAGTGAAGGAGCGAAGAACATTGAAGATCTCACTTTGAGACCAAATCCGCAACGCATAGATCAGACTTACTTCTCTGACATCATAGATGTCACGTAATTGTGAAAATACAGATTGGCCACCCATGTCATGTGCATGTTGGATAACAGATGGACACCCTGAGTGATTTCCTGGTGGCCCTACAACTTCAGATGCCCATACAGGTGACCAAGGTTGAGGTGGAGAGATGGCCTGAATGAAGCCTTGGGTCCAACATAGTACACCAACGCAGAAGAATGAAATGAGTTTACTCAACATTTGACGATATGGCATCAGAAATGTGTACCTGATTGGATACTATGATTTAGAGTTTATAGAGAACACAGATACAAAAAGTTTGTTTATAGATGACAACATTTACAAACTTTTTGCAGGAGTGATTGTAAACATACTAGAGAACTTTTAGTTAAGGTTTGACCACCTCCATACAGTCAACCAGTTATTGAAGAGAGCATGGGAAGTACATACGTCTTTGCGCCTTGTGTTTGTGGATTATACAGAAAATGTTGTCAGTGTTGAAATAACTGCAGTGATGAATGCCCTGAGAAACCAAGGTATTTAAGAAGAGTACTCAGCTGAAAGAAGTAACCCATTTTATTGGTCAATCAACATACCAATGCAATAAGCCGTTTGACAGGGTATAGTCTTCACAAAACTTTTCACAGCAGCCTTTGATAGGAAGTCTTTAAAAAATCAATTGGCAGAATGCAGACATCATCATAGAGTGAGAAATGTTAACTCACTTAAAGTTTACTGATGACACTGCAATCATCGGTTAAAGTGTCGGAGAAGCTGAGAAAGGCTTAAACAAGCTCAACAGAGCAAGCATGATGGCTAGCCTAAACAAGAATAGCCAGAAAACCCAATGATACTGAATGCTTCACAAGAAAAACTAAGGCTATGCAATGATTAACTTAAAATGTGAATTCATAAAATTACCTGGGACACGAAATCCGCACATACACACAATAAATTGAGAGAATTTGTGAAGGATAGCCTCAGAATGGCTACTGCAATTGCATCAAATCCTTACTTCAATACATGAAAAACATCAATACAAGGACTTCATCAGCATGGTTATTCCAGCCATCATATATGGCTACAGGATAAGAAACCTGCATAAAGCAAAGGCAGGGAAGCTTTCAGTTCCTCAAAGACCATGACTCATCAGTATTTTTTTTACAATAAATACAACAAAAAAGGGATGTTCTGACACCTGTCCACCCAGTTGCCTACAATAAGATTTAGAGATTGATGGCTAAAACTCTTTGACCAACATGGAACTGCAGGTTAAAAAACAAGAAAACATTTAAACAACTTTTAACTACCTGGAATCAGGCACAAAGTTTTCCTGGATTACAGATTACTATTTGATGAAGTCATTTGGAATGATTCTAGTATGTACTGGGAAGGAGGGAGGGAAGACATATTTAATAGTGGCTGTAATTTCTCTTTCTGAATAGCTGTCAGATTACTTTCCATGACATCATGCTAGCTAAAAATAACCAAATGTTAAATATTTTAATTTTCCACCAACAGAAAAACGTCCTTATTTATGTACACATACATACAAATATCAGCCTGGCTTTCCATATGTTCCCAAATTAATTAATTATTTGTCTCAGTCATGTCTCTCCTTGTTCTGGTTTGTTTGTAATAGACAGAATTAAATAGTTGCTAAACATCTCAGACACATATATCACTTTGTGAGTTCTCCTCTCAGATGCCTTGTATCCAGATTGGTTTAATTGTTTGCTGCATGAAGAAGTCAATATTAAAGGTAAAGTTAGTCCCATAGCTAGTACTACGACAAAAAATGAAATATTTATGACTTTTATGTGCTCATTCTTCAACCTTATTGAGGTGGGGTAACCTATTCACTTTGTTGCCTTGCTGTTACCTGTTCACAGTAGATCCAGGTACAGGTACCCATTGTTTAACAGCGGGTTAAGCTGTAGTGTACCATGATGGGAGACAAGTTTTTTATAAGTGCTCTGCCCCAATCATAGGCAGTAGTGGTATCAAGACGCTGAGCAGCGCATGAGCTGCAGTGGTCAGCGACCCATAGCTGATTGCTAGCGTCAGGGCCAGCGAACCAGAGCTGCCAAGACCCTTCTACACCTCCACGCGGTGATCCTGGATAACAGGCTGCAGCAGGGCAGACTGGCTAAGGAGAAGGGATCGAAGAGGGAATGCTAACCCGGTACTCAAAAAATGCTTGCTGAAGTCGGATGTGTTTAACCGAAAGGTGCAAATATCGCAGTCAAGCTGCAAACTGCGACACAACGCATTCCGTTCTCTGGACTACATTCTGCTACTAAGCCCTTTCAGAGTTTGGTAGCGGAGATTGAGAACGAATGCAGAAGAAGAAGAAGATATGCAGTAGTGGTAAGGTTATCCATTTTTCTCTCTCTCTCTTTCTTTTTTTTGAGGATTTCATATAAAAGCATGTCCAGCTATGTTGGATGCTGGCTTCCATAATGCATGTCCTATCCAGCTCCATTCTCTTCACTTAATTTGTTGTTCCAGTGGCTTCTTTTTCCATGGGTCTTTGTTCCTCATCATGTTCTGCCACTTTATGCCCATTATCCTTTGAATGCATCTGTTAATGAAGGACTTGAGTCTTTGTTGTTGAACATTGGTCATTCTCCATGTCTTCAATCCATACAACAGCATGAACTTTTTATACTGGCATTTAATATTCAAACTTTTATGTGAATCTTCTGGAACTCTACATGTTGTGTAGTGTCAGGAATACCCCTCTTGACTTTCCAATTCTGGTCTTTACATCTGCATCTGAACCTCCTGATATGTCAATTGTACTGCCCAAATAGGTAAAGGTATCCACTTCTTTCAACGGCTCTCCCTCTAGCATGATTGCTTCTTTAGTGATAGTGTTGATTTCAGGTTAATTTTAAGTAGCTTGGTTTTCTTCATGTTGATATTCAGTCCCAGTTTGGCTGATTTTCCTTTCACCCCATCAAGTGTCTCTTGCATTTGGCTATGATGGTGTGACAAAAGTACCAGATCATCTGCGTAGTCCAGGTCCGCCAATTGTTGCAATAGTGTCCACTGAATACCAGTTCATTTACCCTTGACTGATGTCTTCATTATCCAATCTATAGCCAACAAGCACAGGAAGGGTAAGAGCAGGCATCCTTGTTTCACCATTGTTTGCACCCCGAAGCTGTTAGTCAGCACTCCTTCATGTACCACTCTACTAACTGTATCTTCATACATATTCTTAATGAGGGTTATGAACTTCTCTGGTGTCCCATAGGGCCTCAACAGTTGCATAGAGTACTTTGATCCACACTGTCAAACACTTTTTCATAGTCTATATAATTTGTATATAAGGATGATTTCCATTCAATACTTCCTTCTACTATAATGCATAGAGTAGTCGGTCTTATTAGGTACTCAGTATTTGCAGCAAATGTATGGATTCATCAATAGTCTTAACATATAGTCTTTGATTGTTTCCATTCTGTTCCCAGTATCCACTATTGGTAATTTCAGAGTCAGATTGTCAACTCTTTCAATGCAATAAATTCCATCTTGACTGTAACAGATACATACATATTCCTGAAGGAGTGAGACTTTTATGTCACTCGGGCATTAGTCATCTCTTCTCTACCTTCCAACTAGTATTGAGTGCACAAAACAATAACTATACATTTAGTGTGGCTTCAATTAACCACCTCAATTAAGTAACTGCCACAATTTGCATTCTTATACTGGGGATTCTTATTATGTATAGCCTTCTCTGCTTGGCAGCAGCTTTATCACTCACACTAGCAGAGAAATCCCCAATTGCAACACTCTCTACACAGGAGCAAGCTGTTGCCTGGTTTAGAGTTAAGAAAGAAGTTAAAGTAGTAAGGATAGAAATTAGTAACACCACTTTATGAAAGCTAAGAGAACATTGAATGCAATATCTAACCCTTCTTCTTAAAGCTAGTATCTCCTATGCAACCTCCTCACTTACCCTTACCTTACTTCTGCAAGGGTTTCAAACCTTTTGTAATAGCTATACTTGATAAAACCTGCTCATCTAAATGTACAGCACAACATTGATGGTTATGTTATTGTTACTGTCATTAGTAATTTATAACTTTAATAACAAATTGCAATTGATTGAATAATTAGGTACACTACTGTCGGTTGGAAACTCCTGGAGTACCAACTGGCACAGTGTGAATCAGTAGTCTTGTATATTAGATTTCTTTTCATATACAGTAAATCCTTGATTTATCGACAGTGAAATAACTGATTTAGGATTTAATGAACCAGAGAAATAATAATACAATAATGTCCACTGTTTTGAATAGCATGGGGTAGACCTGTTTTGTTTCAGCTTCAGTCTGCCTCAGCTATCATTTCTGTGATTTCTGAAATATGACTTTATTTATTCAATAATTTTGCAATTCAAAATGCCATGAAGAGATAGAAGAGTTAAAATAAAGCATATGAACTTAAATATGGTACAGCAATTATAGCTAATTGAGAAATTAAAACACAGCATCTCAGAATCATGTGTTTGTGAAATTTATAGCATACAAAAACTAACTGTTTCTGATATCCATAAACCAAAAGCCAAATTACATTTTTCTTAAATACAGTTTCGACATTTCTAAATGTGTTTCTGCAGAGAGGAGTAGAAAATACATGAAAGTTGCACAAGATAATAACTTAGAAGATGCTGTGGATAAGTGTTATGTTCAACAGAGATCCAGTTGTGCTAATTTATGAGGTTTTGAGTTCAAATCTGCATGTGAAACTCTTGGAACATACATGTGATTAAATGATAAGGCAAGTGATGTGTGGCTGTGGCATTTTATAAAAAAGTTTGGCATTGTAAGAAAGCGAACCTGTGGTAAATCTTTAAATGCAGACAATTCACAGGTTGAATGTTCTTTTTGTGCCTCCTAACACAGCTTCTGCTATTCAGTCAATCGACCAACAAGTAAGGGTAGCCTGCAAGAGACTGCATAAGAAGGCATTTTTAAAAGAAGTAATGGTTGTGTTGGAAGATGAAGAATGTGCAGTCCGAAGATAAAGAATATGCAGTTGGAAAATGAAGAAAGTGCAGAAGAATACACACGAAAAGCCAGAACATTTCAGAATTTACGAGTCTACAACATTAAAATTGTTGGAAGAACATTCAACTGCATTTTAATTTTGAAGGATTCAAGGTAAATTACTTACTTGGGGGCAGAGAAGATTAATGTCTGGTCAGGCAAAATATACTAACCAGCATTTTGTCAGGGCTGGGCAAAACATACTGACTGAACTTGTTAGTCAGACTTAGGTAAAATATACTGACCAAGACTCCCACCTCTTCCATACATGTCTCTTTGGATACGGCTGTTTTCATGGCAGCCTGGCTAGCAAGGTGGGGGATCGACATGATCCTCATAGCATTGAGTGATATGCAGATGAAGCCAAGAATTGCACATCTTCTAGGAGGACTTTTATCCACCTTCATTAGCACACTCAGGATATGAGGAAAGCACCCGCAACCAACCACTTAACGCCCTTTTCAGAGCACACAGAAGAGTCATTTTACTCATTGTAGACATTCAACAACAACTTTCGCTGCACCGCTATTAAAACATGGAAACCTGAAAATAGATTTACGATGATGTGCAGCAATGGTTTGAAAATAAACGTGATGCTGGCTATCAAGTCCTCACTAAAGAAGAAATTGGGGATGAGTTTCTATATGGCAAGACAGAAGAAGTAGATATTGAGGAAGTACTTGTACATGTTACGCCAGCACTGCCTACACTGTTTGAAATGAGGAATCTCATGGATAATCGTCATCCACTCAATAAGGACATCTTGTGAATCTAAAAATGTCCCTTGCTATGAACATATTCACCAGTTCTGGGCTATCATCATTAAGAAACATCAAGAGTGGCAAACAACTGAAGATGAGTGCTTTCTTTAAACAAACTACATCGACTGCCACTCCTATTTCACTTCCAACTGCTTGTACTTCTTAACCATCTACAAGCAAACAGATGACACCATTGCCTCCCCCGACAACGTTTGATTTAACTGACACAAGTTCTGCTTATTAGTTCATTAAATCAAGGGTTTACCGTACTATGACAATAGCATTGTAATGTGTCTGTGACATTGATACTGTAATATTTGCATGAGTGTATTCATTAAATGTATATTTTAATAAAACAGCCAACTAAACTGTGGAACCTTACATATAATCATTCTCAATATGTGTACATGTTTCGCATGATGAGCTCGTACATAATCACACACAAAAAAACTGCAAAGTGCACTTCTATCTTTGATGTTAACTAAAGGCATGTGTTTTCATATATATTTTCTGCTTTGTAGTCACATAATGCTTTATTTATTTACAGAATATCTAGTAACATATTTTCAAGCTCGTTGGTTTCTTTATGTAATGTGACAGAGACATTTAGATATAACTGAAAACTTCATAATCTATTATGTCATATAAATTGACAATACATTATTAAGAGGTTAAAAACACATTTTTAGTGACTTGTATTTCATATATAGTGTATATACTATATGGTAAATGATAATATATTTAATGATAAAGTTTTCAAACATTGAATAATAATTTAAAACATACTTCATATTGTAGATGAAGGTTGAAAACAAATTTTGTTAGCAATATTTAAACATTTTATTTTACAGTTTTGAAACCTCATTAATAAAAATATAAATTGGGAATGTGTTTTAGAGATTTAAAATATATTTTAGTATGAAGATTAAAAATGTTTTTTAATCATAAAGATTTAAATAATCTCTTGTTTAAAATTGTGAACATATTTTACAGATTTTTAAATATTTCATGGTCAAGATGTAAAACATTCTGTGATGAGGATGTGCTTTAAATTGTAAATTTGCTCCGTTATTGTTATAAATTTTCAACGTTAAAGAAATTATGTGCATCATACACTATCTTTGTTTTTTTTAGATTGTCTTTAAATTTTGGATGCCTCATTATGCAAATAATGTCCTTTTTATTTCAAACACTTTCTTAAAAATTGTAGAAATATTTATAAATGAATAAGTCTGATGTCATAATATGTTTTATATCTTAATCACAGATGACAGTGATACAAGGTTGACTACTTCAAGAATGAGCATATCTAGACATAGCCCTGATCCATTGCTCATACAGAAGACTTCTTCTTTCACAAATAGAATGAACACGCTTTCATTTGATATAGAAAGTACTTCAGCCACTATGACAACTACAGCTGAGCCTACAACAGTGACCCAAGTGCTGAAGTCATTGAATATAGATTCAGCATCAAATGACCGTTCACTGTATAAACCACAGATACCTGAGGAGAGGGACGATTCTGAAAGTATCAATGGTGTTGTGGACAAGTTTTGTGAGGAAAGGGTTCACAGAGGAGTAATATGGCCTAAGACCAGGTTTGGGAGAATTGCAGAAAAAAACTGTACAGAGGATTTGAGAGGTGAACTCTTGCATTCATTTGTCATCCACACATTTTCATAAGTTAGGTCAAACATTGACAAATAATACTTGATGTATAGAAACAGTGATATTAGCAATAATCTGATCATGTGTTCATGATTAACCTCCTTCAGTTTTGAACTGTCTATGGGAGTGTTTTCCCAACCGCCACTGTAGAAATTTCCCACTTGTCTGCAAAAAAGATTATTATGACTTAATCCCTTAACTGCGGAGTTTGACTTGAGGTAAACTAAGTTGTATTAAATTAGTGGACATATATTCGACTACCGATTTGGTATGAGAAGACTATTTCAGCTCTGCAGATGATCAAAACCAATCAGAAAAACCGAATGGATGTCAATGCACTGCCTTGTCTCAGAAACAACGCTACAGCCACGGCTATCAAATATTCTAGCGTAGAATCAGTAGCTTTACTTAAATGAAATATTGAAATGAACATACTTCAGCCACATTAAAAGCCACAAAGATACTGGAGAGTATGGTACCTGGCAAAAGAGACATAGACAGACCGAGCAGAAGATGGACAAGAAAGATTACAGAGGCTCTGGAATTGACAGTGGCAGAAGCAGGACAGCTGGCCAGGGATTTACTGTCTTACAGATTGGCTGTCATGAGAGGCACATTTTGCAAAGAATTTGCTATATAATGATGCTTTCTCAACAATTCAAGATGTTCTTTTATTACCAGTTTTATTTACTGCTTGGTTTCTGGTTAATTTAAATGACAACAATTTTCTTGTTATAGTATTAGATTTAAAAACGAATACACAAAAACTATGTAAATATAATAATTGTTTTAAATTCTGTCTGAGCGGTGCGCACAAATTTTTTCCTATTTTCACCTCACCTATCTGCAGATGTAAAAAGGTTGGGAAATACTGGTCTATGGAATGATACACCCTAGAGGTGATATTTTGTTGTTCTTTTCCATATTTCCTTTTCTCCTGTGCATAAGCACAGTAATAGTCGTTCTTTGCCTAATTTGAGGTGGAGCTGCAGGAAACTTTTTCATTTGGCGTGATCAACAGTTTCGTCTTCCCAGGATTCAGAATCTATTTCCAGTGCATTTATGTCTCTCTTGCAGGGAGAGGGTATCACTGACGGTAGACCCCAAATGATGTGAACTACCAACAGTATGTAATTGTTGGTGGGAATAACTGGTGCAGCACTCGCATCCTGACCATCACATTTGTCTTCGTGAGGTCAAAGTCACTGCAGGCTTGAGAGAAATATTTTTTCAAGGTCTGGAGCTCTTGCTCGTTTTGTGTGACAATTGCAGCATCGTCAGTGAACAGTAGGTTCTTATGGTGGCCTTCTGACTTTAGTTTTGGCCTTTAACCTTGTGAGGTTAAACAGTCTGCCATTTGTTCTCCTTCTCTACATTGAATATTTGGAATTCCTGTATTCTAACAGGCATGTTAATGTTTGTTGCCAGGTAGCCGAAGGCTTTGGCTATATGTAGTAGATATTTTTTTAACACTTCCTACAGCTTACTAGGCCTGGGGGAAGGTACAAATAACTTTGGTAGATTTTCAACTAGAACTTTTGAATTTTTTCAAGACTGCGGCCATTAAGCCAACTCTTTTTTATTTTTAACTGCGAAGGGGTTTTTAACGTGCTCAACACTGAATACGGGAGTCCGATCTCACTACCCAGAGATCAGCGGAATTTTTTACCAGATCACGTGAAAAAATTCATGTCTCCACCGTGATTCGAACCTGCGACCTACAGCACCTGAGGCAGACACCTTACCTCAAACCCACTAAGCCCTCTTGAATATTTATTTAAATAATGCTTTAAGATAGATTGAAAATGTAGTTGTAAACAAAATACTCTCATACAAAGCAAACATGTTTCTTATAATTTGAAATGACAGGAGGAACTTAATGATTTAAGAGCAGTACTCTGTCAACTATACCAGCAGTCCGCACCAAAAAGGGTAGTGGTACAGTGGGTTCCATCCCACTGTAACATTCAAGGCAACAAGGAGGCAGACAGACTGGCAAAAGAAGGTGCAAGACTACCACAACCAGATTCTAGTGTGACCTACGAAGAGTCCAAAAGGTTTATTTGGGCCAGATACATGGCCAAATGGGAAATAGAACATACTGGCTACACAAAAAATGATGCCTATTACCAGTTGAACAGAAGAGAGCAGGTCGTGGTCTTCAGACTCCGCACAGGCCACAACAGACTGAGGTACCACCTATTCAATAAACTGAAGATAGGTGGCACTGACGAATGCACCTGTGGTACAGGGAAAATGACCGCTGAACATCTGCTGCAAAATTACCTGACATACGAGGACCAGAGAAAGCACATGTGGCCATCACCAGTGGCAACACTAGACAAGCTCTATGGCAGTGTCAACAGCCTCAGGATGACAGCTGCTTTCTTCGATCAAATACAAGTTGACGTCTGACAGCGTACGAAGAAGAAGAAGAAGAAATGACAGGAGTAAACGTTTCACATGAAGTCTACCTATCATTGGTAAAAATCAATCTTTATATTTATATTTATTTGTTACTTCATGAAGGTTTTTTTAGTAAACCATTAAAGCTGATATAGTAGATAATGATTGTTTTTAAATGTTTCATGTCGTGATAAGTAGGTCTGAGTTTTTCTAGTGTTGACTTGCCATTTTTCCACAGATTATATAGTGAAAATATGAAAAGTCAAAGAAAATAAGTACTTATTGTTTGATGGCATTCCAGATTGCCTTCCATGTCTTTCTCTTGCAATGAGATGATCTTGTCACTTGGTTGGACTAGGATTGAATTACTACAATGTTTATTGCTTGACATTTTATTTTGTTGTTCAGTGTGCTGTGGCTCTAAGACACTAATAAATGACTGAACATGCCTTTCTTCTGTAATTTAGTTAAGATTTATTAGAGGATATTTGTGAATTTAATCAGTTAATTAGTACAGAGAAATAGATTTGTTACACTGCTCCATGTTAAAGTTATTAAAGAATGAATTTCTGATGGTGTAAGCTAAATATGATATGTATTACTGTCACTACAGGGCGGGCTACATGGCTGTGTTTGGGCTACGGATGGGCTAGATCAGGTCCAGATATTACTGACTGTGTTTCTGCTTGGATGGAGAGAATAGACGCTCAGATAGAGAGAATGGTAAGTTTTTACTTGAAGTCTGAGGGACCATCACTAATTTATCAAGTCATGTGTTGTATGTGCGACATGAGGAGGGATGGATGGAGAACAAAGACAAACTTGCAACAGGGCATAATATACCATACCGTTTTTAAGAGCCCTGACCAGATTACAAATGGGAGTGTCCAGGTGTAGATCAAACTTAAAAAAATGGGGATAAGTGAATGATGATGATGATTGCAAATGTAGAGCCATCCAAGAACCAGAATACCAGAATGACTGTCCAAGAATACAAGAACAATGTATTTTCTCATGGCAAACAAGTAAAAGAGCTTCCAGAGCAGCTGATTTCTGGTTTAATACTTTGTTAGGTTACCATACATGGAAATTAAGTAAGTAAGCAGCAAATTGAATGAAAATAAAAAGTTTTAATATGTGCTTTATAGACTACATAACCTCCTTGCATGTCCAGAGTATACACTCCAGCGCTTGCAGGCATGGAGAAGAGTTAGAATGATGGTGGCATGGTAGACTTTGAGTTTGTTCCTGGTGCTGATGCGATGATGTTCCCACACCATCGAGCGCATTCTACCACAGGCTATGGTGGCCCTTGCTATTCTGCTGGACTGTATACTCTATACATGCAAGGAAATTAAACCACATCTACGCAGGTTGCCTGAGACGAATACTTCACATACGATGACACGATCATGTCACTGACATTGTGGTTCTCTCGAGGGCTGACATGCCCAGTATCCATGCATTACTAGAAAAAGCACAACTAGGATCGGCCGGACACCTCATTCATATATCAGATGAACGGCTCCCAAAGAATCTCCTCTATGGCGAGCTGAGGAAGGGTGCGCGAGAGAGGGCGCCCAAAGAAATTTTTCAAAGACAGTTTGAGGGACTCGCTGAAAAGTTGCTGGATAGATGTCACCCCCTGGGAATGTCTTGCACAAAACAAATCTAACTGGAGAAGCGCAGTCAAGGCGGGCGTAGCTACCAGCAAAGACCACTGTGTTGTGAAGGTCCAGAGCAGAGACGTGGAAATCACGAACAGCGGGAACACCATGGCAGACCTCGTGTGTGTGTCATGCAACCGATATTTACGTGTCCATTTTGGCCTGTTCTGCCACATGCGCACCCCCGCCCATCAGGGTGACAAGGATGATGTCAGCGATCCTCATCGATAACAATGGACAGCTATTATTATTATTAGATTACAGAAAAACGTTTGGCAGAGTGCAACATGAGAACAAAATTAAATCTCTGGAAGAATTAGGTTATAGATGAAAAAGGCACAAGAACACCCAGTAACCTATACTGGGAACAAATTGATCTGATAGGATTCACTTACAATAAATAGATCTAAAATGAGGCGTGATATAAGGAAATATGTTTGTTAAATAGCTTGAGGAAATAGCAGGTCTCATTGTCAGTGAAGAGACATTAAATAAAAATCAAAGCTGGGTCCAGCAGGGAGGGGCATATGAGAGGAGGAAGCGTGAATTTGTACAACCAATTGGCTATGTCAACCATCAACATCCACACACTTCCCCATTTATTGAGTATGACTGAACACCTATTGGTCTGCCCATACTTCAGTAATGTACAATCTGTGGCTAAGAAATCCATGACCTTTAAAAAAATTGTTAAAACTTGACTGAGAATGATCTGATTATTTGTGACAGTTGTGAGAAAATGTTTACCTACATTTTGTTGTTTCCCTAGCAAGACGGGCAGGTGCACTATCTTGTTGGAAGATGAAGAATTCTGACCTTTCCTTCATGTCAAGAAGAAGGCATGTCATCAACAATTTGTCGTGGTAGTAATTGCCATCTGTCCTGATATCAAATTGAACAGAATGAAAGAAAATTGGCAATATCGGTGAGCTAAGTGAGAGGATAAAGATGGCATGGCATGAAATAGAACAGCTCACAATTGATGTGTCAGTGAGAATGTGGTGCATCCAACGTTGTGCATCTGTTGCACCTGGTGGTGGGCAATTTTACAGCACCAGATCTTCATACCTTGTTCCAATCATCATAGAAAAATTGTACAAAAACATTTAAAATTCAGTCTTTGTCCCAACCATCATGTATTCCAAGAGCAGCATATATGGTGCCTGCCTAGCATACAATGGATCTAATTTTGCTCTTGTGTTTTAGTGTATGATTGGAGCCACGAGGCCATGGATTTAACTGGAGTTCACACAGTCTATGACTTACACTTGTGTCCACGGAAACGTGTTTCGGTTTTCCATTTGGATTAGTTATTTTGTTCATTTTGTGGTGTTTTTCCCCTCTGATTATCCTGGCATGGTCATCGCCTATTTGAAATAGTATTTCGGTTACCTTTTTTTGTATCTCCATGGTCCAGTGTACACGCTGAACTTCATGAGATTGGTGCCCCTACAGTGTTTGCTAATAGTGCTGGTTTGGGTGTAGCTAGAAAATGTACACACAGGCCAATAAGGGACTAACACATCACCTGGTAGAGATTGAGCCCTCTCCAGTTAGCAAGATGCATCTCTCACATGCCCTGTGATCTTTAGGGTTTACTAGAAAGACAAGAATTAGAAGAAACTTACTGCAGTCTTCTAAACCATTATAACGATGTAAAGTTAAACCAAACAAGAACCTTTTAACTTCACTGAAATCATTCTTAATATCTGAACAAGATATTGGGGATGGGGTATGTAGGCATATGTGTATCTAATATAATTGTTAGACATTTTCCAGTACAACCTGATATTTTCACCAGTAATTCCCTACAGCTTTGTACAACTCGTTCTCTGAAAGCCAAGCAAGCTTTATTTTAACAAAAAATGGTTTAATATTGCCAGCAGCAGAAATTAAATGATTTTAAATCAAGTTTGGACAAGGAACATTTTGTGAATTGAGTGCTACCTTATGGCCAGTGAGTTAAACTTGTGAGGTGGCTAACAATTATTATCATTTATTGACATCAGCCTTTCATTTTGTCTCCAATAGAAAGAAATATAAGACCACCAATGCAATAGATCCCCTTGCACACAGCCTATCCCAGTGGATATATGTGTTCTTGCAGTGGTAGTGTCTGTATCACTTCATTGTTACATGATAAAGTACTGTAAAAATGTGTACAAAATTGTGAATGTCTGTACATTGAAGGATGTACTAAAGCTCTTACAAATAACAAATATCCTGTACAAATTGATGACATCTTTATAAATGTATTTTCCTCAGATAAAGTAGACAAGTATGTTTTGATTGCCCAGGTGTGATTGAGTCTACATTTTATTCCAGGTGGCAGGAAAGGAACCACCTGAACAGGCAGCAGTGGCATTGAATGAAGCCATGAGAGACCAAAACCTTACCTCAGGAGACTTAAAAAGAGCTTCCAAGATTCTATTGCCTAAACTTGCCCAGGGATTTCAGTGGGATGTCCAATTCTTACCCAGCACTATAAAAATACCTAGAATGAAGAAATTTAAAAAGGTCATTGTGAAAGTATAATTATAATGTTATCATTTATCTTATTTTCCCTATGCACACTTTCTTCTAGTCACTTGTTATGGCATGCCATATCATAATACAGTGGTTATGTTTGTTTTTCACCAATAAAGAGCCCAGGATCCACAGGGGAGAAGACATGGAGTTGTACGTTTCATTTGGACTTTATAAATAGATGTGGTTTTTTTTAAAGAATGATCGCACAGATTCTTGAAAAGCTGATAAAACCTTTAGTCAAATCTCATTACTGAGGATGTGAAACTGCAGGCAATTGAGATAATGGGTCAAGAATAAAAACTGGTGAGTCTATAACTGTGTAAGTACACATGAACCTCGTCCTGGTGAAGTTAAGTGGAATTTTCTATCAAATCTCCGATGTGGTCGGCATGAAATACTTGAAATGTTTCTATTTCCTATGCCAGTAGATCGTTGAATATATCCTGTATCAAATCTACTCAACAAATTATGTGGGATAACAATCCCATTCCCTGGACCAAAGTCTGATCCTCTTTGGGTCAGAAACAGATCTACCTTGGTCATAATCAATGGTGATAATCCCAATCACGCATGTTGTTATTTAACCTTTAGCACGATACTGTGAACTGACAGTTGACACACTCGACTTACAAATTAGAAATTGAAAACAAATTTTTTTTACCCATAACCATTTTTTTAATGCTGAATACGTCACGTCCATCTACACAGATTTTTTTGCCGCTAAATGTATTGTATGTTACATTACAAATGGATTTGAACGATTTTTCTTCTTATAACGCTGATTAGAGCAGAACGACTTTTTGCGAAAGGTGAAGTTGGTTGTTGGAAAAGATCTTTATTGAGTAGATCTGTTTATTTTGTTTGTTTAGATGTTATAACTACGTTACTTCTTCTTCTTCTTTTCTTCTTCTTCTTCGTACGCTGTCAGATGCGAACTTGAATTTTTTCGAAAAAAGCAGTGGTCATCCTGAGGCTGTCGACACTACCATAGAGCTTGTCTAGTGTTGTATCACCAATGATGGCCACATATGCTTTCTCTGGTCCTCGTATTTCGGGCAGTTTTGCAGCAGATGTTCAGCGGCCATTTTTCCGGTACCACAACTGCATTCGTCAGTGCCACCTATCTTCAGTTTATTGAATAGGTGGTACTTCAGTCTGTTGTGGCCTGTGCGGAGTCTAAAGACCACGACCTGCTCTCTTCTGTTCAATTGGTAATAGGCATCATTTTTTTTGTAGCCAGTATGTTCTGTTTCCCATTTGGCCATGTATCTGGCTTTAATGAGCCATTTTGACTCTTCGCAGGTCACACTAGAATCTGATTGTGGTAGTCTTGCACCTTCTTTTGCCAGTCTGTCTGCCTCCTCGTTGCATTGGATGTTACAGTGGGATGGAACCCACTGTACCACTACTCCTTTTGGTCCGATCTGCTGGCATAGTTGACAGAGTACTGCTCTTAAATCATTAAGCTCAGTATTTTTCTGGCTTTTTAGTGCTGTGACTATGGCCAGGGCATCTGTAAACAGGACTATTTGGCTTTCATTTCTTTTGCCTGTCAGCATTGCTTTTGCTGCAGCCCTCAGTGCCTCTGCCTCCGCTCTGAAATTGCTGGAGTATTTTCCAGTTGCCACTGACAGTGTTATTTTTCTACCATTTGGTAGGCTCAGGAATACCCCTGCCCCTCCATTCTGTGTTGTGTTTGTTACAGAACCGTCGGTATATGCATGGGTCCAGTCCATGTTTGGGTAGTTTTTCGTTATGTACCTCAGGGTTATGTCTCTTCTTTCTTTTTCAGTCTGGCTGTTCTTGTTTCCAATACCTGGTATATTTTCTGCCACCACCGGAAATATATGCTGCTTCCAGGTAGGTTTGCGTACAGTAGGGATGGGTTTTGGTGTTGTTAATGTGTTTATAGGGTCTTTGTTCATCTTTGCTTTGGCTATTTCTGCAAAGTTTCTCTGCTTTAGTTTCCCATTTCCAAATCTATTTAGTCTCCGGTGCATTGGATGGTCTGTCAGTCTTCTGAGTTTCTCTGCTTGCTGCTGGGCTCTGCAGTCTCTTCTGTCGGTCATCGATTGCAGATTTGTAATCTTTTCAAGTTCTACAATTGGCGTTGACTTCATGCCTCCTGTTATAACTCTCATGGCTTGGTTTTGAAGTTTGCATAACTATGTTTAAATTGAAATCTTACAGTTGTGTCGATATTATAAACACATCGATACATTGTTGTGGTTTCCATGGATTTCTATCAGAGCGACTAGGCCTAGCAGTCAAGTCAAAATTTTAAAAAAAATGTTGCTTCATCTTCTTGAATCTCAGAAACTAACAAACACACACCAAAAGTAATAACAAAAACAAGTTCTTTATTCAATCGTGTCTTTACACACAAGAAAATCATATTTATTGACCAACAAACAGAATAGTCACAAGCTTTGAAAGTCAACTACCATAGTGAAATAAAAAGTTGCTAAAATTTTTGCCAAAAAAATGTAGCATGCTAAAAGTTAAATAATCCCTTGTCGTTTTCATAATAATCACCATCTAAATCTAATTTATCAGCTTCCAAATCCTTGAGAATATTTTCAACAACTTGTTCTGTTGTTAGTCTTTTAGAACGGCCATTTCCCAATTTTTTTAATGCCTTTCCATCATGATAATCATCAAAAACATGCTTCAGTGTGTGTGGAATCAGATTTGCTCTTTTTAGAAATGTGTGTACTATGTAGACATCACTATATTATGGCCCAAATTCAAGCAATGCAGCCCAAAATACTCCTTAAAATAATTGTCCATCCATCAGACTGAATAATTGATGGCTCAGGATATGGCGTATTTACGCAATATGCCAATGTATGTGTGCCATGGGTTCACACGGTTAATATACTTTCATCTGTTTCCCAAATTTTCTCATGTTTAACATAGTTTTTCTCTAACTGTTTTCCATGTCAGACAACGATCAAAGAATTTCGATTATGGAACAGCAGATTTTGTTCATCAAAGAATTTCAATTTGTGAAACGATCTAATTTTTTTGTTACAGGCATTTGTATCTGCGAGCAGTAGCCTTCTGGCTAAAAGACACGCTCAGGCCTGGGAGAACTTGTCTACACAAGATCAAAGGCAGGCTGCGACTTCTCTCATTATGACAATGGAGAATACAGGCTTCCATATTGCCACAATGATAGGCATTGGGACATCAGAGAGGACAGTAGAGGACAATATAAGTATGTCTTTTCAAAGTTTTGTCACTCTCAATGAAACTCTTTGACCATATTGTTAACTCTTAAAGGCCATAAAAACACTGTCGGTGTTTGTCCTGGCGTCGCTTGGTGCCAGAAAAACTCTCATATCATTAACAGCACATTGAACGAAATTTATTTTTTGTTCTTTTCAGTGTTTCTAGATTTTAATTTACATTACATGGCAAGGGAAGTGACTCTTATATTTATGTTTCATTTTTTTAAATGTACTTTGTGTGGAAATTCAAAGTTGAAAAACATTTGTCATTTTTCAAGTCAGCAAAATTGTTGTTGTTTATCACAAAAATGTGTAGCAAACTTAGCACTTCAAGATTGTATAATAGTAGGTTGTTTTTATCTACAGAAAAGGCTAGGGAGTTGTGTACTCTAGATGAATTCAGTGACGAGGATTCACATTTTTCTGATGTTGAATCAGAGTCAGACATAGAATATAATATTATTTAACCTACTCAGCCTACTAAATCTGATGCTGAAGTGGGGGGGGGGGGGCATTGTCACAGCCAAGACCAAATGCTGCTAAAAGGAAAAAAGGTTTGGCTGCACCAACAGAAAAACAAAGATGCAATATTTATAAATCTAACTTGAGAGAACTTGATAGCAAATGTGTTTTAGTACCAAATTCCATCACCACTGACTGACTCATACCCAGAACTAAACTCATTCAGATTGCAGCCAAAATGTGGTCGACCATGTGGAGTGAATGGAGACCTGCAACTCAGTGACACATCAACTCCATTTGAATGCTACAGAAAATAATTTTCTTGTAAATATTATTCAAATGTGGATTACTGTTATTCTAAGGTACACTAGACCAATCTGCATTACGCTTCAGTGGTTATTCATGGATTGGGGACATTTTTTGTGTGTGAAAAATTGTTTTTATTACAAAAAATGATATAATTATTAATAATTACTTGAAATATTTTATTAAATTCTACAAGACCTTCATATTCTTACTGTACATCAATTTTCCTTTAATTTGATATATAACATGTTTGTCTTCCTTGTGAAATAATTAAGAAAAGTCAAGTTTTATGAAAAGTGCTTTTATAGAAAAAAATTACAACAAAACTAGTTATATAAAATTATGGCCTTTAACTCTTTCAGGACTTCATTCTTTTTAGGTTTGGACCAAATTAATTTTCAGCTGTAGCAAAATTTCACTGCATTTCTTTTTAACTGACTATTACACACCATAGCATAGACAAATTTAGTACTCATTATATATCATTGTAAAGAAAAATGGGTACAGAAAATGAAAATATCAGTAAATTGCTGATATTTCATTATTTGAAAAAATAATGTTGTACAAAAAAAAATTTTTAAGGGTAGATAATTTATAAGTCAAAATATTGTAACTCACCATCATTTTTCATTGGCCTGAATTGTTGATTTCAATTTGTCTGGTAATTTTGCAGAATAGTATCCAAAGTCCCTCAAAACACTGTTTATTTGATGCATTTATCTCCAAAAATGTTGAAATTATGTACAATTTTCCTCAATGACCAAAATCAATAAAAAATATAAACTAATTCACAACTTCCATAATTTTTTCAATTATTTCCATAAGTTTTTTGTCTTGTTCAGCACAGCTGTGCTTATCTTGTGTGGTATTCTCTAAAGCATGTTTTAGCACACAGATGCGGCTTGTGCGAACAACCTGTGCAGTAATAGCTGCTTCGTTTTCTTTTTTTCTGAGCAGCACAATGTACGCACGGTGAGTCTTTTCCATCATAGTCAATGAGATGGGCTGCTACCTGGTATCTCTCAAGCTCCATGTTCATTGGTTTTCTCCCTGGCTTGGACAATAGAACAGCCTGAAGGCTGCTAGGTGTCTCTGCTCCGACTAACTGACAGAGTTCCCCTATCAGGATATCTTTGAAGTCCGCAAAGGGCAAAGGCTTCTCGGTGTGAGGGCGGATCAAGGTGTACAAAATGTGGGCATTGAGTTGAGTAATTTCCATCACCCACATAAACACTTTCTTCCACCACTTGACTGTTTTTCTTGTGTGGTTTCCATAATATGATATCATCTGGTCCACTCTGTCACATCCATTCATTGAAAAGTTGTAGCTGTGAATGAGTGATGGTTTCATAACTTGACTCCTACCCTCCATCCTTTGCTCATATGTGGCACTTCCACATGTTGTCACCAGCTGGCAAGACTTCTTAGATTTCTTATCTCTCTAGCTGACACACATAACCTTTTCCTCATCGTTGATAAACCACTTTGCTTGATTCAGGGATATCTTCTTGTTCTTTATTTCTGATGGAAAACCTCGTCTGTTTACATTCAGAGTTCCAGTGTAGTGGTGGTTTCTCTGTCGCAAAAACTGAACAAGAGGCAGGGAAGAATAGTACCTTTCAGCAAACAAATGGTGATGTCCTGTGATGCTTCCAGTAGTCTGTCAAAAACTTTAACAGCATGGGAAGAATTTGGGTCCGTTTCAGGTTTTTAAGCTGTATCAGCTCCAAAATACACCAAGAGATTGAAAACATATCCGGTGATGGAGTCGCAGAGTCCGTAGGATTTGATGTGGTATTTTTTGGGCTTGATAGGATTGTACTGTTTGTACTTAAATCGCCCTTTGTGACCTATGACCATCTCATCGATACGTATGTTTTCAAATGGGTAGAAGGCTTCTTGGAAACTGGCAACGAGTGCATTTACAAACGGCTCAATCTTGCATTTCCCTAGAGCATCTAGAACAGCTGCATGAAGCATTGATTGATAAATCAATGAAAATTTGGTTCTGCTGAACATTGACCTAAACCAGGGACTACTTCTGTGAGGTTTGGTGGACCAATAATCTTTTATTGAGTGCTTTGCATTCAACCCTAAAGCAATCAGGACGGCCAGAAACTAAAAAAAACATTCCTATCAAGTGGTGTCCATTTGCTCAACGTTGAATGTTTTCATGCTGGTGTATTCATGTCAAGTTTCTGCTGGGCATACTCATTGACATTCCTTATGAGGTTGTCAACAATTGGTTCTTTCAGCAAGTAGAGAAAGCATTGAAAAGTTGTGCAATTTTCATCCAGATTTAGTCTGCTGCCAGAATTTATTTGCCTGAAGTTCGATGCCTCAATGACCTCTCCATCTAAGGCATCACGCCACCCATCACCAGACCTAGTGGTATGGAATTTGCCTTTCTCCTTGCAGAATTGCCATTATCACCATCACCATCAACTTTAGACGTACCTGGTATATCCTCTAAATCAGTCTCATCGCTGCTGCTTGATGATTCAGGAGCACTGATAGTCCCTGACTGGAAGCAACCACCAACTAACCCTAAGCCAGACCGTTTTGATTTCTTGGCACTAGGTCTACTTGTAGTAGTACCATCACTGTAATCGCTATCCTCTGAATCGTCTAATTCTGTATCAGAATCACTAACTGATAAGCTTTGAAACACAGCTATAGCTTGTTCTGCACTATATTGTTTTGGTCTAGTAGAGGCAGTGGGCATTGCCATTATTTTTTAGGAATCAACAACACAGTTTAGCTACTTTAAAACACAAATATATCACTTATTCAGTACATAACACGTGTGGGTTGACTCAAATGTCACGAACGGAAGCTGTTCTAGTTCTGGTTGTAATTTTTAAGTAGTTTGGTTAACACAAAATCCGAATTACGACTCTACAAAACAAAATCCGATTTATCGGTTAATGGTCCTCTAGAGTTTATCCGTTATATCGGTCATTGGTCCGGAATGTGTTAAGAGTTAAAGCTCAGGCGTGCATTTTCTGCTTTGCTAACATAAAAAATATCTTTTATTTTGTATTATCACAAGATTTGATTAATGTTATCTGCCATGTATTATTTAGTTCGTGTACTTATCTGATCGGCTTCATTGTTTCATATCAAAAAAAAAAAAAAAGGTTAAGATCTGTTTTACACAAGTACAATAACATACAATTGCTTAACATTTAAACTTACAAAGGTCTTGATCAGGGAGTTGACAAATTAATACTGCACCAAAAAAAAACAAATATAAACTGAGGAACTAAACAAATATCAGTATGAAAATTTCAAGATATAATAAGTAAACATGTATCAATCAAGGGTCATCTTCCATTTCCTTTATGCTTGTCTGGTTCTGTTCTCCGTGTGTGTTTTGATCTGCCTCTCTTAACTTAACTGAACTTAATGTTTTTATACTGGTTTAAAAGACTCTGCAGTCTGTAGACAACCAGTTTTTTTTACATTTCGTTTCTCTAAAATCTATGTGCATCTAATCTATTCTTAAATGCATTAATTGTCCCTATCTCCACTACTTCCTATGGCAATGCATTCTGGGGATTTCAGAACAGAGACCACAATGCAATACTATCACCTTGTTTCCTAAATTTATATTCTGTCCGATGCCTACATATTGATATCTGTAGTTCTTGCTAACAGTTCCACATTACTGATCTTATACCATTTCAAGCTTTGAATTCTTCACAGGCACCAATTTGTGAAAGTCTGTACATTTTATGTTGTTGTTTTTGCTGTTCTCCATATTTTAAAGCTAAACAATAGATCAGTGCTATTCAACCTGGGTGCTAGCACCCACTAGTGGGAGATTTTAGCTTTCAGGTGGGCGGTAGCAGAATAATTACATTCTGTATTTTAACAAATATTATTATGGCCATGCAGAGGTTATACAATCTGAGGAAAGTGTGGCAAAATACCAGCAAACCAACAAAAGTGAACATTCTGAGAACTTGTGTTTTTCTTGTGACAGCATACGTTCTGGAAACATGGACAATTTCTCAGACCTCAAGGAAAAACAGGAAATCAAGTCCTTTGAATCTAAATGTTATAGAAAGGTTCCCAGAATACCACGGATCCCCCCCCCCCCCCCCCCCCCCCCCCCCCCCCAAAAAAAAATTTAGTATGCAGACATTTGACAAGAGTTGGGCATAGAGAACAACTGGTACTTAATTTCCATCATGAAAAAAAAAATTAAAAGTCTTTGGCCACATCAAAAGTCACAACAGTCTTGAGAGAAAGGTAATGGAAGGTATCAGAGCAAGTGAGGTAGACCAAGAAGGCGATGGCACCAAGATGTCAAGGAATGCTTGGGCACGACTCTGGAGCGGGCTGGAAATTTGGCAAGAGATTGAGTTTCTTTCAGACGGGCTGTGATGGGAGAGACATTCTTCAATCTACATGATGATTAAAATAATCCAAAATACACATACTCAGTGAACGATCGCAGAATTTTCTTCAATTTAGATTTTAGTTAGCAGTAAGGATATTTATCCTCACAAAAGTTATACAAGTGGGCACCAGGTATAAAAATGTTGACGAGCATTGCAATAGATCATACTTTACACTTGAGTTGAAGATTTGTACTTTGTTTGGCTTTAAATTTTTTTTACAATTTATATAAGTTTCCTGATGCAATGCAAGCTTCTCTTGACTTTTATACTCTTATGTTCAGATCTTTATCAGTATTTTCTACTTGTATATTGCTATCAAGATATATGAATGATTCTACATTTTGTAACAGTATGTCTCCTAACACAATTTGATTGCCATTATTTGCATTTGTTATCATTATCAGTTTTGTCCTCTGTGTATTATCAGTCTCAATTTCTGTGACCTTTCATCAAGTATGACTGTTAGAATAAGGAAAGTAAAGACAATAAGGAAGGGAACTGGTCTTGACAGCTGAAGGCCAATCATAATTAAATTTTTTTTAACACATCATCCCCAACAGTTGTATGGGAATGCCTTGACCTTTTATAGGGGCTAGCGTGATCTTTTAAAATGACCAAAAGTCAGCCTAATATATGTAATGCCAGAAAATATTAGTAGAGTTTGTCAATGAAATAATAAGTACAAATAAAAACCTCCCTGTGACTGACTAATAAACAGTGTTTTATTTAGATTTCTTTGTTAGACAAAGCCCTTATTCAGAGCACAAGAGGAAAGACAAATACCAATGAATCTCACCAGAAGAGATACAATTACAAATAATGTATTTGTAAATATTATGTGAAACTACATCATGTATCAAATATATAATAATACATAAAATAAAATGGTTAGCTCATCTCATAAGAATGGAACCTGATCAGATACCACTGCTCTGCCTACATGACGAGGTTCTGTTTACAAGACGTGTAGGAGACCATAAGGCAGAGAGTTAGATGAATTAACAGATTTCCTTCAGTAACACAGACTTACAACATCCAATGGAACTCAAGAAATTATGGAAATTTATCTCCTCCTTAAGCAAATGAAGATAAAGAATAGATTGTTTATTGTAGATGCTTCATGTATGTTTCAGTAAAGTTTAGATATTTCATTCCTATGTCTTTTTTCAATCCTGAAAACATTTTTCTCCCTTCTGCTTCAGTCTTGGAGGTGAATGTGATTGATACCCAGCAAGCTTCTAGGGATTTCACATTTCCATCCAAAAAGTACTTATCAGGCACCCTATGGACAGGAAACAGTGACTCCATCACTATAAGCAGCAACAGTCTTAAAACAGTTGGGTTGAAAGGTAAGCTGTGGTCAAAATCAATGGCGTTTATGGAACAATTTTCTTGATAATTTTTCAGTCAGAAAATTTTTGGAGTGGTTTTGCCTGTTTGGTAAATTTTTTTTTTTTTTTTTTTTGCGTTCGCCTTATTTATCTATTCCCCAAGGCGTGTGTGCGTTACACTGTGGTTTTTATTTTGTGCTTGTCGGCCTAGTGCATCCGACTTCAGCATGCATTTTATGTAAGGGTCTGCTTCCTCCTGCATTTTCTAAGGGTTTGCTTCCCCGGGGTAACGGCCGGTGCTGTGATGGGGATCGAACCCAGCACCTTCTGGTTGTGAGCCGTGCCACTTAACCACTAGGCCACGCCATCCCCTCTCTGTTTGGTATATAACATTTACAGATATAAATAAAGAAATCAAAAGTTAACACCAGGATAATTTGCTTTCAACTCTGTTTACTCAGTATGAAACTCTGCTATAGTCTCCTAGGGAAAAAAAAAGATTAGGATGTTCAGTTCTAATGGATAAAGCAGTTACATTGTACAGCTTAGAAACATGGTATGTAACTAATAGTAGCACATGCAGTCTGCAGACCTTCACCAACAGATGTAAGATTGAACGACTCCTGTAGTTAAATGTTACAAATGAAAGGGAAATCTTTGACGCAGAGATACATTTTTATTTATTTAAATCTATTCTAAATTTATGTAAAATGTTATTTTGATTTTTACAAATTTCTTGTACACTGAACATGTATGTTTCTTTCACTAGCTTAGGGCCATTTGTTGTATATTCAAATGTAAATTGGCAAATTAGGGGCATATGAAAATCAATCGATGACATAGTATTAGAATGTCAGTTTATATAAAAAACACAGACTTGTAGCCAATAGTACACAATAGTAGTAGTTGTCCATTGCAAGCTCTTTTGTATCTGCTCTATTGTTAAATACACCACAATTTGCTAGTTTTGGTGACAAAGGTTAGAAAAACACAGGAGCAGATTTTATCTGTCGCTGCCTTAACAAAGGGACATGCCAATTCTTATAAAACAGACCTGCAGCAAAGAACACCATAACAGCAAATTCAGCTGAATGATAGCAGAGAAAGGTGAGATGGACAGATTAAATCCTAAGGAATATGTTACAGTATAGCCAGACATGTGTTGAATTGGAACTTGCAGGGGAAACAAATAGTGGAGAGACAAAAGAATAGCTGACGAAGAACAATGTCTAGAAATGAGAAGAATTTGAGGTGACTCAATTCAGGTTTATAAGATAATCAAAGGAAAGGATAAATTAGATCATAACAAGTTTTTTCAAAATACAACCACCTGCAACAACAAGTGGGTATAGCTACAAATTAACTAAAGAAAGATCCAGTTTAGATATTAAGAAATCATTTTTTAGTCAGAGAGTGGTGAATGTTTGGAATGCATTGCCACAGGAAGTTGGAGAGGCAAGGACAATTAATGCATTTAAGAATAGATTGGATGCGCAAAGCTTTTAGAGCAATGAAATGTAAATGAAACCGGTTGTATACAAACCCTGCAGAGTCTTCTAAACCAGTATAAAGACGTTAACTTAAGTAGAAGAGGAGTCTAATACCACTGGGATCTCATCAGCGAAACTCAAGAAAGTTACTCAAAATAAGAATCGCTCATTCGAGTTCAAAATGTTTCAGTGAGAACCAGAAGTCAGTCAGATACTGAATTTATTATTACATATGTAGAACACACAACACATCATTAGGCAGCAAAGAACAGGTTCACTAATCATTTCCCAGCATGTTGTAAAAGTTCATTAGTATCATTTTACATGGAGCTAGCATCTTTTTCTTCTAAACCACCACGCTAGAGCAATTACAAGTATTTAGCTTTCTACAGTTGCACTGATATTCTCATGCTCCTCTTCAATTCAGTTTCCTTCTCAACATCAAAGAATGTTATTATGTTTACTGTATGAATCCCATTATCCATTTTTGCTAGGATAGAATAGTATCTGTGCACTCTACAATGCATGTCTTAAAAGACAATTCATAAAAAGGATGCATGGGGATTGCAACATCATCATGCAAAACTAAAGTGCTGCAGAAGCCACCACAACAAGAGCACATAACTGCTTTCATAGTTATTTTTCAAGGTCAGCATCCTTCATGGCCCAAACTTAAACTCTTATCTATAAGATAAATGAGAACTTGAACCTGGACATGATCTGAGTAATTTCTATACATTTTTGTACATATAAAATGGATACCTGTCAGCAAACTTTGGCATGCCTTTAAACACTCATTAATTATATGTTTTCCATACAGGACCTGTCAGTGTAGTGTTCACTCTCTACAAGAACATTGAAGATTTGATGCAGCCCCAGCCAAACACCATCTCCTCTATGCCTTCATCTTCCTATCCTAGCAACAGTGAGGATGATCACAATGAAGAAATAATCAGAGATAATAACTCCATAGAGAAAACAAGAGCCAGTACTGCAAGGATTGTCAACACAAAGATTATTGCAGCTTCTATTAACAGTGCCAAACAAAAAATACGGCTGACAGAACCAGTTAGATTTACCCTCCACCATCTTAAGGTAGATTACAATTACATTGTCTTGCCACGTTCCAAATATGCTGTAATTTTCTCTCTTTCCACATAACTATAAAGTACAAACACATTTTATATATTTACTGCTGTCTTGTCAGTCCAATTCATTCCAAGTTCAATGTTGGGCATGAACCAGTGACAAAGACTCAGTGAAAGAATACTCACCACCAGACTTAAAAATATTATGGATGTAAGAAGAAGGGAAGACATTGCAATTTGGATGTGAGACCTAATTTTGTAGTTTTTGGGAATAGTTTTTGGATAACATTGGCTTTTAAAATTTTATGAGCAGACACAGAATTCTGACTAAAAATGGAATTGAAGAGTTACTTATGGACGTCTGTGCTTTCAAACAACTAGTGATTGGGGGCAGCATGTTTGTACCTAAAAAATAGACAAAGTGACATTGATGTTGCCAGACCATAGGACAGAAAACCTGATTGACCATATATGTATAAATAATAAGTGGGGTGGGGGGGAGACGAACAATAGAGCACTTGGGTTAGATTGCACAATCAAGGGCAACAGAAATGATAGGCTTCTACTTTTAAACCTTTGCGCCATTTACGATCTCTCCATCACTAACACCATGTTTCGACAGCCCACTTGCAATAAGACATCATGGATGCCTTACCTTCTTGCTCTAAATGGTGGCATTATATTGAGGGACAGACAGGATATGTGGTGTGGAGGAGTCATGGACAGACTACAGACTCATCATGTCAAAGTTCAATCTATGTTAGAGCTCAGGCGATGTCATCGGGTCAGAAATCTGCTAAGAGACGTAATATCTTCAAACTGCAAAATGGGCCCCAAGTGAAAGGTTTTTCCAAGGTTCTGGGCAGTCAACTTGATGGATGCACAGTTATTTGAGAATGATGAAGCTATAATGACTCAGCTGTTTGAAAAACATCATCAGGACCTCCTTCAATACAATGCCTTTTCCTCTTCCAAATAGTCATTCTTGACAAGATTGTCCACAAGCTTGGGGCAACAAGATTATCCAGAAGTTCAGACATACAAGATTGCCATCCAGAACAAGATCAGGGCTACAAGATACAGGGATATGCAGGATGCCAGGCTCAACAGCAATGCAGATGATGTACAGACAAAATGACTCAATACCAAGTTTGACAAAAGCTGATCCACAAAAGCCCACACTCTAGAGCGCTGGGCACAGCATTTCTGTGGTATCCTAAAACTGTCCATCTTTTATTGGTGAACAAGCCATAGTACTTTTGTCTCAGATTTCTATCAATGATAGGCCTGATATACAACCCAGTAGAGATGAGGTCGAGAAAGAAATCAACTTAATGTCCAGCAGGAAGGCCTTGGATCAGATGTTATTCCTGCTGAGGTTTACAAAACAGGAGCCCTCTGCAAGTGGGTTGCAATTCATATACCCCAGGAGCTGAAAAATGCTACTGTTGTCCATATGTACAAATGCAATGGCCCTCATCGATCTTATGATAAACACATGGGAATCTCCTACCTGTCGATCACTGGAAAAATTCTGGCTTGAGTCTTCCTCAATCACTTATCAACTCATCTTGTGACTTTTGTTAACTTGACCAAGACCTTTGACACTGTCAACAGAAAAGAACTCATGGGGAAATTTGGTTGCCTGCAAAATTCATCACAGTTGTCCACCATGTTTTTAATAGTATGTTGGCTCATGTACTCAATGATGTTGAGCTGTCTGCAGCATTTTGTGTCATAAATGGAGTCAACAAGGCTGCATGCTGGCCCTACCACTCTTTAGAATGGGTTTTGCTGCTATGCTTTCTGCTGCTAAACATGACTGTGCCACTGGTGTATATATCAGAAACAGAATGGCTAAGTTTTCAACTGTGTATAACTTTGGTATTACACAGAGAAAGCAGAAGTAATGTTTCCGCCTGCTCCCAGGAAGCCCTACCTTGAACCAATCATCACTGTACAGGCCAACACCTAAAAGCAGTTTATAGCATTACCTGCCTTGATAGTACCTTCACTAGAGCAGCAAATACATTCGAAGGTCCACAAACAGTATTACCAAGGCAAGTGCTGCTTTTGGAAGACTACTAGCTAACGTTTGAGACTGGCAGGGTATCAGTGTTGTGTTACCACCAAGATCAAGGTCTATCATTCTGTGGTGCTAACCACCCTTCTTAATACATGTGAAGCATGGAAGCCTGTAGCAAACATGTCAGGAAGCTCAACCATTTCAACATGAACTGCCTCTGTAGGCTGCTTCGGATCAGCTGGCAAGATAAAGTGCACAACTCTGGTCCTCAGCAAAGCTCGGCTCTCGAGCATTCTTATGCTGCTGCAGAAAGCTCAGATCAGATTGACTGAGCACTTTATAGGTGCCTTCCTAAGCAGTTGTAGCATGGTGTGCTCAGGACAGGCAGACGCTTTGAGGAAGGACAGAAGAAATGATACAAATAGTCTTTTAAAGTATCTCAGAACAGTTTTCTCATTGATTTTGTTTCCTGGGAGTTGCTTACACTGAACCACTCAGCCCAGCACACTGTAATTACATACAATGCTCAAATTGCTGAGACAAGACTCATCGCTGAAGCACAGAAAAGTTAGTTTCATGAAATGTGTGATGAAAAGCAGTCCAATCACAGTTACTGGGGGCTCTGCAATAAGTATAGGCTTGCACGAGGTAGAGGCTGTCATGCTCATGTTGGTCTTCCGGGTCATATGCAGTTACAACATTACTTCAACATCAATGCAAACTCACGGGAATGCCTCGCATAGGATCACAAGGTATGGCGTAGAACCACCATAAGAGGTGCCTCCGATGCTGAGAAACGCCGGGCCTCCGATGCACTGAGAAAACGCACTTTACGAAAAGACACAACTGACACTCACATGTCCAATTCTGACCTTAAATGCTACATATGTGGAAGGGGTTTTCGTGCCAGAATTGGACTATACAGCCATCTCCGGACACAACATGTCTGACTGTTGTTGTCATCACTGCTTGCGATGGACGGCTATTATTATACAGTTACATCTGAATACACATGTCTGACACTGTTACCATCTTCCCTTGCGATGGACAACTATCAGCACTTTCATTGCCTCAGATACCCTGTGTGACCTAGTATCCTTTGTAGAGTGGTACTGATGTCATAGGATGCAAGTACTATATTGGATTTCAGAATAGTTGTTAAGGTTTTCTTGGATACTGGGAGCGTCAATGTTTGTTTCATAGTAAAACAAGTTATAAATTTATAGTTTTCCTTTCCGTTTCAGTACGAGATTTTAATTTACCGAAGGGAAGTTGATTTTTTAATCACATGTGGACCAAATCAGATGTTAAAAATTGTATTCTTGTCATAATTATCATATTTTCAAGCTAGTTACCGAACTGTAAAAAATTGTTTACCATGGCAACAAGCGATAAGGTCACAAAAAGCACTTGTACGGCTCGTCTAACTATTAAACAGGCTAGAAACTTGTTTCAACAGATAAATAATACATCTAGTGAAGACGAGGTAAGTGAAACAGATGTCGATAATAATGATTCAATTGATTTTGATGAATACGAAAAAAATAGTAGTGACAGCGCAAGTAGTGATAGCGAAGATGATGCACGTCCTGGACCATCAAAATTCCCTAAAAAGGCTAAGATGGCTGCTAGATTTACAAATAGTTCAGTAAAAAATGGAGCTCAAGAAAGAGAACAATGGCACCAAGTAACTGAAGGTGAAACAACAGGCAGTATTCCCTTTGTTCCAACTCGTGAACCAGGTATGCATGCAAAACTAGATGCATCTTCCTCTGAACTAGATTGTTGGTTTGCCTTGATAACACCAGATGTGTTAGATTCATTGGTATCAATGATCAATGAATATGCAGAATTGAAGAAATCCAAACAAGTTTCTTTACAAAAGTCTACACTTGCAAGTTGGAAGCCTATCACTGAATATGAGCTGTTAAAATTTTTGGCCTTGATTATTGCAATAGGTTTAGGTAAAAAAGCATCGGTGAAGGATTATTGGGCACACAAACCGCACAACTACAACCCATGATACAGTCAGATGTTTTCCAGATTGAGATTTGAAATCATTTACCACACCATGATGCATATTGGAGATGCTGAATCTGTAGGCAAGGACAAAATAGAGCCATTCTTGAATTCACTAATAGCAAAGTTCCAGGATGCATTTTATCCATTTCAGGATCTGGCCATTGATGAAATTGGTAATAGGCTATAACGGACGCTGAAAGCACAAGCAGTACAATGCCTCCAAGCCAAGCAAGTATCACATCAAGACTTTTGGCTTGTGTGATTCTACTACAGGGTATGTCTACTCTGTATTGACATACTTCGGAAAAAACACATCTTATCTCCTTGCCAATGACCGTACAAGTCAGGCCGTGAAGGTGTTTGATTACCTGCTGCAAGGAATTGGAAAAGGCCACCATGTATTTTCGGATAGGTACTACACTGTAGACACCGTGATTACATATCTGTTGAGTAGGGGTATTGATTATACTGGCACACTCAACATCAACAGGAAAAATTTTCCGCTTCAGTTGAAGACCATTTCTCTACAGCTCCGAGAAGCTAGGGGGTACAGAAATAATGATGGATCCCAGATATGTGTTGCTTGGCGAGATAAGAAAGCCAAAAGGCCGTGTATTGTTGTCTCCACCAAGACTACAGTTCAGATGGAGCAGGTTACAACTAGACGAGGCAACACAGTTGAAAAACCCAAAGTAGTGCAGCGATACAACATGTGTATGAATGGATGTGACCATAACGACCAGATGGTATCATACTATGGCAGCTTCCAAAGAAAAACAAGAAAATGGTGGAAAAAATTATTTTATTGGATCATTGAGGTTTCACAGGTAAATGCTCATATATTATACACGCTCTGTCATGCTGATGAGAAACCTATGCCCTTGAAAGTCTTCAAAGAAAATTTGATCCATCCGCTGACTGAGAAGGCTGCATCCAGGATCCCGCAAGAGGTAGTAACCACAAACAGCAATAAAGTTGGGAGAAAATTCAAAGAAGGAAACAAAATTTAAAGATATGAGGGTGCTGTGCATCTTGTGGATCACTCAGACAAAGACAGGAACTGCATTGTATGCTCAACTCCTGCAAAGAGAGCCCGCACAAATTTTTATTGCACTGGTTGCCCAGAAAAGCCACATCTCCATCCGAAGAACTGTTTTAGAGTGTACCATACACATGATCCTGCAGATGGTGCTCACTAAAGACAATGATGTACTGTAAATAAATTGGAGATATATATTTTTTTTTAAATGTTAATTTTTCCAAAGATATATTTTTTTTTCTTCAAATGTTTTTTTTCAAAAAATGTAAAATTTTTTCTGATCTGGCCTACGTGTGGTTACATTAGCTATTAGAAGTGTAAATATTATCCAATTTCTGTGTTCTTGGATTTGTTTTTCTTATTGTTGGATATACTTTGTGATAACCACCAAGTAAAATACATTAAATGTTTTGGACATTCAAAAATTTAAGGTGAGTTGGCACTTTTTTTTATAATTTTGTAATGCTTTTCTGTTGTAAATAATAATTTACCATTTATAAATTTCCTACTAAAAAATAACACACAATTGTTTTAGATCTATCTTAGAGAACATTCATTTACCTACAAAATGGTATATAATTCATAAAAATATGTTAATAATTAAGAATCTGCAGCTAAATTTGTACATACACCTGCAAATGGGAAAATGGGACCTAAATTTAATTCTGCCACCGCCTGTTTTTCAATTCAGTAGCTAATCAGTTAAATGTAGTTCTTCTACTATTATCATTTGAGATGTTTGTTTCAGTCTTTTTTTATGTGTCTGTTTGTTGAGTGGTGTTCTTTTGGTATGGTTTTGAGGGAGGTGTCTGTACCTTTCCCTGTTTCAATTGTTGCCTTTCCTCTTCTTATATCCAATGGTTATATGTTAGCATCAGTTTTGCTTGATGTTGGTGTGCACTCCCACAAATGTAAACTACCAGTTCTCATTGGATTGGTTTTACATAACATCAATGTGGTTGAAAGGTAAGGCATGCACTCACCTCTCAAAGCGAGCAATGGCAGGGAATCAAGTCCCTCAGGTTCCATGCGACTCCTGGTCTCAATAGACATAGGCCTATATCCTGAGTTACCTCCAGTCATCTTGACTTATGTCTTGCCACTGGTCCAAGGTATTTCAGGAGCAGAGAGTGAGATTGATGACCAGTGCAGTTTCTTCTTCACTATAATCTAAACACAGCGCAATTTACATCAAGACAAAACTGGTGATGTCAACGTCATTGCTTAACTAACAATACCCCCACAAATAAAGCAGAGGGCATGGCTTTCTATTCTCTTGACCTGGGTCCAGGAACTCTTAGATAATGGGGCCTGCCAGAGAAGATTGTAGTCTATTAAAGAGCAGATATGTCCTAAGAATGGCTGCCTAAAAGGTGTCTTGTCAGCTTCTCAGTGTGTTTTTGCAAGCCACTTGAGCAAGGTTAACCTTTTGGATGCTTTTTCTGCAATACTGTTTATGTAGTTCTTAAAGGTTAGTTTGCCATCTAGCTGGACTATTAACTTAAATAAGGTATGGGAAAAAGAAGAAATGCCTGCAGACTGGAAGAAAGGCCTTGTAGGCTAGTTGCCAAAGAAGGGAGATCTATAAAGGAAAAATGTTGAACAGGATCGCAGTAAAGTTATTAAAAGGGGCTATAGACAAATTTCTAAGATGTTTTGATAAAATATGTCCTGTACATAAACAAAGACAAACTTCAATTAACCTTCTATTTTCTCTTTACAAAAGCCTACAGGTGATGCACAATCAGTCTGCTCATTTTGGGACATGGATGCAAAGTAAGCGTATTTTCAAAATAATTGTGGATATACCATGTTCATCGTATCTGATTCATCTCAAATATGTAGGATATCATTACATTATTTAATTCATTGAAGTGAACACAATTGTTTAAGTTGGTGTTCTACATTAGATTTGTAAAGTTTTTTTTAATGTACTGCATCAATACATTTATGGTAAATTTTTTATTTAGGGCATTACTTTTTCAGATTCCTTGTTTTGGTAAATTTATAGGTAAACAGAAATGGAAGCAAAAAGTGTATTTCTTTAGCTGTCTTTGTCTCTATGTTATCCAATGACGGAGACTGCTTAAAAGAAATTAGAAGATGATTGGCCATGGCGATGCAGAAGCTAAACAACATGTACAATCTATGGCATAATACTGACAAGCAACTAAAAATGAAGATCCCGAGAACATTCCCTGTGGCAGTGTACTGGTGCGAGACATGTACTATGATACAAGCAACAAGGAGGAAAATTGGAGCGTCCGAAACAAAATGTTACAAAAAATTATAAAAATTCCTTGGATAAAGAAAGTGACAAAAAAATCCATTATAGAAGACCTGAATGTTAAAGAAAACTGGCTCATAAACAATGTTATGTTTCAAAAATATAATTTTTTCGGCCGTGTCAAACATGACGGACAGAAAAGAACAGTCCTGGAGGACTTGGTACCTGGAACGTAACGCAGGGATCGATGAAGGCGAAGGTGGATACAAGATATCAAGGATACTCTAAATATGAACATGAAACAAGCGGAAAGATCGACTGCAGACTGAGATTCATATCAGCTGGCTGTGATAAAAGTGACGTTCTACAAAGGACATGCTACATGATGATGATGATGTCTGATGTGAAACAACACTATATTATAAATTATGGCAAGGCTAGAGGAATAGTCCAAAATGTTAAAGCAGCATACTCCCAAGTTCATAAATTTGGTTGTTTAATATTAATATGAATGTGCATCTACCAAATGATTTGGAAATATGGCTTGCAACTAAGAATTTCACAATCAGACTACCGACTGTAGACCAATTCTTCATCAGAGTGCAAGTTGTTATCTAATAAACACACAGACTTGGGGCAAAGAACATGTTGACCTATACAATTGTAACGAGGAGAGGAGATGGATATGGCACACACTGTGAAAGAACATGATAATATAACTAGACATGCAGTTGACAGAAACTAACAGGAAAACAGAAGAGTATAGAGGCCATAAAACACTTGAAAACATAGAACAGTGGAAGCTAATTTTCTTGAACAAAGTTAAAGAATATGGCTCAAAATATAAATAGGGGGAGAGTGAAATTTGAGTCTTCTTTTCCATAAATAATATTTTACGGTAAAATTATCTAACAAATACATGCAGACACTATGGCATGGCATTGGGCTGAAGTGCAAGAGCTCAGATACTGTTGGATCCATAACAACAAAAAAGTAAAGTTATAGTAACCCATATGGCTTTTTGTCTCTCTTCTCTTTAGCCAGTGTATAGGGCCATCATTATAGTAGTGATTTCTGTAGCAATTGTTTTACCTGATGTTTCGGGCTCAATGCACAGTTATGACATTTATGGAAGTGCTGTGACCTTAATCGGTTCTCCGCAGTAAGGTGCTCTGCATTTTACTCAAGGAGAAAAATATTACTTGAAAACCACTCGTAGTCTTAGATTTAAACACAGCCATATAATAGTTTATGCCATACTAAATCTGTTTCTGGACAATCTTTTCATTAACATTTTCTTTTTAAATGTCTGGCCACAATGTTCAGTTCTCTGGATAAAGGTTGCTGTGTCAAGGTCCCTGATTAACCAGTACTCAGTATACAGCTGTCTAAGCATGCAACAGTATTTTAAGATATCTACTCTGCAAGTCCAGATAGCAGTGAATAAGGCAAATGCAATGTTTGGTATGATAAAAAGAAATATTAAACATAGGAGTAAGGAGGTGATAGTCAAACTGTAAAAAGCATTAGTTAGACCTAGATTGGAGTACTGTGCACAGGCGTGGAGTCCTTATCGTAGAGGAGATATACATATGCTGGAAAGGATACAAAGAAGAGCGACAAAACTGATAGTGGGATTCCAGAATTACAGTTACAAGGAAAGACTCAGACAAACCGGCTTACAGTGCCTTGAAAAGAGAAGAATTCGAGGTGACAATACAGGTTTATAAGACAATCACAGGAAAGGTTAAATTAGACTAAGAAGTTTTTCAAAATGCAACCACCAACGAGAACAAAAGAGCACAGATACATTTAGCGAAGAAAGGTCCAGATTGGATATTAGGAAATATTGTTTTAGTCAGAGAGTGGTGAATGCTTGGAATGCATTCCCAGGAGGTAGTGGAGGCAGAGACAGTTAATGCATTTAAGAATAGATTGGATGCGCATAGCTTTTAGAGCAGGCTAATGCAAATGTAACTGGTTGTCTACAGACTCTGATGAGTCTTCTAAACCAGTATAAAAACATTAAGTTAAGTTCAGAGTCTAGGTAAAAAATCAGACAGTATGACAAAATCTTGAATCCCAGCCCTTGCAGACTTGAACGGATCCATCTCAACTTCTGTAGTTTGACCATGTCTGCAGAATTAAAAAAATATCAGCTACCATGACAGACATGAGAAGCAAAGAGTCAAGGATCCAGACCCCAAGGGCAACATAAAGTCGAAATGTAACTTTATGTTCATCTTACCTCAGTTTTATGTTCATCTTACCTCAATTACTAGAGTGGCTATAAGTCTAAATGTGACTTTATGTTCATCTGACCTCAGTTACTAGAGTGGCTATAAGTCTAAATGTGACTTTATGTTCATCTTACCTCAGTTTTATGTTCATCTTACCTCAGTTACTAGAGTGGCTATAAGTCTAAATGTGACTTTATGTTCATCTTACCTCAGTTACTAGATTGGCTATAAGTCTAAATGTGACTTTATGTTCATCTTACCTCAGTTACTATAGTGGCTATAAGTCTAAATGTGACTTTATGTTCATCTTTTCTAAGTTTTATGTACATCTTACCTCAGTTACTACACTCAGTGGCTGTAAGCTTAAATGAGACTTTATGTTTATCTTACCTCAGTTACATTATGTGGACCATAAAACTGAGTGGTTATCTGATGTCATTATTTGATATATAAAAAACCTGGGTGTGTCTCACAACAATGACATTTTTTTTCATACTACATCAGTTTTGTTATAGGCAGATGGTCTCAAGATGGGTGCAGCCTACTTGATACCAACACCAGCCAAACAACTTGTGAGTGTGATCATCTTACAAATTTTGCAGTCCTGATGGATGTCACTGCTGTCAAGGTTAGAGAGCAAGGTTTACATTTTCTAATTAAATTCAATTCAGAAAGTTCAGGAACAATTCCAAAGAATTTTACATAAACAAAACAGCAGTACTGCACCACTTCAGTCATTGCAAGGGGACAAATAAATGTAAAATAATAAACATTTATAGAAAAGAATAAAATTAATGGTGAATTGAGAAGTGAATTGTAATTATTTAGAGTTTTATTGCAACAAAATCATTTGACTCCATACTTCATTTGTTTTATGGTGGCTGTTTTTTTTATCAGGCTAAAATGTGAAACTTTGAGTTTTCTCAGTTATGTTAGAACAGTGCAGAACTGCTTGAGAGGGATGATGAAGTTATACAAATTTTATAAACAGGAGAGTGCTGTGGTTGAAAAATTATGGGCAAAATGAAATAAGAAGCTGAACTAAAGTCTAAGAAACAGAACACAAGATTAGATTAGATTTAATTTAGAAAAACGTACTGTAATCCACATGGGAAGATCCAATAAGGACTATAATTACATGAAGGGAGTGAACAATATTAGAAAGATAGAAAAGGAAAGGGACCTAGGTGTCATAATAGATCATACAGGTAAGATGCAGGAATAAGTCATGATAGCAGTAAAAAAGGTTAATGCAGTGCTAGGTATGATTAAAAGAAACATTACACATAAGAGCAAGGAAGTCATAGTCAAACTATATAAATCATTGGTGAGATCTAAATTGGAGTACTGTGTTCAGGTGTGGAGTCCTTATCTTATAATGGATATAGCGTGCTAGAAAGAATACAAAGAAGAACTACACAAATTATCATTGGATTTCAGAATCATAGTTATGAGGAGAGACTTAGAAAAACTGGTCTGCAGTTTCTAGAACGGGGAAGAATTTGAGGTGACTTAAAACAAGTTTATCAATTAATAGATGGAAAGGATAAATTAGACTATACCAAGTTTTTCAAAGTTCAACCGACTACAAGAACTAGAAGGTACAGCTTCAAATTATTTAAAGATAGATCTAGATTAGATATTCAGAAGTATTTTTTTAGTCAGAGAGTGGTGAATGCTTGGAATGCATTGCCACAAAATGTGGTGGAGGCAGTGTCAGTAAATGCATTCAAAAATAGATTGAATTATCACAATAATTTTTAGTATCGGTAAAGTGGAATAAACTGGTTGTATACAGACTCTGTAGAGCCTTATAAACCAGTATAATAAAGTTATAGTTAAGTTAAGTTAAGTTAGACATACACTGAGGAGGCTGATGTTTAACATAACTCAACTAGCAAAATCATGGAACCAACAGGAAATGATACAGGGTAAAGATCAAGGAAAGAAGGAGACAGGGAGAAAATAGAATGAATTGGAAAAGGGAGTCACTCTTCTACACAGGAATATCCAGTTTAGTTATGCTTGTGAGCACTATTTTATTATAGTAGGGTGCACCTGTTCTATTATTTTCTGTCTCAAAAAATGGACCCAGTACCCAACAAGGAGTCTTTAGTTTTAGCTTTTATTCTTTATATTTTAAAAAGCATCTCATTGCTAAAATGGTCGTTGTTTGTTACCATGCTGCTTTTTGTTGATGTGGTGATTGTTGAGTATTGACACAAAGAGTGTATTGGTAGAATCTATGTTACCATTTGGTGTTTCAACTTTGAAATGAACTGACACACCCTTTCTATCATAGATCATCGATGTGTCTAATAATGTAGAAGAGCAAAAAATAAAGCATGGCAAAAATATATAGAGGCAGGTAAATCAAAAGAAACATATGTAAAATATTTGGACAAGCAGAACATATCTCAGAAAGCGAATAAAACAGCAAAAATAGACTTTGAAAAAAAACTTGCTCAGAGGATCAAGACTGACAGTAAAAGCTTCTTTTCTTATGTTAGAAATAAACAAAGAACGAAAGACAAAGTAGGCCCTCTCATAGACAGTACAGGGAAAATAATAAGTGAGAATAGGGAGGCTGCTAATCTGCTCAATCAGTACTTTGGCACAGTCTTCACAAAGGAGGACTGCTCCGAGATCCCAGAGCCTATAGATATTTTTCAAAGAGACATGGATACAGCGGGATTAAGATCAATCTGTATTACAGAGGAAATGGTTTTTAAAAAATTGGAGGGGTTGAAAGTGAATAAATGTCCAGGTCAAGATGGTATTCACCCAAAATTGCTGTATGAAATTAGAAACCAACTAGCAAAACCATTGGCTATATTATGTTCTCAATCACTTACAAAAGGGATTGTTCCACGGGATTGGAAAGATGCAGGAGTGATCCCCTTATTCAAAAAAGGCAAAAAATCAGATCCGGCAAATTATAGACCGGTGAGTTTAACGAGCATAGTCTGTAAATTGTTAGAGTCAATAATCAAAGAAAACATTGTAATGCATTTAGAAAAATTTAATCTAATTAGAAATAGTCAGCATGGGTTTACTAGAGGGAGATCATGCTTAACAAATCTATTAGAATTCATGGAGGAGGTTACTAAAATCATAGATAAAGGGGAGCCAGTGGATGTTATTTATCTAAACTTTGCAAAGGCCTTTGATAGAGTACCTCATCAAAGATTATTTCAAAAGTTAAAATCACATGGAATAGGTGGCGAAGTTGCCAAATGGATTGAAAATTGGTTAACAGGAAGAAGGCAGAGGGTGGGCATAAATAAGGAGTACTCTGAGTGGAGTGAAGTGAAAAGTGGTGTGCCACAGGGCTCGGTTTTGGGACCAATTTTGTTCTTGATATATATAAATGATTTGGACATTGATATGAGATCCATGATTGCAAAATTTGCTGATGACACAAAACTATGCAGTAGTGTCTCATCTAAAGCAGAAGTGGATATATTGATGTCGGATTTAGATAAAATTCGAGAATGGTCTGTAAGCTGGCAAATGGAGTTTAATGTAGATAAATGTACAGTCATCCACATGGGTAGATCCAATACGGAACATAATTACAGAATGGGAGAAAACAATATTAGAAAGATAGATAAGGAAAGGGACCTAGGGGTTATAATAGATCATACAGGAAAGGTGAGTGAGCAAGTTAAGGTAGCAGTGAAAAAGGCAAATGCAATGTTAGGTATGATAAAAAGAAATATTAAACATAGGAGCAAGGAAGTGATCGTCAAACTGTATAAAGCTTTAGTTAGACCTAGATTGGAGTACTGTGTACAGGTGTGGAGTCCTTATCATAGAGGGGACATAAACATGCTAGAAAGAATACAAAAAAGAGCGACAAAGATGATAGTGGGATTCCAGAATTACAGTTATGAGGAACGACTCAGAAAAACCGGCCTACAGTGTCTCGAAGAGAGAAGAATTCGTGGTGACTTAATACAGGTTTATAAGATGATCAGAGGAATCGATAAATTAGACTATAACAAGTTTTTTAAAATACAGCCACCTACAATAACACAAGGGCATAGCTACAAGCTGATTAAAGAGAGGTCCAGGTTAGATATTAGGAAATATTTTTTTAGTCAGAGAGTGGTGTCTGCTTCGAATGCATTGCCAGGGGAGGTGGTGGAGGCAGGGACAGTTAATGCATTTAAGAATAAACTGGATGCGCATAGATTTTAGAGCAAGGTGATGTAAATGTAACTGGTTGTATACAGACTCTGCAGGGTCTTCTAAACCAGTATAAAGACGTTAAGTTAAGTTAATAAGCTGCTATTGTTCATTGACTTCCACAGTACATCCACATTAGTCTTCACAGTTGTCTATGGGATTCTTACCATTCTTCTGTCAAACTATTTCTATCTGTGACTTCCAGTGGTCAATTTGTTTGTGTATTGGTTGACTATGAATTGCTTCCATATAAAAGGTCTACTTTCATATAACAGGTCTACTTCCACATTACAGGTTTACACCAATATAACAGGATTACTTCCATATATTCCAAAACAGAAACTATGTAGATAAGCAGATCGCCTGAAAACATGAACATTAAGGTAAACAGAACCAAGATCAAACAAGTGCAGGAGTTCAAATACTTGGGCAGTGTTTTCACACAGAATGGATGTTTAGATAGAGAGATTGAGATCAGGTGTTTAAAAGCAAATGCGATTGCATATCAGCTGTCGCCATTATTGAAACACCCTAACATAAACATGTCCACAAAAAGAATGCTAATCAACAGTATATTCATGCCAACTCTCTATTACCAGTGCCAAATGTGGAGTTTAACAAAAACTCTAGTGAGAAAGATCACAACATGTGAGATGAGAGACAGAATCCGCAGTGAATATGTGAGAAGAATAGTTGAAGCAATACCCTGCTTGAAATATATTGATGAAGTAAGAATCAATTGGCTCGGCCACCTAATATGGCCATGGATGATATCATAACTGAGGAGGAAGTAGACAAAGCCATCAAATCTCTTTCTACTCAAAAATCCCCTGGAGCTGACGCAATACCGGCAGAGGTGTATACAACAGCAGGAACATGTCTCACCAAAAGACTCACTGATCTTTTCTGCTCCATTTGGTCTGAAGGAGTAGTCCAACAGGAAATGAAGGATGCATCGATAGTACATATCTACAAGAAAAAAAGCAATCGCCAGGAGTGTGACAATCACTGCGGAATTTCACTGCTATCTATTGCCAAAAAGATCCTTGAGCACATGCTGCTCAACCACCTGAACAAACATCTTGAGCTAGACCATCACCTCCCAGAAAGTCAGAATGGATTTAGAGTTGGTCTAGGAACTGTGGAAATGATATTTTCAGTGCGTCAGGTGCAGGAGAAATGTTGAGAACATAACCGCGAACTCTATATTATGTTCATTGACCTCACAAAGGAATTTGATACGATCAGCAGAGGTGGGCTATGGCAGATCATGTCTAAATTGTGCTGTCCTATTTGTAACTATGGTGAAACAACTCCACGAGGGCATGCGCGCACGTGTACTTGACAGCGGCAAGACCTCTCCACAATTCGTGGTCAACAACGGTGTGAAACAGGAATGTGTACTTGCTCCGGCACTGTTCAGTATGATGTTTTCAGCTATGTTGATTGACGCCTTCAAGAATACCAAGTATGACATCCCAATAAAGTACCACATGGATGGTGGTCTATTCAATCTACACAGACTGAAGGCAAAGACCAATGTGATGCACAACGCGATATGCAAATTCTTGTTTGCGAATGACTGTGCTCTGAACAGTAGCTCAGAACGGAAAATGCAGGAGGGTATGTACCAGCTCTCTGCTGCTTGTGACAACTTTGGCTTGACAATTTGCACAAAGAAAACCGAGGTCATGTATCAACCGGCACCAGGCACATCGTGTAAACAGTCAGTGGTTACAGTGAGGGGACAGAAATTACAAGCGGTTGAAAAATGTGTCTACCTCGGAAGCACCGTGTCAAGATCAGTGACTATTGCTGATGAGCTGGCTAATAGAATAGCAAAGGCCAGCTCAGCTTTTGGTCGAATGCGCTCAACAGTATGGGAACGTCAAGGAATTAGCATAATGACTAAGCTGAAGTTCAACCGTGCTGCCATTGTCCCCACCCTGCTCTATGCGTGTGAGAGCTGGACTGTACGCGCTGGTGATGCCAGGAGGCTAAATCATTTTTACATAAACTGTGTCTGAGGCGCATATTGCATATATGCTGGCTGGACGATATCACAGATACTGAAGTGCTGTCCAGGGCCAACATGCAAAGTATTCATGCACTTCTGCAAAAAACCCAATTGAGATGGACTGGCCACCTTTTCAGAATGTCAGACAAAAGGCTTCCAAAGAGGCTCCTGTATAGCGAATTAAGTGAAGGAAAACGATCACAAGGTCGTCCTAAATAGCGTTTCAAGGACAGTCTGAAAGAGTCCCTTAAGTGTTGTCAAATAGACTTAACACCTGGGAGAACCTGGCGGACAACCGCTGAACATGGAAGAGCATGGTCACGGCCGGCATTGAACTCAGTGAGGGTCTCCGTATCCAGGCAGCTCAGGATAGAAGTGCAATCAGGAAGTCAAGAGCAGAGAAATATTTAAGAGACAACTGCTGATTACGTTTGCCAGTCGTGCCATAGACTTTTCCAGGCTCGAATTGGCTTGATCAGTCACGAGTGCACACACAAACTCAAGGTTGCATTATGACATGTTCTGATGTTGGTAGTCCTCATCGACATCGCTGGATGAATTATTATTACTTTAATATAATGGGTTTACTTTCATATAATAGGTTTACTTTAATATAACAAGTCTACTTCAATATAACAGGTTATATAACAGGACAGCCAAATTTAGACATGATCTGCCATAACCCACCTCTGCTGACCATATAAAATGCCTTTGTGATGTCAATGAATGTAATATAGAGCTCGTGGTTATGTTCTCGACATTTCTCCTACACCTGACGAACTGCAAATATCATGTCCACAGTTCCTCTACCAACTCTAAATCCACATTATATTGATTTTATTATGGTTCTCGTGTACTTAACTTTTGACTTATTTACTCTGATGCTGCATTCTGTTTTACATAGGTTATATAAATGGGCATCACAAGACAACCGGCTAGGCTTGACCTGACATGCTGCATAGTGCTATAATAACAAAAATCCAGTCTAAGAACCAGTGACATTTTTATTGTAAATACTTGTTTTTTTAACTTGACTGCAATTTTAAACAATGATCTTTCTTAGATCTTTTTTTTTTTAACTTGACTGCCTGATTGAAAGATTGTTGTCTTTCTAAGCTATCACAAGAAAATGAGATGGCGCTACGAGTGATTACTTTTGCTGGCTGTGTAATCTCTGTGATATGCCTCATGTTGAGCTGGATTACTTTCCTGGTGTTCAAGTAAGTTGATAATTTCCTCAGTCATGGCTCATCATCATCATCATCATCATGAACGCTTTCCCTTACCTGTCAGCTTCATTAAGTGAAGAACCGCATGCTAGATTAATTAAAAGGAAAAAAAACTGGACCAATAAAGGTGGCGGAGAAGACGTTTAGCAGAGATGTAAAGGATGATACAGGACATGGTGACTTAACGTATTTATACTAATTTAGAAGACCTTAAGAGGCGGACATCTTATCTTTAGACTACTCAGTATTTGTTGAAGACCTTTTCTTTGCAGGAGATTGAAGTGTTTAGATGATCAATTGTTCAACTTTTTACCAATACAGGAATTAAGAAGAAATGGCTTTCCTTTGAAGGTAATCCACATGGAAAGATGTTCTGAAAGTTTCACATAGGCGCAGCAGTTTTTACAATTTTTACATTTTACTGAAGGCATGTATTTTATAAAGACTGTTAGAGAATATTACCTGCTGAAGACGGATGTGTCTGACCAAAAGGTGCAAATGTCATAGTCAAACTGTAAACGAGCAACACAACGCATTCTGTTCTCTGTAATACATCCTGCTTCTTTCAAAGCCCTGTTCAGGACTTGGTAGCGGGAGATTGAGAAAGAACGCAGAAGAAGAAGAAAATATTAGCACACTGCACCAAATGTGTCAAAGTACAGTAAGAACAACTGATGGTCTGACTGAAACAATGGGGATAACAACCAGGCGAGACAAGGGTGTGTGTTGTCGCCACTACTCTTCAACACATATATGGACAGAATATAGCTCTAGGCCAAATTTGGAGCATCTGCCAAGAAATGCAGGGGAAGAAAGGACAGAGACTGATCAGTTAAATTAACTCCTATTTGCAGATGATCAGTGTCTATTTTACGAGACTGAAGATGATCTGCAGCAACATCTGACTGCACTCAACTATGTATGTGAAAGATAAAGTATGAAAATTAACAAATTTAAAACAGAAACTAAGCAGATTGCCTGAAAACATAGACATTATGGTAAACTGGACCAAGATCAAATAAGTGCAGGAGTTCAAGTACTTGGGCAGTGTTTTCACACAGAATGGAGGAGGTTTATACCTAGAAATTTAGATCAGGTGCCAAAAAGCAAATGCAGTTGCATGCCATCTGTCCCCATTATTGAAACACCCTAGCATAAACATATTCACAAAAAGAATGCTGATCCACAGTATATATGTGCCAACTCTGTTACCAGTGCCAAACGTGGACTTTAACAAAAACTCTAGAGAGAAAGATCACGACATGTGAAATGAAATGCCTCTGGAAAACAATCAACGTAACTAGGAGAGACAGAATACACAATGAAGATGTGAGAAGAATAGTTGAAGCAAAACCCTGCTCTGAATTGATGAAGAGAGAATCAAGTGGTTCGGCCACCTAATGAGAATGCGTCCTGACCAACTACTCCTGTGCGCCTATAACGCACAACATTCGGGTTTTCGCAACTGTGGCAGACCGAGAACTAGATGGATAGGAAATGTTGCGGATATTCTAAATCTTCATGGGATGACGATTACTTCAGCGATGCATCTGGCCCTGGACAGAAAACTACGGCTCCCAATGGCACCTCACGGTACTAGTTGATTAGACAAGACAATACTGAAAACATGCTAACTGAAATCAGTCGTAACACTCAAAATGTGTGTATTTGCAATGAAAATAACCATGATATATTTTATTCACTTCAAAGAAACTTACAATGTGACAGAAACACAATACACAAGAATCTTGTGCTGTGTCTTCTCCTGGCAGAAATTGTGTTCCTTGCTGGCATTTCTCAGACTGAATCAAAGGTAGGTGTTTAGCTTTGATGTAAAACTATGTGGTTAATGTTAGTTTGCAACAAACCATGTATGACAACATCATATACAGCTGGGGATAGTGCAAGTGTATAGGACATACCTTTTAGGTATTAAAAAAGAACAATGTAGCCAGACAAGCACTGGATTAAAACTTACTGGAAGAGAAGAATTGGAAGGCAAAAAATGGTGGAAGAGAAATCCAAAACAACTGGAGTCCTATGGATACAGCTCATGGCGACAGTCCAATATAGGTGTTTTTATATGGCTACCATATGTGTGGTCTTGAAGCAGCTTCAGGTCTTCCACATGTGCTACCTCAGAGTCAGCTGGCAGGACCAAATCGCCAACACTGAGGTTGCCCGACGGACACAACTTGAGAGCCTTTTTTCAATCCTGGACCAGCGCCACCTCTCTTTCTACAGTCATGTGGCCTGCCTCTATGCACAACACTTGGCTGCAATAGATTGCTTCCATCCATCTGCCCTGAATGTTGCCTGGGATTCTACCACCAAATGTGGTCAGTAACCTCAAATGTCTCAATCTATCTGCAGTTGTCCAGTTCTCATTAATAGATCAGTATTAGTGACTCTATCCTACGATCTCAGCCTTCTCAATCTGGTGCAGACAATTGTTAGTTAAAATCTGTATCTTCTTCATGAGGGCTTGGTAGTTCTCTGGGCCATACACAACAGCACAAATTTCAAATTAAAGTTGGTCTTCCTTCTGTTTCATTAGATTTTGTTGGCTGTTGAAGAAAAAGTATACTTTTTTGGTTTATTAGTTATAATAGCTCAAAGCATAAATATGTATATCCTGTTAGATTAATATGTAAGGTACAAGAAAAACTAATTTTATACACTCCAAATTTGTATGTAATACTCTTTTAAATACTGTATTTTGTATGCAAAGCTAAGAAAATCAATGAATATGTAATGAGCAAAGTCTGTGAAAACAGTTATCTTACAATACAGATCTCTCTGGCTAGCGAGGTGGAGATCGACAAGATTTGTGTTGTATGGAGCAACATGCAGATGAAGCCAAGCATAATACAACAGCCTTCCTGATCACTGTCCACCTTCATCATCTTGCACGGGATGTGAGGAAAGCTACTGCCACCTAACACCTTTTTTTATGGCACACAAAGAGAAAACATTCTCATCATGTGTATTCAACTATAACAACAATGATACAGATATGAAAAACAGTTGTCTTTATTGAGCATGTAATGAGAAGAACTGTGTTGAAGAACACTGCAGTCACAGAAAAAATTGCTAGTAAAAGTGACAGGGCAACTAAGAAAAAAAGTTGTTGGACAATTTAACATGATGATAAAGATGAGTCTGTATCAGGAATACACAGATGAGAGTCTGTATCAGGAATACAAAGAGAAGGGAACATGCAATATTGTACTGTTATATTACATTTTAAACATAAAAAGATAAGATCTAATTTTGTACTTATTTGACTGTTTCATTGATAGATACTGTGCTCCATCATTGCTTGTATCCTCCACTACCTTTTCTTGGGTGCATTTGCATGGATGTGCTTGGAGGGAATCCAGCTTTACGTCATGCTTGTTGAAGTCTTTGAACAAGAGAAGTCCAGAGTACACTTCTATTACTTATTTGGATATGGTAGGTCTTGTTTTATCAATGTTACTCCTTCCCTTTGAGGACGCCTACACATAGCAAGATGTGCTTTTCCAATGATGGATTTCATTTTCTGTTGATTTGCATTTTATTTTAATATTGTGAGGTTGCTAAATTCCTGCATAATCATCTTTAGTAACTTTTTAACAATATCACGGAAGATGGAACAGAAGAAAACTTGATTAAAGCAAAATTCACAAATCTCGAAGACACAATAAAAAGAAGAAAGACATATAAATAAAAGAAGCATTTTGTTCAGAACACAGATGTTAACACAAAAACAGCATAAATTGTGTACAATACAGATATTATGGGAGCATAGTTAGTTAACCTTACGCACTCCACATTATTTTTGAAAAAAATTTGACCTAATTAATTTTCTTAATTAGTCGCTGTGGTAGTCGTCTTTCAAAATTTGTAACTTTTATGTTTGTTTGTCAATAAATATGATATTCTGGTGTGTAGATACACAATAGCATAACGAACATGTGGGTGTTATTGTTTTTGTTGTATGTTTGTTAGTTTTTGAGATTTAAAAAGATAAAGTTGAAAATTTATGAAAATCTTGGGAAAAATTTGGACTCGACCACTAGGCCTAGTCGCTTCGATAGAAAACCATGGAAACCACAACAACGTATCGATACTGTGTTTACAATATCGCCACAACTGTTAGTTTCCAATTCAAACGTAGTTCTTTCATTTAAACAAACAAAATAAACAGATCTACGCGATAAAAATCTTTCCTAACAACCTACTTCCCCTTTCGCAAAAAGTCGGCTTGCTCCAAACGGCGTATACAAAATTAAAACTGTTCAAAAGCCATTTGTAATCGAACACACGATACTTTAACCGGCAAAATATCGTGTATATATGGAGGGCGTAGTCAGCAGTAAAAAATGGCTGTCAGGAGTGACTCCGTTCAAAAAAAAAAAATTTTTTTCCGCACACCGTTTTTGCAGGCCGAGCTGGTTAGAAGGGATCGGACAAGGGCGTGCTTAAGGTTAAAGCTTGTATATGAACATTTATTAATTGTCAAGTTAAAGTTACCATTCAAGAATATGGGCAATTAAAAGACATGAAAAAATAACATTTTATTCCCAGATATATTTTGTTTTAATTGCTTTCTCTTTGTTATGAAGTCAGCACAGCACACTTAGCATATAAATAAGCTAGCCTGTTCATTTTTTAAATGTATTACTGTAAAAATGTTAATCATAAAAAAATACAGTTAGAAATACACACCTGCTAATCCACAAGCATGCAATCTAGGATTTACTGCATACTCATATTTGTGTGGGTATTTCAGGTGCTCCAGCTGTGATAGTTGCTATCTCAGCTGGTGTGTATCATCAGGGCTATGGGACAACCAGACAGTAAGTATGACTATTGCTTATTTCTGGTGTTTGCACCTAAACTTTAAAATGTCTTGAAATTATGAATGACAGTAATTAAGTAACAGCAATTTTAAGCGCATGAAAGAGTATGTACAATGGAAAATCTTGTTTCAGAACACAAAATGTCTTTTTAGCTCAATGTAGGGATTGGGACGATCAATCAGTATGAGCAAGCGCAATATAGCTTACAACATGGTCACCCCACTGTCAACTCACACTGTGGAAAAACAGCGAGGCGTTATATGTTTATCGTGGTCAGAGGGTGTGAAATCTACAGAAGATTGAATGTTCAGAATGGAGGCAGTTGTTTGAGTCAGAGGAGAGTGTATGAATGGGTAGAAATATTCCAATATGGAAGACAAAATGTAATTGATAAACTTGTGGCATGGGAGACCAGCAAGCTTGGCAACTGACACGGTGAAACCGCAGATCAACCAGCTAGTACGTGGCAACAGGTGAGTCACTATTGATGGAATAGTCATAGATTTCAACATGATTCTTGGCGTTGCACACAAAATTGTCAATGATTATCTCGGTTATAGGAAAATGTGTAGCAAATGGATCCCAAGGCATCTGACAACGAAGTAATGGAAGTGATGCAAAATTGGGTCACACCAAAAGGCTTTTTTCTAGAGGGCATCCACAAGCTAATGGACAGGTGGACCAAATGTGTTGCCAGGCACGGGAACTATGTCGGGGAAAAAAGACACAAAATATGTCTAGTTCGTACTCTTGTAAAAATGTTATTTATAAAATTGTTGTTACTTAATGGCTGTCATTTGTATATAGTTCCAGCAAGGAGCTCCTGATCGTTTTCTTCTTGTAATAATATCTTTGATGTTTACACCATCATATGAGTTTCTGTGATGAATTTGACCGTTGTTTAGAGCTCCTCTTTAGTACCATACAATTTGGTTCATGTTGAATTGTTGGCCCAGTGTATCTTCCTTATGGCCACTCAAGGGACAGTCCTATAACACATGCCCAGCAGTTTGCTCATTTAGTTCACATGTGCACAGTGGTAAAGCTGCAAGTTGAAGCTTGTGTATGTTCTGTTTGTTGTGCCCAGTCCTGAGGTGAAGAATGGTGATATGTCCCTGCCTGACAAAAGTGTGCAATTCCTGATAAACTAAATGTTAATTAATTATGATCCAAATTGTGTAAGATTTTGTTGTCATGCCATCCACATTAGGGTGTCCCATTGAATTCTAAAACTATATTTATAAATTGTTATAAAAGTTAGTTGCTCATCGCATGCGATGATGACGACATCATCAGACGGCTTTGTCTTGAAGATGTAACTTACACTGTATATGGATTATAGTGAGGGAAAAACTGCGCATGTCATTGACCTCTCTCTGCAAGTGACTCCGGCCTATCTCGAAAGATGTATGGTCACATTTAAACATGAAATCAACGCATGCATGATCTTCACAATTCCAACCAATAGCAATTGTCATTGGCGAGTGATACAGTTGTTCATGCAAACAAGATGAAACATTGGGGGGGGGGGCATGTCACATGCTTACAAGAAAGGATGAGCGTTGGAGTACATCGGCAGTAGTCGGGTACCCCAGAGGCAAAAATGCATTGTACAGACTCCTTGCACTCCACTACAATATTCATATGTCAGAAGGAAAGCTTGTTACCCACGCGATCTCCATAGCCAAGGATACAAATCTTTGAAAACAAAGTTGGTACACGTAGTGGTTAAACCGGTACCGAGGAACGAATCATAAAATAATATACAACTTCTTGAGTGATGGAATCATTTTCTGTGCCCAAACGCATGAGCATCACAGTTTAGATGGAATATTTTCTCACTTAAGTGTAACTTATGTTTATTTTGAGACAGAGCACAGTTAAAAGATTGTTGAGATAAGAAACAGATAAGGGTGTTAAAATATACCAGCGTCATGTGTGTGTAAGAGCCAGAAAACAGATTCAGCTCTTCAAATAAATCATCCTTGTTACATGTGTAATGGATAGAAAACAGAAAAATGTGTTTAATGTCAACCTTTGTATATATGATATATATAAACCTTTAATCAATTCTTATAGGTGCACATTTATTTATTTCTACAAATATGCTAATATTTGTAAGCATCAATTTTAATTCTGTTACATCTAGATACAGTATGAAAATGAACACATCCAAAACAGAAACTATGCAAATAAAGAGATCGCCTTAAAACATGAACAGAACCAAGATTAAATGATTGCAGGAATTCAAGTACTTTGGGAGTGTTTTTACGCAGGATGGAGGTTTAGACAGAGAAATTTAGATCAGGTGCCAAGAAGCAAATGAAATGGATACCAGCTGTCACCATTATTGAAACACCCTAACATAAACATGTTCACAAAAAGACTGCTGATCAATAGTATATGCATGCCAACGCTCTGTTACCAGTGTAAAATGTGGACTTTAACAATATCTCTAGAGAGAAAGATCATGACTTGGGAGATGGAATGCCTCAGAAAAACCATTTAATGTAACTATGCAGAATACATAATGAAGAGGTGTGAAACATCATTGAAGCAAGACCCTGTACTGAATATATTGATAAGGAGAGAATCAAGTAATTCAGCCACTTATTGGCAACCACCCCAGTGTGCCTATAATGTACGGCGATCAGGTTTTTGCAACCGTATCAGACCAAAAACTAGATGGATAGGAAATGTTGCAGATATTCTAATTCATCATGGTAGGATAATTACTTCAGCGACGCGTCTGGCCCTGGACAGGAAACTAGGTCTTCCCGTGATGCCTCACGACACAAGTGGATAAGATAAGACAAGACATTTGATTTTATCGGGCATTTTATTTCATACAATGCTTTTCTCTCTCTTGTGCTTTTAAAAACTGTGTGTTTACTTGGTATACTTACAATAACACACATGCACATTTTAATTTCACCAGTTGCTGGCTGACAACAGAGAACTATTTTATATGGAGTTTTGTAGGCCCTGCTCTTGCAGTCATGATAGTAAGTTTACTTGTATGCATGAAGATTGGACATCTAGTCCCTTTGATATCTATCTGGTTCCTTCCAACAGTTTCACATTAGTGACTTTATCATACCATTTTCATTTATTTTTAACGCTGATGAATTTTTAAACCTTTTTCTTGTTCCCCGAATTACACAGCCATGTATTAGGATGGGCTTTACATTGGAGTTGAAAATCCGTTATTTGTGTGGTGATCTTAAATGATCCTCTCAACTCCTGTCCACTGTGTTTCAACCAATGCCTGAATAGCAATACTGTTTTAGCCTTCCCTCACTCATACAAAGTATGAACGTTGCAGCTACCAAACCTGAAAGTGTGTTAAAAAAACAACAACATTGCAACTTTCTTTTCATTCTCATGTCAGAAAACTTGCTTTTGTCTAGGATGATGAAATTATAATTTCCTCAAAATGGACTTGTTTATGTTTGTAGACGTTTTGTGACTATAAATTTAAATAGGATAAATTAACTGACCTCATGTCCATTCCTCCTCAGACACCCATAAAATATATATACACATATACATATATATATATTTATACATATATAAAAACATAAATGCCATAAGGTTTCTGTTGGACTTGCAGACTGTGGGGTTTAGGTTTAGATGTGTCAGACTTGAGTTTACCTCCACATCAGCGCAAACGAAGAGCATCCGTTGCATGAGGGGTTACAGAAGACAAAAGGCACAAGACTTGTAAGGGGACAATCATGGATGGGTCAGGCTGAGACTGTTGTGCAAAGGGCATGTGCGTTGAGAGTTATAACGCATAGCGAAGAATGGATGAAATTACTTGATAATAATTTCCTGCAGACTTTCCGTGTCATTATCCCAATTGACAGAGCGTATGTCCAGCTGAATCCGTTTGATGTGGTTTTGCAGGTTAACCTTTTGAACAGTGAAAATTCCACGGATGATTATGTCATTATCTACACAGATGGATCCGTCATCCGAGGGTTGAGAAGCGCATGGGCCTTCATGGCTCAGAAGGGTGGGAAAACGATCGTCAAGCTTTTGCGGTGACCACAGGCAGTATGACCATAGAGATCATGGCTGTACAAAGGCGATGGTCTGGCTTAAAACAATGAGTGGCACACATACTCGTTCCAGGACATGCAGGTATCAAAGGGAACAAGAGAGCTAATAGGTTGGCGAGTACAGCTATAGTGGAGGGTGTGAGATCAATGGACTGAGCCGATATCCTAAATACTATCAGGGAAATCAGCTGCAAGGAAGCTTCGGAAGTTGATACAAACTCTACGTCCTTGTTGCAACTGGTTGAATTGCGTGTGAAGTGAGGGGGAAGGAACACCACACGGGAATACAAAGACGTCTGGTTAACCAGCACAGGACCGGAACGGGCAGTCATCATGTGCTGACAGACATGCTGAGGATGAGATCTGAGCGCATATGGACTTGTCCCAAGTGAGATGAAGATGATCCGACGATGAACTAACTAACTAACATATATATATATATATATATATATATATATATATATATATATATATATATATATATATATATATTTACTAGGCATGTTCAAATAAAACTGGACCATACTGTAACAAGTGAACATACGTACAATGCGCATGATGATGTCACTTCTAGTGTAAACAGCACATACCGACTGTCAAGTTTGCAAAATTTCATTATCTTCCGACTCATAGTTTACTCATCACTATTGAAAACATGGCGGGTCTGATACGGAATCCGTCCAGTGTTGATCAGCGATTCAGTTTCTAACAGCTGAAGGATGTCGACCAGTTGGCATTCATCGGAGAATGCAGGCAGTGCATGGTGACAAAAGTGTGTCGAAGATAACAATGAAGAACTGGAAAAGGATGTTTAAAGAAGGACGTGAGTTAACAAAAGATTTTCCGAGACCAGGGCAGGCACACATTTTTGGGTTAACTTACGTTCTTCTTTACACGTCGTTATCCAGTTCTTCACTGTTGTCTTTGATATACTTTTGTCACTATGCACTGCCTGCATTCTGCGATGAATGTCAACTGGTCGATATCCTTCAGCTGTTAGAAACCGAATTGTCGCTCGCTGTTCAACTTTGAATGGATTCTGTATCACACCCGCCATGTTTTCAATAGTCTGCTGAGGTAACTATGAGTCGGAGGATAATGAAATTTAGCAAATTTGACTGTTGGTATGTGCTGTTTACACCAGAAGTGACGTCATCATACGTAGTTCTGTTAAGAATCTATGTTATTGTGCTTTGGACAGACCCATAAGTGCTCAGTCTCTCTCAGTAAATGGTGAAGTATGTAGATCTGGTACGGAATTTGTGCATGTCATATGTATATTTTACACATATTTTATACCCTGATCATTTTTGCAAATTGGGGTTGTATAAGGGACTACATTCTGTACAACATGCACTCGAGATTTGATGATACTAGGTCAAGTGATGTTTAAAGGAACTGTAATTCTGAAATGCATTTGACTAATAACGCCTCCTTTTATCTGCTTAAAAAGAACTGCTAATTTTTGCTTCTTACAGGTCAACATTATCATGCTGAGCATTGCTATCTATATTATGTGTCGTCACTCCAACATGTCAGCCACAATAAGGGACAGGTCAAAAGCTGCAAAGTTTAGGTGAGCTAACAGCATAATATGCCTACTTAATTTCCACTTCTGCTCTGGAGTGTAGAGGTTTTCCCAAGAGAGCACTAGACTATTATGTCTGCTGTCTTCCTCTAGACCTGGTTCCAGCTGCTCTTGGTTTCATTTAGATTGTCTTATTGTGTTATCCCAGTGGACATCAAGTCGTCTGGATCATAGGCTTTTTTTGCTTCCAATGATTGCCATGGTAATCAATTGTCTTTCATTCTGCAGGCCACCAAAGTTGAGAGAATTTCATTTGACATCTGCTCTGTCCTTCTCATTCCATCCATAATTTTGACGATGTTGACTCTTTTTTGAGGTTTAGCACCATTATACGTAAATTTCAATCCTTTTTCGTTTCTCACCACAATACACCCACTCCCCCTTTGGACATTGATGTGAAACCCCCGCTGTAGAGAAGCATCACACTCTCAAGATCCATGATCGCTGGAAGAACTAGGATTTCCAGTTTTGATTTCATCTATGAGCTCATCATTCTTTCCATTGTTTTTTCTATTGTTCCATATTCCAAAAGTCATAGTTTGCAATTCATAAGGTTTATCAACTTTAAGGTCTGTCTAGTATTCTTTCTTTGCATACTTGTAATCAGTGTGGGGACAAACAGGTGATTGGTCTGTTGTATCTTTGCATGGCCTCCATGCATGCAACCTTTACTGGTTCATGGTTTTTTATTAGGTATTTATACCTGACCTCCAAATAAAGAGGGCATCCAACTATTCATCAACCAGTTGATGTGTTTGGTAAGAGGAGCTCCTTCTCCCCCAGTAATTATAATATATACTTCTTATATAAATTACAAAATAGTCTGTCCTGTATGTTATTGTAAAACTGTATTCTGAGGAGAAGGTTGTGCAATTGAAAAAAATGTAACTATGCTGTATTTTTCATTTGTGTTAGTTGATTGTGATACATACATTGTGATGCATTTTTGTAAAGAAAACCAATGAGTTGTGTGTAACACAATGTTGTGGGGGAAAAAACCAGCTTGTTGTATGTAACACTAGTTTGGGGGGGGGGCAGCTTGTTGTATGTAACACTAGTTTGTGTGGGGGAGGGGGAGGCAGCTTGTTGTATGTAACACTAGTTTGTGTGGGGGGGGGGCAGCTTGTTGTATGTAACACTAGTTTGTGTGGGGGGGGGGCAGCTTGTTGTATGTAACAATTTTGTGGGGAGGGGGCAGCTAGTTGTATGCAACACAACTTTGGGGGGGGGGGGGGAATCCAGTGGTTGTATGTAACACAACTGGGGGGGGGGGGGGATCCAGTTAGTTGTATGTAACACAACTTTTTTTGGGGGGGGGGGGGATCCAGTGGTTGTATGTAACGCAACTTGGGGGAGGGGGGTCCAGTTAGTTGTATGTAACACAAGTTTGGGGGGGGGGAGATCCTGTTAGTTGTATGTAACACAACTTTTAGGGGGGGGGGAAATCCAGTTAGTTGTATGTAACACAACTTTGTGGGGGGAGGGGAGAATCCAGCTTGTTGTATGTAACACAACTTTGTGGGGGGGGGGGGAGAGAATCCAGCCTGTTGTATGTAACACAACTTTGTAGGGGGGATCCAGCCTGTTGTATGTAACACAACTTGGGGGGGGGAATTCAGCCTGTTGTATGTAACACAACTTAGGGGGGGGGGGGGGGAGAATCCAGTTAGTTGTATGTAACACATTTTTGTGCGGGGAAAAAGTGTGTATGTAACATATTGTAAAAATATAAACCAGTTGTATGTAACACATTTTTAAAAAAAATTTAACATATTTTTTTTAAAAAGCTCTAAATAGAGTATACATGTGGAATCCCAAGAGATAGTTATAAATCAGACTGACTTTATTATGGTAAAAAATGTTGTTAATGGTGTCAGATTGGCAAAAAACTTATCCAGCTGCAGACATAAAGTCTGATCACTCCTGTAATAATTAAAATAAAAAAAATTATCTCCAAATAAATACATGTATCAACACTTAAGCAGCCAGCTATTAAACAGAAATATCTTATGGAAGTCAAACATAAATATGATGGCCTAATTTCAGAAAGCATAGAATAATACACAAAATAAAACCCAGTTGAGAATGCAAACATTAAGTGAGATTGTCTAAAAACAAGCATACATGCAGCAGAAAAAATAGTTTAAGAAAAAAAACCAAGTATGAATAACAGATAATATCTGAAGCAAATAGGCTGAAAAAAATGTGGAAATATGCACTCAAGAATAAAGAGGATTGGACATTGACATTACCGTGCAAAAGAACAATGGATAAAATCCAAATGCAAGATAATAGAATACATGGGACAAAAGTATAACATGTCAGCTATACATGCAGAAATAAAACAACTTTTAAACATGATAAGGCTGGCTCTTCTAGAAGGATGCATTAAGAACAAAAATAGAAATATCTTGCTTGATTAGAAAGATATATCAAACAGATGTGCAGAATCTGAAAGTAAATTGTTTGTAGATGGCAGAGGCAACAAACCATCAGCATTTAATGACAGACCCAGCCAGCATTTTCAGATCAAATGTTAAGATTGAAAGCAATAAGGATATGAGCAAGGGGAAACCAACAGGCATTGGCACAATAAATATAGAAATGATCGAGAATTTTGATGCAGATATAATCACCAATCTGTGTAATGATGTCCAAAGTGGAGGATCTATTGCATGTGATCTGATTACATCATTCTTTATAACAGGTACCCAAGATAGCTCGTGCAAGCAAATGTTCAGATTTTAGAACAATTAAATTGATGAGCCACACCATTAAGATACTGCTACACATTATAAAGGACAGAATCAGCTGAAGAATTGACAACAAAGTTCAGGATTACAAATTTTGGATTTCAACAGCAAATTAAATAAACAGTTAAAGAATGGAAGCAATATTCTGTATAAGAACATTAGCAGAAAAATGTGTAGAAGTACACAAAAGCATTTATATGTGCTTAATAAACAGCAAAAGGCATTTGATAAAAGAGTTCAGCATGAGAAACAAATTATATATCTGGAAAATACAGGTATGGTTGGAAAGGACACAATAGTACTCAAAAGCCAATACTGGGAACAAGTTGGCGATCTAAGATCTGGCTGATTGAGGTCATGGCAGGACTCATTATCCATTGCAGTGTCAATAAATAATCTAAGATATGCAGTTCAGCTATCTGCGGTAAGCAAGAATGACAAGAATTGGTCATTCAAGTAAAGAAACAAAAGTCAGGTGTATGTATTGGAACTTAACACAGAGAAAACGAAAACTATTATAATTAGCAAAGTAGACTCAAAATCTGCTCGACATATAAAAATAGCTGTTTAAATACTGGAAGTTCTTCTATTTATACAATATAATAATATAAAATTGGAGGTGCAGAAAATAAATCAGGAAGAGAATAGATATGGCCAAATTTGTTTTCACCAACATGAGTCATATAATGACATCCAAGCAAGTCACTCACAAATTAAAAATAAGGTGTTATGTAAACTCATTGTCACTGTATGGCATAGAAACATGAACAATGAAAAAATGGTTGGAGGAGAGAATTGATTCCTTTGAATATATATATATATATATATATATATATATATATATATATATATAATTTCATCGACTATCGACTTCACAAAGGTCTTTGACAAAGTTTGGCATAAAGTCAGTTGCATATTGTGTGACAATTTAACTGTGGTACCAATATCACTGACTCTATTACAGCACTGGATAAAGATGCAAGTAGTGCAGTTCAAGTAAATAATATTATTGGAGATTTCTTCAAATAACATTTGCAATATGGCTAGGAAGTATCTTATTCCCGGTACTGTTCAACAAATATTTAGAGCATATTATGCAGGAGACAATCAGAATTCTAAAACATCCATAACAATTGGTGATTGATCTATCCGCAACTTGTGTTTTGCTGAATGTATCAATGCAAGCTTTTGAATATAAATGCTGCAGAAAAATTTTGCGGATCTATAATATTGAACATAAAATACATTATGTGAGAGATAAAATAAATTCCATGTATGTCAATAGGAACCACTTATGCCAGTAGTGAAATGTTAAAAACTTACATGGTTTGGACATGTAACAAGACATTTCTCCAGGACTCCATTTCAAAAGTAATACAACGAGCAGTTGAAAGCATAAAAAAGTGAGGATGCCAGGGAACACATCAAAGAATGGACAGTACATGATTTGTTCACACTCATTCACAGGGCTGAGGATAGAGAACTATGGAGGACTGTGTGTTGATGTTTCCACCATGGCACTCCTACAACCCTAAGGGTTTATTGATTGATAAATATGTATATCCAGACATGTAATTAGTTTCTCATGCTGGATTACCTTTTGCTAGTCTTAGTCTATAAAGCATGAATAATCCACTATATAAAAGAATAGGACATATCTCATGAAAAGAAAAGAAAACAAGTAAGGAAGTCTAGAAGAAATTATGAATGCAGAGAGAATTGATGAGTGAAATCGTGATTCAGACAGTTGAGATATTTTGGTCACATAAAAGTACATAACAGCTTTGCGAAAATAATATTGGAAAGTAAGGTGGATGGTAACCACGCAGAGGTAAATGGAGCTATAGGTGGGAGGATAGTTGGTGGCCCATAGCAAGGTGGATGGTAACCACGCAGAGGTAAATAGAGCTATAGGTGGGAGGATAGTTGGTGGCCCATAGCAAGCGATGATAGCGACATCATCAGACGGTTTTTGTCTTGATGATGTAACTTGCGCTGTATTTGGATTATAGTGAGAAAGAATCTGTACTGTCATCAAATTCACTCAAGTCATGTCCTCCCTTGGACCAGGGGCAAGACATAAGTCAAGATGACTGGAGGTAACTCAGGATGCATGCACTCTAGTCCCACCTCCCTTGATAGCAGAGTTACTTGAAACTTGTGGGGGGTTAACATCAAATTTGAACAGGCAGATTGCACTGTACACAGTAAAAACCTTCATAGAAACATCAAACATGCAAACATTGATGAACAGATGGAAAACACTGTGGATGAAAGCTGTACATAAATATAACCAACCTCAAATGTTAATGACAGCAGTAATCATCACAGGGATAGGATACCAGAGCAGCATTTTACAGCTTTGATTGATTCCAGTACATGTCAATTATCACACACATGAATAAAACCAACCACACAATTCACTAAACTGTAAGATAAATATGCACACACACATGAATCTGTTGACAATAACTACCTAGAGTGCCCAGTTTTTTCTTTAAAAAACCAGGTATATGGTACATTTGACATGGAACTAACACATCAGGACATCAGTTTGAATTGTTGTAAGCTCTGCCATATGCACAACAACATTTCTTGTCCAATCTGCAGCCAGCAGACATACCCATCAGATATACACCTATCAGCATTCACAACTTGGAATTTGAGTAGTGCCAATATGTTCAGAGTTCTGTGGCCAGAGATGCATTCACTTGTGTCAGATGTGCTACTTTGCATGTACATATTTCATGAACTATTTTATTTCTTTTGTCTACAAATATTCTTGATGGTCTTAAACTTATATGCAAGCTTTCTTGATATTTAACCACATGTATGCATTTCCTAACCATATATTTGATAATTAAACAAATGCAGCATCACAGAGAGTTTCAGCAGTATGGAGACTTTTGCACCTCCAAAGTTGCGTTTTCCAGATCTACCGTAAGAACAGTTGGTCATTTAGAAGAGTCATCTTTGTTTACTAATTTTGTCCTTGGCTTATTTTAGTCACAGTGTTTTTTGTCTTGTGGTAATTGACATGAGGATTCAACTTTTTTTAATGATTAATTTTGATTTCTATTCTGTTCCTCTCAGTTTTACTACAATGTTGTGGTGCTGTAAAATTGTGCAGTATTTTCATATGATATTCTTTGTCAAATATTAGAAACTCTAAATAGGAAACAAATAATTTTGTTTAATTTGCAAAAATACATGGAAATGCATTGCTAAACTAATTTATGCAAATACTAACAAAAAGGCACTACTGCATAATTTAAAAAGTGAATACTTCTTTTGTACATCATTTCTATATAATCACAAAGTGATAGTAATATCCCAACTTTCTTTGTCAATAAATAAGTTTAGAAAGTCTGTTTAAAGTCAGATAGATGTCAGAGCATAGTCTACTTTTTAGTACACATTTAAACAGTTTTAAAATAATTTGTCGTCTGTGTGGGTGCCATACTCCTTAGTTGAGAGGAAAGAATAAAAAGCACATAGTTTTGCATGACTTAACAGATGAGAAAGGAAAGTTGTGCATGATGATGGTGGTGCCCTTATTAAATAAAACACATTGCTACAGAAAACACCTCTGCAAAAGTATATACATGTTTTGCAGAAACTTTCCAGCAAAAGATACTAACTCCAGGGTTCGGCCCTGTGCTTTTGTTGGAACATGACGTCAAAGATAATTCTATATTTTATTGTGTTCCTATCTAGAAAATATCTTTGTGCCATGTGTAGCGTTTGCATTCCCATTCAGCACTTTAAACATCAAACAATCTATAGAGTCATGCATATGGTGGTATGGAAGGCAGTTGTGGATAGTGGCATCAAGAGATATAGAGCCAGAGCTTTTCTTTTATTCTTTTCATTAGAATGGATAACACATCTGTTGTAGTTGCTGCTTACTGTTACTAAGAAAAAAGTTGAGTGATAGTTACAGCAATATTTCATTTGTAAACTGCAGCTTTTGTGTTTGGAGAATGTCCATGAGAATCTCTTTGCAGGTGGGTTTTAAATGTTACATTTTTTAAAAGCTTGATTTTTGCCAGTTCAGTCAACTTTATTAACCGTATTGCCTTTTGTTGATATTGACCCCATAATGGAGAGGAATGGATTATCTCCCTACTTTACTTGGCAAACCAAAATGCTGAACTGATCAAGTATGTACTCTGCTATGTTAGAGAAATCAAAGACAAATACCACCTTCTAGAAAGAAGACAAGTCACACTGAGTAATAAAAGATGTACTACCACAAATAATTTTTTAAAACTCCAGAAAAAGTGGCAACATTAATGGATAATACAATAAAATTCAGACCCATTTACTCGCATGCAGGCAGCTCAAAAAACTATTGATGCCTATCATGATGAATTGATACATGTATACTGATGAATCCTCATTCAAGGCCATCATCAAAGTAGATTATGGTGTTTATATAGAATACCCAGACAGATCCTCTGATAAACTGTCTGATGCTTGCGCGGAGGTTTGCCCCAACTATGGCGCTGAAGCCACTACACTTGAAGCCGTCTTGCACCATCTGAGGACAGTTTTAGATGCCTATCCATCAAAGGCCCAAAACATTGTTTTTACAGACTTGATGTCTACTCTTTAAGCATTAGAAGATGCTGGACATTGTACACCTGATCTTATCTAAATAGCCATAGACGCTAACCACATTAGCATCACCCATGTCATCAAAATAGTTGTGCAGTGGAACCTTGGATACTCAAACACACATGACAAGGCAGATGCACACAGCAACAACTCTACAAACAGCCAAACAACTCTAAGTACAGCAAACAAGGAAGCTGGGCTGAACAGATGGGCTATGGGAATCACAGGGGATCTGGTAAGTCCCAATCCAAATGACAGCATCTATCAGCTCACAAGGGGATATCAGAGCACTATTTTCTGGCTGAGAACCCAGCACATCCTATTTAACAAGCACCTGAACAGAATCAAACCACAAGACACTCCCAGAGTGTCAACTGTGTACATACCAACACGAAACCATTGATTTTCATCTCTTTCAGTGCTCGGTGCTCAATGATGTTAGGAAAATGCTTCTTTCCATAAGACAAGATAAATGGAACTCTTTATATGGTACTAAACAACAACTAATCAACATATGCAGATATCATTACATGGCATTCGGTTAAAGGGTGATAACCTGGATTTTTAAGAATAACAACAACACTACCAAACTATGCATGTCATAAAAGACAAACTAAATATGATTGGTTTGCAATCTCATAATGTAAACAATGTTCTGCAGGAACAACCACTGCAATCTCCATCCTTCATTATGAGAATAGATATTGAGGCAATGATTTTCACTAGCTGAGACCTCTGTAAAGAAGGCTGTCATCATTTTTGACTGTCATTCCTTATTTCAAAATGACTGGATATGGCAAAAGCTATTAGTGGTCATTGAGCTCATGTGGATCTACTGTCCCGTTCATGTTGAGGTGTGTGGAAATGAAGAGCTAACAACCATAGCCAGGACATTGAAAATTCATAGAGGTGACATTTTGAAACCTCAGTGGCATCAAGAATTAAACATTTTTTTAAAATGTCTGCTGAAGTCAGATGCACTTTGCTGTAAGGCACAAAACACAGCACAATACATTATGCCTTAGGAAACAAGGTAAACAAGAAACAAACAGAACCTTCTAGATGATAACACTGCAATCATTGTATCAACAGTCCATGGATTCTAATATTTTGAAATAAAACATGGGTCCACCAAAGAGGACAGCCTGAGAGGACAGAGCAAAAGTGTATGCAACAGCCTTATCTTGTACATTCTTGTACATACTTCACTGTTTGCTGAGAGGAACTGAATACCTATGGATCTACCTAGAGTCCAAGGACATCTGTTCTTAACAGAACAAAGGCAAGCTTCCTGCAATAGTGGTAGCTCTTTACTAAGGAAAGATGTGATTGTTCTTTGATCATTATTTTTTATTTGCTCTTACTGTTCATTTTTTCGGTTGCTTGTCAATTAGTCGAACAAATAGAGAGATCTGGCAAGGTATGATTGTCATGGACATTCACTGTATTTGTTCAGTCATCATTTTGGTTGCTGTTTGTTGTTGTGTCTAATTTAGTTAATGTGACTGAGATGAGTTAGATGATCCATATTCTTTTGTCATTTCTGTTTTCATTATAAGTGCACTTTTCTGCTTGAAAACTGATTTTACTATGAACTGAAATGTCAAAAATTGATGCACATTTAGATTAATCTAGTTGCAATGGTGTATGAATAAATGGCAACTTGTTGATTTAACAGAGATAATGTTCTTAAGTTTGTTTGATTTGACCAACCGATATCACTGGTAACTTCAGATGTAAATTAATGTCCTATATCAGTGATGGGAACTGGGATATATATATATATACAGGACTGTTTTTTTGTTTTTTTTAAATGAATTTTTTGGTTTCAAGTAGTCAAAATTCTATTAATTGTTTTTCTATCATCTCCTGCAACGTTTATGCACTCATTGCAGCATTTAAGAAGTACTTGAAAAGCTTCAGCATAGAAAGATTTGTCACTTTGTCTAAACCAATCCAGAATAGCCTGTTTCACTTCACCATCAGTGCTGAAATGCTGACCTCCCAGGAATTCTTTTAGGGGTCCAAACAGGTGAAAATTGGTCAGAGCGAGGTCTGGACTGTGTGGTTGATGTGGCAATACCTCCCATTCGAGGTGCTGCACATGGTACATAGTGTGGTGAGCCGTCTGAGGTCGAGCGTTATCTTGCAGAAGAAGGACACCCTTTGTGATCAAACCAGGTGGTTTTTTTTGCAGACAGTTATGCACATCACTAAAAATGTGTATGTGTTGTTCACTGTTGATAGTGACACCACAGGATAGAAAATCAATATCCAGGATAAGACGTTCCACAATCTGGATAATCACAGGAATGACTTGTGGGTTGAGAGACACCATGGCCAGGATCATCGCTCATGGATGTTCATGCTTCTCTAAAACATTTACACTATTGAAATGTTTTACTGCGACTGAGTGTCTCATCACTGTATTGTGATTGCAGTTCTCTGTAAATTTCCGCAGGTGTCACGCCTTCTTTCACAAGAAACTCCATCACAACACATTTATTTCAAGCAAGCACTAACAGTGTTGTCTGACATTGTTATTTATCTGTCACGTGACTAACCCATGGCAAGTGGATCATCTAGCAGTAATAGGACACATGTTCCCCTAACTAATGATAGTAGTTCCAGCATGCTGTGACCCATTCAGGTAGAACTAGAACAAAAAGTCACTGTTTGTTTTCAAAGCCTATCATATATATATATAAAACAATTGAAAATGATACAGAAATAATTATATTCTTTTCTTGCCAGTGGACCACACAAAAATGCCTCATGGGTTTTAAATGAACCATAAGCTGTTTCCAAACCTCGGTCCTATTTGCTATTAACATTGCTTGTTTTAATGACTAATTTTACACTGTTTTCATGAAGTCACTGGCAGTGAAAAATACAAAAAGGGAGCTTTATAAGATATATGTGTATGTAACATGCATAATTAAATTAATACGTTGAACAATATGATGTCATATATGCTAGCATTGCTTGCAAAGTGTGTTTTTATTTTCAAATAGTCATTGCATGTAGCTGTTGTGTTCTACCAACAGAGAAGAAATGTCAATTTAATTGTCTTCAATGCTCAATACTTGCTGTCATCTTAGCACAGACAGTTCATAGGTCATCTTTTATATTTATTGTAAAGTCATTTGTTTTAAGAGATGACAAAAGCCATTAATTTCAAATACTAGTCCTGTGCCAGCAGTCCGCACCAAAAAGGGTGGTGGTACAGTGGGTCCCATCACACTGCAACATCCAAGGCAACGAGGAGGCAGACAGACTGGCAAAAGAAGGTGCAAGCCTACCACAAACAGATACTAGTATGACGTACGAAGAGTCAAAACGGCTTATCAAAGCCAGATACATGACCAAATGGGAAACCGAACATACTGGTTACACCAAAAACGATGCTTATTACCAGTTGAACCGAAGAGAGCAGGTCGTTGTCTTCAGACTTCGCACTGGCCACAATAGACTGAGGTACCACCTATTCAACAAATTGAAGATAGGTGGTACCGACGAATGCCCGTGCGGTACTGGCAAAATGACCGCTGAACATCTGCTACAGAACTGCCCGACATACGAGGATCAGAGAGAGCAGATGTGGCCATCACCAGTGGAACTGCAAGACAAGCTCTATGGCAGTGGCGACAGCCTCAGGATGACCGCCGCTTTTTTCGAAAAAATAATGGTTACTGTCTGACTGCGTACGAAGAAGAAGAAGAAATACTAGTCCCCTTAAAAGATATTTATATATATATAGCAATAATATGTTTCAGGAAAACTGCAACTATAAGAAGTTGCTCTTTAAATGAGCATGGTCATATTTGGAGTGGATGAGTTAGCCAAGTGGTAAGAGCAAAATGGCAAAACTGACTAGATACATAGTCTAACTGCATTGTTGCTTTTCAACTTTGTAAAAGGGAATTTGGTTTTTGGAGAAGACAAAACAGTGAGAAAGGGAACTAGTCACACAATCTCAAATAGCTGATGACCTTGTACAATGAAGTCTGCTAACATGTCATTAATACCAGTGGCAGTAGCAGCCATGATAACATCCTTAGTGTTTTGTTTTTCAGCTTGCCATAATTTTGTGCAGTTTCAGCTACTTTGAAAAATCTTATAATTCTTGAAATGTTAGGAACAACATAGTTCCAAGACACATTTATATAAATAGTGATGCATGCCAATACTTATTTGTTAATTTACAGAGCCTGGTTGAAAGGAGCCATCGTACTTGTTGTTCTGCTTGGTCTAACTTGGCTTCTAGGAGTCCTGTACTTGAGCGAGGAATCAGTGGTCATGGCTTACTTCTTCACTGTTCTCAACAGTCTGCAGGGAATGTTTATTTTTGTCTTCCACTGTCTCAAGAATGAGAAGGTTGGTTATTTGTGTGTTATTTGATTAGTGTCAGTAAAGTTGCCTTCGAAAGTCCAATCCATTACGTAGGCGGTGGAATCAGGGTGAAGTAAGGCTTTGACCAAAAAAACTCCTGACAAATGGGTATATGGTACTACTGTGACTACCTAGCAAGTCCACAAGCAGTATACTATTGCTACAAAACCATTAAAAGACTCATCTCAATAGATTATGGACTAGAAACTTTAATGAAATTTGAAATAAGTATGCAACTAAAATAGCAATATTATATGTTAATAGGCTTGGTGAAACGAACCAGGAACTGATAGAAATTATGGGAAAACTAAAATAGGAATTCTAGGACAAGTAGATATAAGAAAAAGATAACAGAACATCAAAGAGATTAATGGAAACTATTTATTGGTGGGGAGTGATGCCGACAAAAAGAAAGAGTAAGTTTTCATATACATCCAGAGAACGCGAACTTCCTTGTAGAAATAGAAACAAATTTTTTAAAAAAAATGTTAAAGTTGATTAAAGGTAAGTTTAATCAAAATTTGTTAATTGGTATGGTCAGATATCGAAACGAGAACACAAACAAAACCTACGTTACGACCAATAGGCCTTCATCAGGGACAACAAATAGCAACAATACTGAACTAGCAAATCAACTTATAAGGAAAAAATGGTCTACTTATCTGATATAGTTTCTGTCCTCGCGACTGGTTGGGTCGGAAGCTCCACTGTAAATGAAGGACAGCGGTCAAATAAGGTGGCCAGGAGAGCGTAACAAGTGAGGGACAATGGGCTGGAAAAGCCAGCGGTGGCCAAATATGGAAAAGGCCAAATAGTGATCCAAGTGGGAGAACAAAAAGAAAGTGATATAAGCTTAAATCATTGGCAGCCAGTAATAATGCCACAAACAGTGCAAAGGAAAAATCAGAAAAAGAAAAGCAAATAATCATCACAAATCTAAACATAGTGTAGTAGATGAAACTATTAGAAATGAATTTGTCATAAAAAAATTAATATTTGTAAAACAGAGAAAGTGAAGACATAAACAGTGAATGAACCATCTTTAAAACAGCCATTACAGATACACTCAATAAGAAATATGGAACAAAAAAACTTGAGAAAGAAAACAAACAGCTTGGTGGAAGTTAAAAAATCAATACAGGCTCAAAAGAAACTCTGCAAGACATGGCTAAAGTCTAAGACACATGAAGATTATAGGTCTTACCAAATAGCAAGAAGAAATACCAAATCATCATCTTCCTATTTGGTTCCTCCTGGGAACATAGGATCACAACATATGCTCTTCTTCTGTTCCTATTCTGTGTCATCTACTTGAGTTCTGCCCAAGAGACCCCAATTGAACTGACTTTTTCCTCAATCAGGTGTTCCTCCCATGCGTCTCTTTCCTTGTGGGTTCTAATTTAGCGCCTGTCTGCTTATCCTATCAAGCATTTTTTGAGAGTATGTCCTTTCAATCCACACTTTCTCTTCTTAATTTCCTGGTGTATTAACTCTTAAAGGCCACAAGAATGCTGTCAGCATTCTTCCTGGCATCTGCTTGATTCCAAAAAAACGCTCATATTGTTAACAGCACATTGAAAAAATGTTTAGTTTTTTCAGTGTTTCTAATTTTTTATTGAAGTGGCAAGGGAAGTAACTCTTATATTTGAATTTCAATTGTAAAAGCTTCGATGTGCATTGTGAGGAAAATCAAAGTTGAAAACATTTGTCATCTGAAATTTCAAGTCAGTTTATCATAAAAATGTGTAGCGAAACTAGCACTTCAAGATTGTCTAATAGTAGGTTGTTTTTATCTGTAGAAAAGGCTAGGGAGTTGTGTACTCTAGATGAATTAAGTGACGAGCATTCACATTTTTCTGATGTTGAATCGGAGTTAAACATATAATATAATATTATTCAGCCTATGCAGTCTACTGAAGTTGAGGGGGCATTGTCACAGCGAGGACCTAGTGCTGCTAGAAGACAAAAACGTTTGACTGACACCATCAACAGAAAAACGAAGATGAAATATTTCTAAATCAAATTTGAGAGAACATGATAGCGAATGGGTTTCAATACCAAATTCCATCACCACTACTAACAGCTTGAGACCCAGAACTCGTTTAGATTGCTGCCAAAATGTGGTTGACCGTGTAGAGTGAATGGGGACCTGCAACTTAGTGACACATCAACTCCATTTGACTGCTACAAAAAAAATTTTCTTGTAGATATTATTCAAATGTGGATTGCTGTTATTCTGAAGTACACTAGACCAATCTGCATTACGTTTCAGTGGTTATTCATAGATTTGGGAACATTTGTGTGTGGGAAAAATTATTTTTATTACAAAAAATGACGATATAATTATTTACAATTACTTGTTATATTTGATTAAATTCTACAAGACCATATTCTTACTGCATATTCATTTTCCTTTAATTTGATATATAACATATTTGTTTTCCTTGAGAAATAATTAAGAAAAGTCAGGTTTTATGAAGAGACCGCTTTTATAGAAAAAATAATTATGGCAAAACTAGTTTTAAAATTGTTACCATTAAGAGTGTTGCTGTGTTCTTTACCACAGATCTGTATTCTGGTCATCTAACATAAAGTCTTCATCAGAGACTTGTACTTATTAAAGAAAGTCTGCAGTCTTGATCTGACACCCATGTCTTCAATTATCTGACCATAAATCTTTATGGAGTCTTTTTCTCTATTTATTTTCATTTCCTTTATTTTGTTCACACTAATCTGCAATCCCACATTTGCTGCTTTATATGTAAGTCTATCTTTCCTTGTATGTCCTGTTGCTCATGTGACAGTATACATATATCATCTGAAAAATCCAAGTCTTCCAGCTACTTATCAAATATTCATCTTATTCCTGTTTTTCTGTCATCTGTTGTTTGCCACATCACCCAGTCCATGACCATGAGAAACATTGTTGTTGATATTATACATCCTTGTCTCACCTCAGTGAATTATTTTTCATGTGGCTTCTTCATAGAAATGTTCATATATAGAGGTGTTTGCCACTACCTACATCATTTTATGATAATTCTGAGCATTGCTATTTGATCTGTGCAAGATGATCCTGCTCTGAATCCTGACTTTTTCTCTCATTTTCCCGGGAAAGTCAGGTAAAATATACTGACCAGACATATTAGGGTCCAGCAAAACATACTGGTCAAAACCCTCACCTTGGCTTCCTAGTAGCCCTTCCTGAAAACGGGCTGTTTTCATGGTGAAAAGAAGGAATCACCATACTAGACCTTCATTCACTGATATATTTCTATAGGTTTCAACGCTTCATTGCGGGACACTCTTGACATCCTTAGCAACCATATTAACAAGTTACAATACAAAGGCATAGTTTTTCTCCTTTTTATTCCACTTTTAAGGGTTTTCATTTGAAGCCCCCTGAATATATATATATGTATATGTTGGAACTCACATCAGTGTAACCGCCTCTGATGAACAGGTTGTCCAGTAAATATTTAAAAAGAGAGATATGAAACTGGTAGAAGAATTGGTGACCATTTCAACCAATGTCTCAATAATATCGTTTGGAGGAATTCTGTCCCTGTTGCCACACAATGTAATGGCTTTTATCAATATGCCATATCGGACACTAAGTTTACAGTATTCTGTTCATCTATATCCAATGATAGATGTCAGTATTCTCTCTAAAATGTTGAATTTGTCTCATGGAATAACTTACACCCTGATAGATGAGGACACTGCAATAGATAAAGCAGCAATCCACAGGCTGCAAAGTTTCGACATTAAACGAGGTTCGAGCAGAGTATGGCACATGAGAGGATGGAGCAGGAGAGTGTACAACGTACAACCAGCGAGCTACAGGGACCATCAGCATCCATACCCAACACCATTTGCTGAGGAGACTGAGCACCTATAGGTATTCCCAGAGTGCAGTGATGTCGATTCTTAGAAATAGAAACACCCTATAGATAGTTTAAAGCCCTTATACAACTTTGGCTAAGATACTTTTTTCTTTATTTTTATCCCATTTTCAGTTAAGAATACACTTTATTTCCATTATGACAGGTTCAAAAGGAGTACAGAAAGGTTGCTCGCAGAACGTCTTGGTTACCAAACTGCATCAGGGTAAACTATGGTGGATACACTGGAGTGGCTTCCAGCTCACCTATAGGCTCATCTGGCTCTGGAAATGTAAATGGAACATTTCTCTTGTCTGAATGTCCTGTTGTTCTTATATACAAAGACAGTCAGAGATTTAGTTTATGCAGGTTTTTTTTCTTTTTTAAACATTTCCTTCAGTGTTTGGCTTTGCATCATTTTATGCACATATTTTATTTTGCCTGAATAATTGTGCTGTCAATTATGTAACTATAATTATTTATTTCCATCCTGGTTATCTCTATGTCCATTTAAAAAAAAATTGAGAATTGAACCCTAAAATGATCAATCTTCTTCTTCTTCTTCTTCTTCGTATGCAATCAGACAGTAACCATTATTTTTTTGAAAAAAGCAGCGGTTATCCTGAGGCTGTCGACATTGCCATAGAGCTTGTCTAGTGTTGCCACTGGTGATGGCCACATCTGCTCTCTCTGATCCTCGTATGTCGGGCAGTTTTGCAGCAAATGCTCAGCGGTCATTTTCCCGGTACCACACGGGCATTCGTCGGTGCCACCTATTTTCAATTTGTTCAATAGTGGTACATCAGTCTATTGTGGCCAGTGCGAAGTCTGAAGACCACGACCTGCTCTCTTCTGTTCAGCTGGTAATAGGCATTGTTTTTGGTGTAGCCAGTATGTTCGGTTTCCCATTTGGTCATGTATCTAGCTCTAATAAGCCGTTTTGACTCTTCGTATGTCATACTAGTATCTGGTTGTGGTAGTTTTGCACCTTCTTTTGCCAGTCTGTCTGCCTCCTCGTTACCTTGGATGTTGCAGTGAGATGGAACCCACTGCACCACTACTCTTTTTGGTGCGGACTGCTGGCATAGTTGGCAGAGTACTGCTCTTAAATCATTAAGTTCAGTATTTTTCTGGCTTTTTAGTGCTGTGACTACGGCCAGAGCATCTGTAAGCAGGACTATGTGGCTTTCATTCCTTTTACCTGTCACCATTTCTTCCACTGCCGCCCTCAGTGCCTCTGCCTCCGCTCTGAAATTGCTTGTGTATTTTCCAGTAGCGAATGACAGTGTTCTTTTTCTGCCATTTGATAGGTTCAGAAATGCTCCTGCCCCTCCGTTCTGTGTTGTATTTGTTATGGAACCGTCGGTGTATGCATGGGTCCAGTCCATGCTTGGATAGTTTTCCGTTATATAACTCAGGGTAGTATCTCTTCTTTCTTTTTCAGACTGGCAGTTTTTGTTTCCAATACCTGGTATATTTTCTACCACCTCTGGAAATATATGCTGCCTCCAGGTAGGTTTTCGTACAGTAGGGATGGGCTTTGGTGTTTAGTGCGTTCATGGGGTTTTCGTGCATCTTTGCTTTGGCTATTTCTGCAAAGTTTCTTCGCTTTAGTTTCCCATTTCCAAAATTGTTTAGTATCTGGTGCATTGGATGGTCAGTCAGTCTTCTGAGTTTTTCTGATTGCAGCTGAGCTCTGCAGTCTCTTTTGTCGGTCATGGATTGCAGTTTTGTAATCTTTTCAAGTTCTACAATTGGCGTTGACTTCATGCCTCCTGTTATAACTCTCATGGCGTAGTTTTGGAGTTTGCTAATTTTATCGAAGTTCGCCTTTGCTGCTGTTCTCCATACCGCAATGCCATACTCGAGAACTGGTCTCACTCTTCCAGTGTACAGTTTCTTTAGTATACTTTCGTCTGCTCCCCAGCTTGTGCCAGCAAGTTTCCTCATGATTGCCATTCTTTCTATGGCTCTCATTCGGTTTCTCTCGATCTGACTTGTCCATGTCATGCGCCGATCGAATGTGACTCCCAGGTAGTTTGGGTTGTCGTTTGGCCACAGATATTTGCCGTTAAGACTTATTTTGGTGTTTTGGGGTTTGTTTGAAAGCGAGAATATCGTACATGTTGTTTTTTCCTCATTTATTTTGACTTGCCATGAGTTCGCCCACTCTTCCAGCGATGTTAGGGCCTGCTGCATCCGATTTCTTGCTATGGTGAGATTCTTTTCAGAGGTCCACATAGCCAGATCGTCTGCAAACATTGAGCTATGGACTCTTCTTGGTATATTCTCTGTAATGTCATTTATATACACCAGGAAGAGTGTGGGTGACAGTACTCCCCCTTGGGGTACTCCCTGCTCAAGTGTCACCTTTTTGCTCATCTGCCCTTGTACTTGAACTCTGGCCGTTCTGTTTTTGAGGTAGTGGTTGATCCACTTGTACATTTTCCCACAAACTTCACTTCTTCTTAGCTTGACTCTAAGTCCTTCTTTCCAGACTTTGTCAAATGCCTTTTCCAGGTCCACCCAAACCGCTACTGTGTGTTTCTGTTCCTGGTAGGCATCTTCTATTTCCTGGGCTGTGAGGATGACCTGATTCTCAGTGGATCTGTGCTGTCTAAAGCCTGCTTGCTGTGGAATTAGTATGCGTTTTTCTTCCAGATGCCACATCAGTCTGGTGTTTATCATACGTTCCATCAGTTTGCCGACACAGCTCAGAAGGCTGATAGGCCTGTATCCATTTGGATCTGTTTTGTCTTTTCCTTTCTTTGGTACTGGTACAAGTACTGCATCTTTCCATGCCTGGGGTACAATACCCCTTTTCCAGCTTTGATTCAGGACTGATAGTAACTTCCTCTTTGCTGTTTGGCCCAGTCCCATCAGCATTTCGTTTGTTACCCCATCTTTTCCGGGTGATTTCCTTTTCTTTAGAGTTCTCATGGCCTCTTCCATTTCATTCATTGTTAATTTTGCCATCATATGCTCTTCTGGTGCCATATTGATGTTGTCGTGCCCCTTTTGGTCTTCATTAATGTCTATATGCCTGTCTGCAGGGACATCTATGTGGTTCGCTCTGGCATAGTGTTCGACAAAAGCGTTTGCGCCTTTTATTCCAGTGAGCAAGTTTTCGCCCTGCTTGATAGTAATTTGTTTGTTCGACGGAGTTTCGTCATTCATAGCTCTGACTAGCTTCCATAGTTTGTTCCCTTCTTTGTCTAAGTTGAGGCTTACTGTTTTGTTTTTCCAGCTTTCTCTAGCTGTTTGGTTTAGAGTGTATTTGTATTTCGCAGTGGCGGCTTTGAGGGCGATATTTGCCTCCATAGATTGTTCTCGCTCTGCCATGTTCCTAGCATTTGTGACTGCGTCTTCCGCTTTCTGCAACTCATCATTCCAATAGGGCTTATAATTTTTCCTTGCCCCTCTTGGGATGGTTTCAGTGGCAGCTTGCATTATTGCTTTGCTTAGGCTTTCCACCATGGGCTTCATTTTGTTGTTCTGTGTGTTGATGGTTTCACACAGCCCATCTGTCAGGCTTGCAAATCTGTCCCAGTCGGCTCGTTTGTAATTCGAACGTGGGAGCGGTTTTGTTTCCTGTGGGCCTATTTCCATATCAATTTCTAGCCTAATTGGCCTGTGGTCGCTACCTGCCAATTGGTTTAGCACCTGGCGGTCTATTTTATGGTGAATGTCCACTGTGGAGAAGGCCAAATCTGGAGTAGAGGTGGTAGGCCATGTTCTAGAATAGAAGCTAGGGTTATCCTCCGGCCTATTGATTAGATGGAGATTTGTGTCTATCTCCCAATCTTCCACTTCGTCACCTCTGCTGTCTGTGTCAGAGTATCCCCATCTCTCCGAGTGGCTGTTGAAGTCTCCAACTACTATGCAGTTGGAGTCTTTGACTTCCATACTCGAGAGAGATAGGTCCTTATTTGTTGGTCTGTACAGGTTGAAGATGCGGATCTTCGTCTCTTGAGCCATTATGCCAACCCATACAATTTCTGCTTGTCCGGTGTGATTGACAGATACCGCGCTACTCGGTATGCAGTTACGGGACAGTATCAGAACCCCTCCTTTGTGACCTTCTCTATCCAGGCGGAAGGCCTGGTATCCTCTGATTGAGAATTTATGGTTGCTGTTGAGGTGCGTTTCTTGGATACATGCCACATCAATCTTACCTTCATGCAAGTGATGTGTTAGGGAAAGCTTTTTGTTAATGACTCCCTCCGCATTCCACTGTAGTATTTTGAGGGTCTTGAGTTTTTGGTCAATTGAAATTGCCCCATAGCCATGTGCCTTGACTCCACAACACATGGGTGGGTGACCACCAGTAGTCAAGGGTGGGCCCCTTCGAGGCATGAGGCTCGGCACTCTCGCTGCCTGGCGGGACTCCGCAGGATGAGCGCCATACGTTTTTCTGATAAGTTGTACTGTCATCAAACTGCGATTTACGTTGCACTGTTTCGTTAAGCCTGTGGTCCAGTGCATCCGATCTCAACAGGCGTTTCTGTAGGGATGCCCTCCTTAGCCTTTGGCTGTCCCCAGCCTATCTGCAAGGCAGCAGTTGTTTGTGATCAGAGTTGTCTCTCTTATGGAAGTTGTCTTACAGGACTAACGAGTCTTCACTACTCGTGTCTATAGGGTGCGGTGATGATATATGATATGGACTATGTACTGGTTTGTACTAACCCGGAAGAGAGGCAGTCCAGTGTGTCTGTATCCCAGGATCGTCACATCCTGCCAGAAACGTAGCATTTGCATGTGAGTGGGGTATCTCTTTGCTCCCTTTATTTTCTCGGCTTCTCTGCAGTGATGGTATGCCTATCATTCCCCGCCACCTGGGAGGTTGACACAATAGGGCAGATGTGCAATGTCCGCTAGTCTGCATCTCTTCTGCGTCCATTGGTATGGCTGATAGCATACAGAGGTAGAGATCGAGGTAGAAGTGCATTTAACCAGGGAACAAGCCGGAGATATTTCGCCTGGTGTGCGGACATATCTCATGGTCATGGGTTGAGTCTCCACAGTTCACAGTGAGGTGGCTGCTCTAATGTTTTCGACACCCTGACCAAGAACTACGTCTTATGTTGGTGGTTTCGCACCCCATCGCCGTATAGGGTGAATATCGAGCAGCTATCTGCCCGCTTTGATCGGCGGACGGCAGAGACCTCTTTCTGCGGCTCGACCGGGTAGGGCTGAGGCGCGAGCCCCAGGTCCCAACCATATCGAAGCCTCCCATTGCAGTGGTGCTGAGATTTTGGGCGGGATTCCGGCTTACAGGCGTTCGGCCGTAATCCCTCACATGGTAGCCTCGCGCCATTGGCTTATCAGCCTGGTACGTGAACCAAAATGTCTAGGGCTCCTCTCGAATTGAGCAGGATTGCCATAGCAACGCCCTGTCATTAGTAGGGTAAAACTGACCTGTCTTCCGAGGGTCTATTACCAGCACCCGTTCACTATTAGACCGGACGAATTAATAGAGGGCTTTTTTGTTTGTTACTGACCAGGCATCTGAAACCTGCGGTTTCTGCGGGGTTAAACACGATTTCCGTAGCGTTCTTTCATTAGAAGGTTTAAGAGCTGACCTGTCTTCCGTGGGTCTAATACCAGCACACGTTCACTATTAGACCCAACGAAAGTGCTCTCGATTTGTCAGTCGTTCTACAGTATTGGCGTGTTGAGTCAAATTAAGCCGCAGACTCTACTCCTGGTGGTGCCCTTCCGTCAATTCCTTAAACGAACACTGGATGCGAGACAGTCAAGCAACCGAGAGCATAGCCCCAGATTTTTGAGGGTCTAATTCCATCACCCGTTCCATATTAGGCCCAACAAAAGTGCTCTCGGCCTGTCAATCATTTCAGTGTTTGGCCGTGTTGAATCAAATTAAGCCGCAGGCTCCACTCCTGGTGGTGCCCTTTCGTCAATTCCTTTAAGTTTCAGCTTTGCAACCATACTTCCCCCGGAACCCAAACACTTTGGTTTCCCGGAAGCTGTCCACAGAGTCATCGAAGCAACTCCTGCTGATCGCTAGTCGGCATCGTTTATGGTCAGAACTACGACGGTATCTGATTGTCTTCGCACCTCTGACTTTCGTTCTTGATTAATGAAAACATTCTTGACAAATGCTTTCACAGTAGCTCGTCTTGCGGCGATCCAAGAATTTCACCTTTAACGCCCCAATACGAATGCCCCCGTTTGTCCCTGTTAATCATTACCTCCAGTTCCGAAAACCAACAGAATAGAACCGAGGTCCTATTCCATTATTCCATGCACCATTATTCAGGCAGCCGAGGCCTGCTTTGAACACTCTAATTTTTTCAAAGTAATCGCGCCGGCCACCCAGGACACTCAGCGAAGAGCACCCGTGGGAGAGAGCCGGCAGACGGTAGGGCAGGAGACAACGGGCAGTAAACCGGCGCGAGCCTGAGATCCAACTACGAGCTTTTTAACTGCAACAACTTTAATATACGCTATTGGAGCTGGAATTACTGCGGCTGCTGGCACCAGACTTGCCCTCCAATAGATCCTCGTTAAAGGGTTTAAAGTGTACTCATTCCAATTACGGGGCCTCGAAAGAGTCCCGTATTGTTATTTTTCGTCACTACCTCCCCGTGCCGGGAGTGGGTAAGTTGCGCGCCTGCTGCCTTCCTTGGATGTGGTAGCCGTTTCTCATGCTCCCTCTCTGGAATCGAACCCTGATTTCCCGTTACCCGTTACAAACATGGTAGGCATGTCACGTACCATCGACATTTGATAGGGCAGACATTTGAAAGATGCGTCTCCTTGCGAGAGTCTGACCACCAGCGAGACGAAATGTCGAGCTCTGCTATAAGCCTTCGAAAAAGCACCACTGACTGTCAAAGTTTCTCGATACAGGCCAGAGTAGCGCACCTCTGCGGAGGGCACAACACCACAAACTGCATCCAGATACCTAGTCGGGGAAAGGTGGGCGAGCGTTTTCGGCAAGCCCGCGCTATCGCTCCGTCTGGCGGGACTGAGATCGCTGTACGAACACTGGGTGAGATTGAATCGCGGCGGCGAGACAACTACCCCAGATAAATGATCAATCACAAGTGAACTTTCTAATTATAATTTTCTTGCACTGATAGACAATTCTAGGGGTCATTTCACTATAGAAAATACACAACCATCTGTAGTGTAATCTACTTGAGTTACAAATTTCCTGTTGGCTGATATTTTAAGAAATGTTTAGGATTAAGAGTTAATGTGACCTATACATTTATTTCATTCTCTCTCTGTCATTCTTCCTTTCCTCCCCCCTGCACTCTCCCACAAAATAGTGCCCTAAAAAACCTTTAATGTGCTTTTTTTAGGGTCTAATAAAGTTATAATTGGTTTAGTCTTTGGTTGTCACAGACCATATCACCTTGATGGTTGTATTGTTATATAAATGTTAATGTGAAAACAAATATTACATGTGAAAACATTGTAACAACAAGCACAGTGCTACAAATCCAAATGGAGTACACCAACATTGTGATATAGAAAAGGCCTATAGAACTGATAAAAAGCAGTAAGAAGGGAATTTGTAGTTGGCTTGTTTGTTTGTGACAGGCAGATTTAATAGCTTAGTCTGAGAGCAAGTTGCTTAAGATTTGAGTGTGTGTTTTCATCTTAACAGTATGAGAGCATTGTTGGCAGAGCAGTTAGAATTCCTCTATAATAGAAGGCTCTCCATCACTTGATATTGAACTCACCTAGTGTAGTTGGTCTGCTGACAAGAAAGCTCAAGAAGCAAATTCCATGCTCTCTCCCAAAGGGTTAAGAAGAGGTATGAGACAGAGGTGATCTTTTTTCTCTCACATCAGAGTTTTTGACCCCAACATGGATCACTCCAGTTTATTCTGCAGTGAACATGAATACCTCACTGTGTTAGAAAAGGCAAGCAAGATAGGTATGGAAGGGAATTGCATCTCTTAGAATGAAGACCTAGCATAATGAAGTCTAACAATTCAACCTCTACAACAGTATATGTTCTAGAATTGCATTTCCCTGTTTAAGTTCTGTCTGTCAAGATTACATTTTGTAAGGACCATAGTCTTACTGAACTCTAAGACAATTATCTTATGCCCTGTATCTTCCAGTATCTCTCCAAGTTATTTGGACAAAGAAACAGAAACTCAGAGGCCTCTACAAACAGTTCAGCTAAACCATTCTTGAGTAACAGTAAGTTAGTATTGCTTATTTCTTGAGGAAACCAATGAAACAACAGTCAGATATGACTGATTGCTGGGTGTCTTTTCAGATAGACTTTATAATGTTAATATAGTATGAAGATATCTCAGCCTTATGAGTGAAGTCCATGAGGTTTCAAATGAGCTGGCTTTACACATGCTTGACTCATTAACTACCGAATTAGAACACACTGTGTGACAAGATTAATTTTATTTACATTTTTCAAGAGGTGTATCTATAATTTCAGCTGCAGTTTCCTCAATTTTCAGCAGATTTGTAAGAATAATATATTATTTTAAAGATACATGGATGTGCTGTTTAAATAACAAAATATATTGACATATTCACATGACTTTGTAAATAGTATAAATAGTTTTTAAAATGAAATGTCCACTTACAAGGCTAAGGGAGACAAGGCTAAGGGGGGTGGTGTTTTATTATACTGTATAAATTCTGTTAATATAACTAGCAGAGAGGATTTATCATGTGGTAACAAAAGTGAAAGTGTATGGGGTGAAATAGAAAGTGGGGGTGAAAAAACAGTGATTGGAGTATGCTATAGATGTCCATCAAGTCAAAAGGAGGAAGATGAGGAGCTGATTAGTAGCATAGTAAAGGCAAGTGATAGGAATTTATTATTAATGGGGGATTTCAACTTTCCAGAAATAAAATGGGATATGGCAGAAGCACTTGTAGAGTCAAAACCTTTTGTTAAGTGCATAACTGAAAATTTTTTAATTCAACATGTAGTAGCAGCCACCAGAGGCAAAAACATACTCGACCTAGTTTTTACTACAGAGGAAAATATGATTGAAAACGTTACCGTAGGGGAACTGTTTGGCTCAAGTGACCATCAAATCATCCGATGGGATCTTATTGCAGGGAAAGAAGTGAACATAAACACGCGAACATATGACTACTCTAAGACAGATGTTAAGAGGATGAAAGAGGCAGCGAACCACATAATCTGGGAAGATATTGTCAGAGGAACAGATGTTGAACAGGAGTGGGTGAGTTTTAAAGCAGTTCTCGAAACGCTAAAAGAGGAATGTGTTCCATATAGGGAAGTAAACCCCAAGCGTAAAAAGTGGATTACTAAAATTGTAGTTAAATGTAGAAGAGCTAAAAATAAAGCATGGAAAAAATATATAGAGGCAGGTAAATCAAAAGAAACATATTTAAAATATTTGGACAAGCAGAACATATCTCAGAAAGCAAATAAAACAGCAAAAATAGACTTTGAAAAGAAACTTGCTCAGAGGATCAAGACTGATAGTAAAAGCTTCTTCTCTTATGTTAGAAATAAACAAAGATCAAAGGACAAAGTAGGCCCTCTCATAGACAGCACAGGAAAAAAAATAAGTGAAAATAGGGAGGCAGCAAATCTACTCAATCACTACTTTGGCACAGTGTACACAAAAGAGGACTGCTCAAAGATCCCAGAGCCTGTAGATATTTTTCAAAGAGACATGGATACAGCAGGATTAGGATCATTCTGTATTACAGAGGAAATGGTTTTAAAAAAATTGGAGGGGTTGAAAGTGGATAAATGTCCAGGTCAAGATGGAATTCATCCAAAATTGCTGTTTGAAATTAGAGACCAATTAGCAAAACCATTGGCTATATTATGTTCTCAATCACTTGCACAAGGGATTGTTTCACGGGATTGGAAAGATGCGGGAGTGATCCCCTTATTCAAAAAGGCAGATCCAGCAAACTATAGACCTGTGAGCTTAACGAGCATAGTCTGTAAATTGTTAGAGTCAATAATCAAAGAAAACATTGTAATGCATTTAGACAAATTTAATCTAATTAGAAATAGTCAGCATGGGTTTACCAGAGGGAGATCATGCTTAACAAATCTATTAGAATTCATGGAGGAGGTTACCAAAATGTTAGATAAAGGGGAGCCAGTGGATGTTATTTATCTGGATTTTGCAAAGGCCTTTGATAGAGTACCTCATCAAAGATTATTTCAAAAATTAAAATCACATGGAATAGGTGGGGAAGTTGCCAAATGGATTGAAAATTGGTTAACGGGAAGAAGGCAAAGAGTGGGTATAAATAAGGAGTACTCTGAGTGGTGTGAAGTGAAAAGTGGAGTGCCACAGGGCTCGGTTTTGGGACCAATTTTATTCTTGATATATATAAATGATTTGGACATAGGTATGGGATCCATTTTGCAAAATTTGCTGATGACACGAAACTATGCAGTAGTGTCTCATCTAAAGCAGAAGTAGATATATTGAGGTCGGATTTAGATAAAATTCGAGAATGGTCTGTAATCTGGCAAATGGAGTTTAATGTAGATAAATTTACAGTCATCCACATGGGTAGATCCAATATGGAACATAATTACAGAATGGGAGAGAACAATATTAGAAAGATAGATAAAGAAAGGGACTTAGGAGTTAATAATAGATCATACATGTAAGGTGAGGGAGCAAGTTCAGATAGCAGTAAAAAAGGCAAATGCAATGTTAGGGATGATAAAAAGAAATATTAAACATAGGAGCAAGGAAGTGATAGTCAAACTGTATAAAGCATTAGTTAGACCTAGATTGGAGTACTGTGTACAGGTGTGGAGTCCTTATCAGAGAGGGGATATAGACATGCTGGAGAGAATACAAAAAAGAGCGACAAAGCTGATAGTGGGATTCCAGAATTACAGTTATGAAGAAAGATTAAAAAGAACTGGCCTTCAGTGTCTAGAAGAGAGAAGAATTCGTGGTGACTTAATACAGGTGTATAAGATGATCAGAGGAATGGATAAAGTGGACTATAACAAGTTTTTTAAAGTACAACCACCAACAAGGACAAGAGGGCACAGCTACAAGTTGACTAAGGAGAGGTCCAGATTAGATATTAGGAAGTATTTCTTTAGCCAGAGAGTAGTGAATGCTTGGAATGCATTGCCAAGTGAGGTGGTGGAGGCTGGGACGGTCAATGCATTTAAGAACAGATTGGATGCGTACAGCTTCTAGAGGAAGGTGTTGTAAATGGAACTGGTTGTATACAGACTCTGCAGAGTCTTCTAAACCAGTATAAAGACGTTAAGTTAAGTTAAGTTACAGCCTAATCCTGTTGTTCTAAGGCATTTGATGTCTTTTTCTTGATAATTCTCATGTGGTGTATTTGTATGAGTGGAAATCATCCAAGAACATGCACATATACTAATATTTTTACTTGTTTTTATTTAACTAGCTAATTCCACTTTGATGTGAACAGTTCGCTTTTTGTCACGCTAAACCATTTTACAAAACTTTGTACGGTAACAAATTTGTAATCTATAAATATATTACAATAGCATTGATTTCAAAACATGCAGACATTGTTATGTCTTGGAAAGGTAATGTCCTTTGGTTAAAAAGGTTCAGTGATTAGTCATTTTTTAGATTTGTTTTCTAACTATTCCAAATTTGCTGCTGGTGAAAGCTTATGGATAAATGCAAAATCTGCTCGAAGTGGTGTATCGTTGTGAATGAGTTAATATCATTTGTCATCATTTTGATTGGATTTCTTTAAAAAAAATAAAGGATTGCTCAGTTATAGTGTGTCTTATTGGTAAGACTGTTAGAGTGCTTGTATTCTGCAGCAAAGAGACGGGGTTGCAGTTTATCCACACACAAATTGAGTATCTAGCTCTACTGCTCTAAGTTAGGTAAGGTGATGCACTGAGACTAGATCAGTCTATCTCATTAGGCCTAAGCTCTAGTATAAGGAAGTATAATATAACAGCTCATTCACCATATGAATAGCTTTTATCTTTTCACGATATAGTAATCAGATTTAGAAGTGCATTAAAGAACATCATTAAGTTGCCTTATCTTTTTCAAATGAATCAGCCAATTAACTCACAGAGTGCTTGATTGTGGTACAGAGCACATACCTTCTTTTCTTAGTTCAGCAGTTTGTAATAAGTACAATTATTTATGAAACTTTTCAGATGGGCACAGAAGTGGAACAGAAAATTCCACAAGCAAGGACTCCAGCAATGTTCCTTCCTCACTCAATGGTTATGTGTATAATCCAAGCTACAGCACTAGTGGGAGTGACAGTGCAAAACATCCATTTCCAAGCAGTAATGTCAGTGGAGTTCAGGAGGTGCCAGGCAGTAGGCAAACTCATACAGCGAACAACTATGAGAGAGTGGATGATGTGGCTTTGGATCTATCTGAATATGTGGACTGTTCGGTAGTTGACTCCGAGTATGTCTCAGAGTACTGCAGACATAACATGCAGGTAACATTTTTTACAAACCAACTACTGTATCTAAAAACTACAACTATCACTACAATGATTCATTGCTGAGGTCCACCAGGAGTATTACTACTGCTGAGAAATAAAGGCTGCTTGCCTATGCAGTGGCCAAGTACTGTGCAGACTAGATTTTTTTTAACCTGTCTGTTCGACTCACTTTGCCGTTGCATAGCGGTGGCCGTTCTAATCAAACTTAAAAATGGACGGCTACATAGTAATAGTATGAACAACACTGCTCTTTAATTGTAAAGAGTTCCGACTTTGATAATGTACAGTTAGATATCATCAATGGTGATCTTGGAATTAGTTTTAGACGTTTGGAGTCAAGTTTCTGCAATGGATTTTTCTGAGGTAGATCTGTTTAGATTGTTTATTGAAATACAATAATTACATTTATAGTCGAAGTGATAGAAATAGCCATTACGGCAAACATCAGTAATCGGTTTTCTGCAATTTTAAAAATATTTTTTTTCAACCAAGGGACGCTGAATGCGGGAGAGTCTAAGTATGCTGTTTTTTTTTCAACACTATCACCTTAATGTTTTTGTATCACAGAAACTAACACACACACAACAGTAACACTAACACATTCTTTAAGGCAGTGGCAGGGGAAATTGCATCAATCTTGTATGTAGCGTGGTTAAGGTTAAATTGTATCTGCGACAGAAACAAACCTATTCCTTGAATGTAGGCCCTTGTGGTCAATGTTCTCATTAGTGTCAAAGAACATCTTCAAATTAAATGAAACTGCAACAGTACTGCAGGTAAAACTTTGATCAAAATATACATGAGTGTGACTCAGGGCCCCTCTGGCATTATTATCTAAGTGATAGATCCACAAGTCAGTGCTTGAGTGCTTGTGTTGTTCTTATCTAGTTCTCCATGGCTATTGTCAGAGACCAGGTTTCTCTACTATAGCAGAGTGCTGAAAGTGAACATAGATGCACGAATACGGATAGACATGGTAGGACGGAATAGTAACGAAATGAGGGAACAGGTCGATAAGACAACAAATACTGTCAAATGAACTAAGGTAAAATTAATAAAAGCTGCAGCAGTGCACCGGAACAGAAATGAAATGAAAGTCTTGTGACATTTTGTAAACAGGTTTAGTTGTAGCTCTGAACTTCTTCTAGCTCATGGAATTTGATATTAATGACATTCTGGCATTGAATGTTTGTTTAATATCTTGTTTGGAAAGTGTTCTGTTTTTACCTTGTCTGTCATTAATTATAATTTCAGATTAGCAGAGAAGAGCACAGATACTCAACAGGTTCTGAAGACAGTGACAGCAGAAAACCTGCAATTCCACACAATAATTTGGAGATAGACAATCTGTCCACACTGTCATTGGCTTCAAGCAGTAAGAAACCTTCATCCTGTGTGTCCAGTACAGATGTACTCGATCAGCCCCTTGGTGATGATTTGAGCAGAAGTCTTGGAGAGAAACTGAGAAAAGAGACCTTGGATCCTCGTCTGAATCTTCATCAATACATTATTCCAGTATCCAGAAAGAGTGGCAGCAACAACAACAACAATATTGATGTTAAAAGTATCAACAACGAAAAGTCACGATCAGATAACATTAATGCTAGTTTGAACAAGCTCAGCAAACCAATTCCATCCCTTTCCAGCATTCCTGAAGCACAGACCTCACCACAGCACTCCAGTGCACCAAATCTTCAGATTAAACTGGACTTCACAGACAAACTTTCTAAATCTTCAACAACAAAGTCCTCACAAGGCAACAGCATGACTCATGGTACATCTGAACCTGTTTATGAAGAGGTGAGAATGGACCTCAGTAGTTCAACATCAACCAAGTCCAGCCTGCCTAACTTGTGCTTGAATGGACTTACAGTTGACTGTGGTGATAATACAGATTTCAGTTTCCCCATACTTAAACACTCATCAGAGACTGACATTCATTTCAGTCCTTTTAAGTTTTCAGCAAGCAATTGATGAGACATTTTTATCAGAAAACTCATTTTGTTCACAAGCATTGTGACAGTGTTCACATTTAACAGATATATTATCTCGCCACCAGCGGCAGTGCCTACTAGAAGGCTACATTTACCATTGAACTTCAGGTCTTCAGTGTTGTCGTTATAGATTCACTCATCTTTTACTATGTTTATATTTTGTGGATTGACTCTATTTGCTCCAGATCTTCTTACTTTTAGTTTGAAATATATCAGTGCATATGTATATATTGGTTAGTAATGATATCATCTTATATAAGATCTTATCTCTTTTCATGCAAGATGGTAAGCTTTTTATCTCACGCACTGTGTCTATAGATTCCTGATATTCTTTACATTTTGTAAGCTCCACACAAATGTTCAGCATATATATAGCCATAAGTTGTCACTGTAATTTAATTTTCTGTTGTATGTAAATCTCCTAAACTATTCATTTATACCTTCGTTATAATGCCACACACTACTTGCCATAATATGCCTGACAAGAGACCTTATTTACTTGCATATAAGCCAAAAAATGTATCGCTGAAAAAGGAGCTTTAAAATCAACATTGGCTTATCTATGGACGCTGCAAAATGTTATTGGATTTTGCATGCACCATGCATATACAGCAATACCTCGGTTTATGGTGTTTCAAGTTATGACAAACCATTTAAAATAATGTTTTTAGTTGTTATCATTCTCTCCTGAGCACAAAAATTATAATCTTAGTTCTGAGTTTGACCCGTTCTTAACTTAGAGTGGATCCCAATTCAGGGTCCAGTCATTTCTGTCGCAGGCGCGTGTCGCCCAGTAGGACAGTAGTCTGTTTGTTGTGGGATTGTGTGTGTTGTACTTTTCTAGTGAATCTCACTAGCGAGTTGAGGGGGCCGTCCCCGAGGTCTCTTTTTGTCGCGCGGGTACCACATGGTGGTCATGGTACTCAATCTTTCATCTTGTCGTCTAACTATATGGCCTGCCCAGCAGTGTTTTGAGTGGTGGTTGACGTACTGTAGGACATCCTTTTTGTGTGACATTCTCCGGATGTCGCCATTGAGTAGCTCGTTTTGCCGCTGTTGTCTGGGAGTTATGCCCACTAGGCGTCTTTCAAGAGATGCTTGTGCTGTTTTCAGTTGGTTCTCTGCTGCTTTTGTAAGACATCAGGTTTTGTTACCATAGCAGAGTGCTGATAGGACTACTGAGTCGAAGATGTCTCACATAGTTTTTTGTGGCGTCTGTTGCTGTCATGATAGAGTTGAAGGCTCAGCCCAGCCCGCCCATCTCTGTTTGGCGATCTCAGGTTTTATGTTGTTTTCCATGTTGAGGATCCTTACCAGGTAGGCATATTCATCAGCATCCTCTATGCGCGTTCCATTCAAGAGTATGGTGTTGGGCTCCGTGAAATAGTTGCAAAAATTATAATTATAATAATTATTATTTGGCTCTGATTTTGGAGAAAAATAGAGTTTGATGTATAAATAGCTCAGTTCACATAGTACATAGGTAACCATTTTGCAATGCTGTATTTCCATCTCGATATTGCATCAGCCCACCGTATACACAACACCGCCGATGGTATTGCATCATTTTCTGATGCAATGTAGTTAACCCATGGCATAGCAGTGTTACCAAACTGATACAGTTGTAAGCGAAGTCTCATAGTCACAAGTCATTTGAGCGATTCTCAATTACTGTGTTATAGTGTAGATAGCTTTTGTTACATTTGTGGGGGTTAGCAAGCCATAAAAGGGTCATCACTCCAGTATTGAAAATGGCATGGCCTTTATTTTGAATGTAAGAATGGAGACCAGGACAATGTGTGGGCCTCATATATGTTGCAGTATGTATGCAAGAAATCGTCTGAAGTGAATGAAAGGCGAAAGAGGCATGATGACACTTACTGTTCCAATGGTGGAAAAGATAAACAAGCACGCAAATTACTGTTATTTCTGTATGATTTCACCTGTTTCTGCTGGCATCCAGGAAAAAGAAGTGGATAATAGTGTACCCAAACTAAAATCTGCTCACCAACCAGTTTGCATGGCGAAGGACTTACTGTTCCTAAACCTCCAAATGAATTTTTCTATGATGAGGACTGAGATAAACCAATGATGGGTTACCCACAGCCTCCAGGGTCTATTGATGATCCATAAGTCTGCAATGGTTCGTCATCTGCACCACACATTCTTACCCCAAAAAAATATGTTCGTAAACTGGAACTGCCTAAAGCCAATGCAAAGTTACTTGAATCAACTTAAACAGAATCTTCTCAAGAAAGATGTCAAGAGTTACTTCGTTTTGCAGTCGGCATGAGCAGCTTGTTCCTTACTTCAGAAAGGAAGATGACCTTGTGTTCTTCTCCAATGTAGATGGTCTAGTGCAAGCTCTTTGAATCAAACATGACCCTATGAGGGGCAACAATTCATAGACTCATCTAAAGTGGGTCTCAAGGCAGTGTTGTTACATAATGGAACCCGACATCCATCCGTTCCGGTCGAACACCCTGTGTAAATGACAAAAGCATATAATAGCCTAAAACAGTTCTTGAACTGTCTACAATACTGCAAGTATGGCTGGCACTTGTGTTGTGACCTGGAAGTAGTGGCTCTGTTGATGGGTCCACAGCTAGGATATACAAAGTACTGCTGTTTCTTTTGTGAATGTGACAGCTGAGCATAGACTTTGTGCTACATGAAAAGAGGGGCTGGCTTATGAGAAAATCTATGAAGGTCAGAGAGAAGAATGTGTAGCACCCAGTACTGGTAGAAACACACAAGATCGTGCTGCCTCCCCCCTACAGATCAAACTCTGTGTGATGAAAAATTTTGTTGAAGTCGCAGACCATATAGGATCAGCAAGCCTTCCAGTATTTGGCAAACAAATTGCATGGATCCAGTGAATCAAAATTTAAAGAGTGAATTTTTCTCTGTCCTTGGACCACAAACTTCTCAGAAGCAGTATGTTAGACAAGCTCCTTGAAAGTGATGAGAAAAAAGCTTAAGATGCATTTCATCTGTTCTCAACTAACTTCCTTTGGAATGTCAGGGCAGAAAGCTACAAAGAACTGGTTGAGGACATGTTGCCTCTGTATCACAAATGTGGATGCAATATGTCTTTAAAGATCCACTCTCTCCATTCTCATTTACATTCCTTCCATGACAATTGTGGCATTGTTAATGATGAACATTTTCACCAGGACATTATTGTGATAGAGAAATGATACCAGAAAAACTAGTCCACTTCAATGTTGGTCGACTACTGTTAGCACTCTTGCCAGAAATAACCATACAGGCAAAACCGTGTTGGACATAGATGCAGACTTTTACCGGTACCTGTCATATGTATATTTTACTCGAATATAATAATATATTCATTGCAGATTTCTCAGAAATAGTAGCCAATGTGGCATTTTCATTGTCATATTTATGTTCAACACTTTGAAATATTTCATGAAGGCTTCTTTTATCTCAAAGACATGACTTTTATTAAAATTAGTTCTCCAGTGTAATTAGCAATATAGACTCAAAACTTACTCTGTTAATAGGAATAAATGATAAAACACTGGAACAGGTAAAGAACTTCTCCTATCTTGGAAATATAATAACCAAAGATGAGAAATATAAATCAAGAAGAGAATAAGAAGGGCCATATCTATGCTCACCAACATAAAGTCAAATATTGACACCCAAACAAATAACTCACAAATTGAGAATGAGGAGATATTATGTATATTTACCTTAACTGTCCAATGTAGAAATGTGGACAACGAATATAAACAGTTGGAGAATAGAATTGATGCATTTGAAATGTAAATATATGTACATAGAAGAATGGGGTACTTCTCATGTAAAGAAAAGAAAGCATTTGAGAATTTAGAAGTGCAAAGAGAATTGATGAAAGTAACCAGAGTTCGACAGTTAAGATACTTTGGTCACATCAAAAGACAATAACACCTTGCTGAAAATAATATTGGAAGGAATGGTGGAGTGCAAACGTACCAGACGTGAATTGTTCTATAAGTGGGAAGATGGCATGAAAAGGGACTACCAATTATTGCCTGTAGCTTTGACCAGAGTGATTGACTTGTCATTGTGATCTTGGTCACATTAGACATAGCTGTACTAACTACATGTGAGCAAATTATGAATGTGTTAAAGTAATTGTTAATCAGGCATTCCATTTATTAATACATACCTGTTCTCATTCTGATCAAACTTGTTTGAAATGTATGTTGAATTGATTTTCATTTTTGTCTATTTTTTTCTATTATGATGTAAGTCTGATTTGCTAAAGAACATTATCTATTCGACATTTCTTGTAAACTCACCCAGTGTTAGGATTTCTCTTTATGTTACATTATGAGCTGAAGTCTAAACGTCAAAATGGTGTGTACCTTCTTTAATTATTCTTGTTACACTTGTAAGCCATAATTTGAATATAATTCAATGGGGTTATTTGTATCTCTATATAGTTTGTTTATGAATGGTACTGGTGATAACCAGATCTGATTTCTTCATTCCTCATATGTTCACTTTCCAGCAGATGTTCTGCAGTGTGTTGTGGTGGCATTTTCAAAGTCTGAAAATGATTATTTGTTCACTTCTGTTGAGTTGGTAATATGTGTATTTTGTGGGCCATGCTTTCTTTCCTTCCCACTTGTTCCTGAACATACTTCTTGTAAATCACTTGTCATTTCATAAGTTATACTTTTGATCAGATACAATGCTTTCCTTTTTCCATTTAAATCTGTCAGGCTTTTCAAAGGCAAGAATCTGTATCTCTGAGCTGGTGAAATACTTTATAGAGTATTATTGCTTTAAGTTCATTAATTAGAACATTGCTTCAAGTTCAATAATGCTTGTGTCCTCGAATACACTAAAGTCTTTTGCTGCATACAACACCAGCAGTTATGGAATATCTTGAGGAATATGGGTTTCCAAAAACAAATCACATACATACCTCATCACAGAACTCTGTACTACAAACAGCATATCAGGCTGCTGTAAAGATATATGAAGAAATATCAAAGGGGTTTGAAGTCCAGAAAGGGGTGAGACAAGAATGTATCCTCTCCCTGTATCTGTGTAGCAATTATGCTGAGAATAAAATGTGGAATGTCAGAGAACATCAAGAACAAGCAAAGTGGCATGTTTTGAGCATAGGGGGTTATCAGATTCGCAAACAACTCTATCCTTAGAACGGATGACACAAGTTTAGCTAGAAAATCAAATTGTATGAAAAACACATCAAAGCGAGGCACATAAATTATATTTAAACACCAAAAAAAACAAAAACTATGATGACACCATGAAAATAAAGATCCTACTGATGAGGACATGCATTTTCTGTGTGGTAAAGTTGTCAAATAGATATAAATTTGGTTAGCAGAAAGAAGTCAGACAGGGAGCATAAATAAGGAGTACTCTAGTAGTGTAAAGTAAAAAGTGGAGTATCACAGGGCTCGGTATTGGAATCAAATTTGTTATTGGTGTGTGAATATATATATATATAAATGGGTTGGCCTGCTGAAGACCGATGTGTACAAAGGTGCAAATATTGTAGCCAAGCTGAAAACTAGCGACACAGTGCAGTCCATTCTCCGGACAACATCCGGCTACTTGCAAAGCCCTATTCAGAGCTTTGCAGCAGGAGATTGAGGACGAATGCAGAAGAAGAAAAGATTTGGATAATTATATCGGATCCATGATTGCAAAATTTGCGGATGACACAAAACTATACAGAGGTGTCTCATTTAAAACAGAGGTGGATATATTGAGGTCAGATTAAGATAAAATTCAAGAATGGTCTGAGCACGGCAAATGAGTTTAATGTAAATAAATATGCAGTCAACCACATGGGTAAATTCAATTATGGAACATAAATACAGAATGGGAGATAATATTATGAAGATAGAAAAGTAAAAGGACCTCCTAGGCATTATAATAGATCATACAGGTAAGATGAGTGAGCAAGTTCATGTAGCAACAAAAAAGACAAATGCAATGTTAAGTACATGATACAAAGAAATATTTTACATATGAGCAAGGAAGTGATAGTCAAACTTTATAAAGCATTAGTTAGGCCTAAATTTGGGTAGTGTGTTCAGGTGTGGGGTCTTTATTGAAGAGGGGATATACTGGAAAGGATACAAAGAAGAGCAACAAAAACTGTCAGTGAGAGTTAGGAATTATAGTTTTTGAGAAAGACAGAAAAACCAGCCAACAGTGTATAGAGAAGAGAAGAATCTGAGGTGATTTAATACAGGTTTATAAAATAATGAAGGGAAAGGATAAATTTGAATATAACAAGTTTTTCAAAGTACAGCCTGCTGCAAGAACAAGAGGACACAGTTACAAATTAATTAAAGAAAGGTCAAGATTAGATATTAGGAAATATTTTCAAGTCAAAGAGTGGTGAATGCTCGGAATGGCACAGGAACAAAAATTGGGGGTAGTGTCAGCTAATGCATTCGAAAATATATACAATTCATTATTTTTAGATCAAGTTGAGTAACTTAACTTCATTATACTGGTTTAGAAGGCTCTACAGAGTCTGTATACAACCAGTTTATTTCACTCCACATATACTGAAAATACTGTGAGCATCCAATCTATTTTTGAATGCATTAACTGGCTCTGCTTCCACCACATCCTGTGGCAATGCATTCCAAGAATTGATCACTCTCGGACTAAACAAATATTTCTTAATATCCCATCTGGACCTGTCTTTAAACAATTTGTAGCTGTGCCCTCTTGTTCTTGTAGCCGATCATACTTTGAAAAACTTGGTATAGTCTAATTTATCCTTTCCATTTATTATTTTATACACTTGTATTAAGTCACTTCGAATTCTTTTTTGTTCAAGACACTGAACACAAGTTTTTTTTTAGTAGAAGAAATTAGTTGTAAACAGACTCTGCAGATCCTTTTAAGCCAGAATAATGAAGTTAACATATGGTTGCAAGACAAAACAATTGTAAAAAAGATAACATCTTCTATAGAAGGATACTGACAATAATGTGGGCATAGAATACGACAAATAGAGAAAATATACAACAGCAAAATATATAAGAAAATTGGCTTAAAAACAACATCACAAGACAAAAGCTGCATTATTTCAATCATTTAAAAGGACATTTAAAGATGTCTATATATGATGGGGGATAACTTACCCAAAAGCACAGATGTGTTGAATGCTGCTTGAATGGAGACTTCATTCTGGATAGAATATGTCTGATGATGATGATGTGTTTTCATCATTAGGACTTCTGATGTAGTTTTTAAGGATAAAAATCTGAAAGATTTGCATCTAGTTTTTCATTTTTTTTAATTAAACAACATAGGATGACATAAGTTACACAATATGCCAACAAACAGATATGAAAATCCATGCATATATATTTGTGATGGGGGTATAAAATGAAAACCACATATATATTTTTTTTTATAATTTAATCTGAAAAAGTGAAACATAACTCATTTTTTTAACATAGCCACTATTGAGTTTGATACAAGTCCCACATCACCTTTAAAATGCATGTATTCCTGAAGAAAAACTTTCTCTTACTCACCACTGTGTTAACCACTCATGCATCACCTGCTAGACCTCTTCATCGGACCTGAAATTCTTTCCGCCCAATGCCTCTTTTCGCCATCCAAAAATGGGGAAATCACTTGGGGCTAGATCAGGTGAGTATGTTGGGTGTGGTAGGAACTGAAAGTGGAGGTCCTTGATGGTTGCAGCCATTGCACTGGCAGTATGGGGTTGACCATTGTCATGATGCAAAAGGATACCTTTACTCAGAAGTCCACATCATTTTGATTTGATTGCCAGTCAAAGATGATTCCTGAGAAGATCTGTATATGTGAAACTGGTGACTTGGATTAAAGTGAGAAAGAAACTGCACCTTTTGTCAACCTCACTCTTTTGTCCTGAGCTATCTTTGGCCGGTGGCAAGATTCGAGATGACTGGAGATAGCACAGGATGCAGATTTTTCAGCAGGGTTTACTTACAAAGCCTTTCCCGTAAACAGGTATCCCGCAAGGCGGTGGACATCTATCGTTGTGGGTCTTACCTTTCCCATAACCACAAGAGGTTGTAGACACATCATTCAGAGTGTGTTTGGCATCTCTCCCAGACTGTGTTCTAGTCTATTATAGTCATGTCTAAATTTCACAGTCACACCAAAGCCGACACTGTCTGCAGCTAGGGCAAAGGGCACCAATCTCGAGAAGTTCAGCCGTGTGTGCTAGACCATGAAAATACCACACAGGTTTAAGCATAGTACTAATTCTTATAGCCAACATGCATTCCAGAGTAATTGGAGGGAAGAAAACACAAAAAAAGAACAAATTAACCAGTCCAAATGGAAAAAAGGACCCGTTTCCATGAAAATAAGTGCAAGTCCTCAACTATTGTGAATTCCAGAAAAATGTGTGGCCTGGCAGCATCCATAATGAACTCAAACCCCAGAGCAATGTAGACTTGCAGACGGTATGCTGCTATCTTTGCATAAGGAATAAGAAATCTACAAATAAACATATTGAACGGTAACAAAATTAGTAATAAAATAAGTTAGAGAAATGATAGAAGAACTACAAAATAGTGTTACTTTAACAATCGGTATAATTCATGTCAATTAAAAACAAACTTTTCATAATACTTGCATAAAATGGCAAAGTTTCAGACATTGCAACATATCTGCAGACTTGCACACACAAATTATCAAAACTTTCATGATCACACTAATTGCAATTGAAAGTTAATCTCATTGTTTTCATCAGTACTGATATATAGAGACTTTCAGAATGTTTAGAGCAAGTTTTAGGGAGCATCTCAGTTTTCTAATGTTTCACATTTAAAAGTTCTGTGACCTTGGTTGAATACCTGACATACACAAGTCAGTAAAACTGACACAAATGTGAATCACTTGAAAGAAGATCTTTGTGAAAGCTGGACTGATCAGAAGCTTGCGACTTTCTTCTGGATATTGGCTGATAGACACATCAATGAGTTGATGACTGGATACGTTTAACAAAAGCTAATAAATTAATGTAGTAATAACAATTCATGAATGTCTGGGATTATATTTCTAATATTCTATCAATATTTATTTATTTACACTCAAATCAAAACACTCTATCTCTACATCAATCCGGAAGTAGGTAAATGAATTTTTTTTTGGGGGGGGCTGGCAGGAGATATAATAATTAGTTTTTAAATTGTGCACTTCATGTTTTTAGATAGCAGGCCATCCCCATCTTGAGGGCCATAAGTTGCGGACCTTTGTCCTAGCCTTAAACAGAATTTGAATCAAATACTTTGTTTTATTTCAGCCAGTCTAACTTTATAATACACTCAAAATATCATTTTAATAACTTTGCTAGTTATTGACACAAGCTACTTACTTCAGCCAAGCAAGAAAAGCTCAGAATATCATAACTAAATAGCAGTATCATCATGTACCCGATCTGAAAATTATTTATTTTAAACTCAGCTTAAAACATGCAAATAAAGATACAATATCTCTTCACTTTTAATGGTGATTTATACACACTAACACTTGTTCTAAAAATAGAGTGTATAAGTATATAGCAGGTATAAATCAAGGACTGAAGAATTGAAGTATGTTAGTGATACGCCTGAGTATACTTTCACTTTGTAATGCAATAACTATTATTGAAAATACATTTTCATGAAAGTTATCCTTCCATTGAACATAATACAAACTATTTTAACCCCTGTTCTCAATCTCTTAGGGTTTTGACATAACTTAATGTTTTTATACTGGTTTAGAAGACTGCAGAGTCTGTAAACAACCAGTTTCTTTTACATTTCCTTTATCTAAAAGCTATGTGCATCCAATCTATTATTAAATGCATTAATTATCCCTGCCTCCACTACATCCTGTGGCAATACATTTCAAGCATTCACCACTCTGTGACTAAAAACACATTTCCTAATATCTTATCTGGACCTTTCTTTTAGTTAATTTGTATTTATGCCCTTTTGTTCTTGAAGGTGGTTGTATTTTGAAAAACTGGTTATAGTTATCTGTGCTCACTATCATGCTCCATCTTCTTCAGCTTGTGAAGCTCCAATTGCTTGTTTCTACCACACTTTATCAGGTATTTTTTTTATCTGATCAATCTTCTCTTTCCCTGTGGATTCCAGTGAAAATCATATGTGTAGCTAGTTTCTCTAGGGATTTCCAGTACTTCCTATCTTTAATCTCCAAATGAATTGGCCACTATTCGTAGTTACCATGACACTACTTTCCTCTATCATTTCAAGAAAAGGCCAAAAGCTTTCAGATTTTTTGAATGCACTCAAATGAATCTTAGAGTATTATGGGTATGATGCATGTATAAGTACCAGAGGTTGTTAATTCTTGCAGCATGTGACAGCTGTTACTACAGAAGTTGATGTGGTCTTACACAAGGAAATCTATTAGTAGGATGAGTATTTCTTCAGTATCATTTCATTTAAATTTATTTGTTTTTTAATTTTGATTATTTTTGGCATGACATCATTCATTTTACCAGATGCCATATTTTATATAAATAATATTTTACTGATAATCATATTTTGTGTGCCCTCTGTAATTTGTCTTTTATTACTGTGATGGCACTTGTTTGCATGGAGTAATTGAATAGTTGGTTTGATCCTGTACATGACAGCAGTTTTAGAGTATGTAATTCTATTTCTTTGAGGTAGTCAATAGTCAATCACTATGTGACATGACATAAATCTATTGAGTATATTGTATTATTATAATTTCAGTATTAATTGTCCATTAATCTTATCTAGTAACTAGGCTAACATGCTTTATCATTATTAATCTTATTTTGTGGCTTTTGTATAAGAGTTTCTGTTGCATGCAGTATTAGCTGCACTGTTATTTATTGCACAAGACGTTCCTCCTCCATATATTCTCCTCTGTGATCATCACTTGGTTGGTATGTGAGAAAATGGAAAGAATATGTTATAATAAAGTACTATCTTTATCACTGTTCTCAGTTTGTTTTGGTCTCACTGCTCTGAGTTTGTGTGCCTTGATGTAAGCATGTTTGAGTTTTGTCAGTGTTTTTGTACCTTGATGAATGAAATCATTTATTCAAGGTCAGTTTTGTAATGATAAAGTTGTTTCTGGAATATTTTATAGCAGAAAGGTTAGAGTGCATTCCTTGTATGACAAAACTGACCAGGTACATTACCCAAATGTGAGGTGCACCTGTCTAACCATCTGTTATAAGGATTCCACAATGACCCCTCCAGTACTTTGTCCTCAATGACAGTATTTTCTGTTAAACTACTTTTTGCAGCAGCATTTCTGTGTAAATATAACACACTTTATGTCACTACTAACCTCAAATATGTGAAACAGTTTTGCAGTACAGTAATATTTAGATTTTCATTTTTCAGCTCCCATAAATATTTCAAACAGTGATAAATAAGAAATACTATTTGCTACCGATGCTGAGCTAGTTTATGAACATAATACTTTTATCTTCACAGAGAAATATTACAGCTAATATTGCGATGTGTGTGTGAAAAATATAGAATCAGATAATACTCAGCTGATATAGACTATAGTGAGCTGATATAGACTATAGTGAATAATGAATCATTTATTTAACCATGAAATTTTAAAATTAATTAAATTTAAAGAAATTTGCTCTGTAATGTGACAATTACTATATAACTGTATACACCTACAGAATAACTAGCACAGTACTCAACAGCAGCAGCATCTGTTATAATCTTCAATATAATATTCTCATCTTATTTTACTTGAAAAAGTATCAATTGATAAATGGGAATATTTTTCTAAAGTCATATTTTGCAAACTTTGTATTATGACTTTTTAATGATAAATTCAGATATCTTGTATTGTAAACCAGTAGCTCCTAAAACTGTGATCAATGAGCTTTTATAAGTTGTGAGAATAATGACAAATAATACTGAAAGTGTCCCCAAATAGTTAAATACAGGGATTGCTAAATATGAGGCTAATTTCAGCTTAATTCTGCACAAGTCCTGGACATTCTCACTTTTTAGTTGTTTAACCTTGAGGTCCGTTTTCCCACAGCACCAGTCTTTAAATTCTCTCCCCAGAGTGAAAATGACCCATTGATAGTTTGCAATTTTATCTCCAGTATGTAACCCCTTTGTTTATGGTCTTTACCGTGGTTACCCGACTAATCGTTCTGTCTGCCTGTGCCCCGCCTTTATGATTCTTTTACCCTTGATATCCGCAATAGTCATGTGCAGTGGATGCTTCTCTTGTGTTACTACTCGTATGTCGACTTCGATCTGGACCAATTGATCTGCCAGCTTCTTTGTTTATGACAAAGACAAGACCACTGCCCCACAGAGAGCATGTCATAAGAGACAACTAATTGTGTGACATGGTATAACATTAGCCATAGTTAGGTGGTTTATTAAGAGCAATATAGGTGGCCCATAACAGACTGTGGGTCTGCTTTGCTCTAGTTTTTGAGTCTATTAAGATGGACTCACACATTGGTTAACCACCCTTCAAGAAACTGGTTGTATACAGATTCTGCAGAGTCTTATAAACCAGTATATATACCAGTATAAAGTTAAATAGAGGGGAAGCTAAAGAGGTGCTATTATCGCAGTGTTCAATGTTTTTCTTCTTTCGTTTTTCTTACTCTCTTGTTCAATTCTGCACCAGTTACTAATTTCTCAGATATTTTAGTTCTCGCAGCTGTAAATTGGGGCATACCTCTACAAGGTAAGGCAACAAGGTCGGGAACTGGTCACTCAACCACACAATGAATGTCCTAACACTTTATCCACAACAACAGTATATAACATACAGTCAGGTAGCTATTTAAAGCTGAGTAGACTAAAGTGACTGGGACCAGCAGTTCTACAGTGAGATGCAAGCACTCAAACTGTCACTCTGATGCAGACTTACTTGAAATCAATGTACAACAGGACCATCCGCACACTGAACAAACATGTTAGATTTGACCATGCTAGGAAAACATCATTTTTCCACCTACTGACTGAAGCTTATAGGTTCATGTGTATATAACAATCTGAAAGTGATTTTTCACCATTTGTATAGAAGTACCCAACTTTATATCTAAAACTGTAGACACAGAATATTGATCAGAACATTGTCTGGTTTGGCAATTTTCTACAATGTTACATTATCTATTTATCTATTTTTTAAACTGTCCTATGGTACCAGATGCAAAGAGAAGACCTCGCAGATGGCCTACAACTCGATGGAGGACTAGAATTGAACAACATTATCCTTGACCTTATATCAAACGCGCTGCTCATCCATTAGTCAGCCTGCAACTGTAAAGATTGGAAACAGAGTTAATACCCATACAAGGTACACCTAGTTGAAGATTGGGTTGATTAAGATGATTTAGTATAAAAACTATTGCCATTTATTCCGTTAAGGGAATTTAAAGGGCTGCAGGCTAGGTTTTGATTTCAGCCTTGATAGAAAACAACCTATACACTATCGGTAAACTGTTCAGCAGACTGCTCCACTTTTTTATTATTATCTCACAAAAATGAAATGGCGACTGAGTTTCAAGACTTCAGAGCTCCATAAAAATATCAAGCAGTATTTTCAAGCTCTGGTACTTTTACCATAACAGTCCAACACCAACTCCATAACAGTCCAACACCAACTCCATAACAGAATGACTTTAGTTCACTTTAAGCAGGACAAGGTTTTATAAGATCAATCTTCAGTAAAAGGTAACAAATCTGGACTATTGGAGATATGCAGTCTTATGTCGTTTTACTATTTTCTGGACGATAATTTTATTGAGTTCACTAGGGCAATTGTTTGTCTGCCATAAAACTCCAACACAATATCACTCACATAAGATTTTTAAAAATTTTCTGCAATACCTCATGCAGATGCCAGGAGACCAAAATTACTTCTACATGACTTGTCTGAGAAGCATACTACATATTCGCTGGCAGGACTATATAACAAAAAATGAAATTCTATCCAGAGCCAGCATGACTGACATTCATGCACATTTGCAGAAAGCTCAACTGAGATGGGGTGGCCACCTTGCTCAAGTGTTAAGGGAAAGACTCCAAAGAGTTCTTTTTAGCGAGCTGAGTTAAGGGAGACGATCACGTTGACAGCCAAAAAAGAATTTCAATAACAGTCTGCTTTCAAAATGGACATTACCACCTGAGAAAACATGGCCCAAAATTGTTCAAACTGGTAACTTCTGGTCAAAAATGGCGCTGCAATCGGCGAGGGCCTCCATGTTCAGATAGCTCATGATAGACATGCAATCAGAAAGTCTAGAGCAGAGGGAATACCAACTGCAGAATATATTTACCAGTCGTGTCACACAACTTTCCGTTCTTGCATTGACTTGATCAGCCACAAGCACACCCACAGACTCATGGACTATGATATGGGATGATGTTGGTTGTCCTCATTTACAATGGTGAACAAATTACTGTTAATGCTTCACTAACGTGTCACATATTATTTGCTACAATATTTACATTTGAATGACAAATAGAATGGAACAAAGAAATCATATATGGGAGGGTGCAGATTACAGTAGCATAAAAGTAACATAGTTTTATCATCAATCATCAAAAAAGCTGAACGAAATTATACTCATAGCACAATAATTCAGCTGTATATCCACTACATGAACATGGCAGTGGCTGTCTATCGAAGATAAATCCACATGGAAAGATGTTCCTAAAGTTTAACCTTATTATGCACAATAATGTATGAAGTTGAAAATTCAAATTATTTTCAACTAAATCATCAAATGTTTTAACAAAGAAAACAATGCATGGTACACCCAAAATAATTACAACTGCAGATCTCAAATGTGGCACTTTGAGAGTAAACCAAATTCCCACATTTTTAAAACTTTGTAATTGTTAAACAGTTAATTTTGTACACACATAGTCAGTGGGATTAGGAACATTTTTTTCAGGAGCTGATACATCAGCTCTAGTACTGAATCAGTTAAGGAAGATTAAAGAAGATCAGAACATGTACCATAAAATAGCTTAGTTATTGAAATCAGATCAGGTCATCCTGTAACAAGTGAGGTCGTTGGGGCACATATGAAGACATCCTCACAACTCACACCATCCCTCTCTGTCAGTGGTTGCTCCCTGTGCCTCTTCTGGTCTGAGATTGGTCCATTCTTTTATGTTGTCCTCCCATCTCTTTTTGGGACGCCCTATTTGTCGTCTGCCTTGCACCTTCCCTTGCAAGATTGTATTTGCAAGACCATTTGAAATACTTTATGTTTAATTTTTAAAATCACTCAAAAACTCACCATTTTAAAAATGAAAAATACATGAAATAATTTACAAAATAGAACTAATCATAATCTATTTACCATAAACTTGCAGTACTCCGTGTAATTATTGAAATAATTTTTTGTACACCATAAACTTGAACCAAATAATTTATTTTTGGTATTACAAAATGTGTGATTTTAAGAAGTCCATTTTCCCAATTATTCTGGATTTTCAGACTTTTACTCTGTTTAGTTTCTTAATTCTTTTCTAGATTGTTTAACAGTTATTCACAGTGTGTCAGTTGGAATTTTGTTAAATATTGCCAGTTTGTCAAGATTGGTCAGTCTTTTCTTCAATACCATTCATCAGGTTAGTCAGTCCAGAGACTAGTGTTGAAGTCTTCTTATTATATCACGCCACTGTTCCCAGCAGATCTATTCAGCCCATATAAGGTGACACCCCTATGTTCTTGCAAGCTTTTGTGATGTAATTGTTTCTTGGACATCCCCTTCTTCTTTTTTCCTGAAATTTGCCTTTGATTATTTTCAATAATAGTCCTCCATGTCTTATGTTATGACCAAGCCAAGAAATTAACATTTTAATTAACAGTCTATTCAGGAACTGACATTCCAACTAAATAAATAAAGAAGCTCTTTTTACAGATTGGTTTTGAGAATTGTTGTGGAATTGGTTGTGAAATATCAAATTTGTATGTGCATTCCATCATAAGCTTGTCTACAAATATCTACAATGAGTGACATGTTCATTTTATGTGTCATAAGGTTGTGTTACTCAGATTTCTACAATGTGTGACATGTTAATCTTATGTCATAAAGTTGTGTAAAATTATTTACTTTGTGTGGCTTGTTGTTCATAGTGTATGTTCATTCCATCATAAGGTTGTGTACATCAAATATCTACAATGTGTGACATGTTAACTTTATATCATAAGGTTGTGTACATCAAATATCTACAATATGTGACGTGTTCATTTTATATGTCATAAGGTTGTCTACAAATGTTTACAATGTGTGGCATGCAAATTTTATATGTCATAGGGTTGTGTACATCATAAATCTACAATGTTTGACATATTCATTTTATGTCATAAGGTTGTGTACAGATGTCTACAATGTATACTATGTTAATCTTATATGTGGATTGGTTGCTTTCACATATGCAATGTGTGAGGATTATTAATTGTGTACATGTATTCCATAAAATGGATGCGTACTAAAATATCTGCCATATTTTGCACGTGAATTTTAATATGTGTATTCCATCCTATGGTTTGTGTCCACCGCATGTCACGTTACTTTTGTGCATGTATTCCATAAAATGGCTGTGTACAAATATCGACCATGTTGTTGTTGCTTGAAATGAATTGTGCTTAGATTTTCACTCATGGCAATGTTTTGGGTAGCTGGTTACAGTGGCTTTTCTGATCTCATGCGGTGTACTTAGTAAAGTGGATCATGGTTTCCCTGCTGTAGTGCAATACAATGTCACTCCTCACTTTGTTAGCTGGATTACTATAACAATCAATCTAGAAGAATTATAGAAATGCAGCAAGGACAAGAGGTATGTTTCACTTGACCCTGATGTATGTCTTGGCTCTCAGTGTCAACAGTATGTGGTATGTATGGAAATTACAAACTCTCATCAACTGAATCGTGAGATTTCAAGGAGAATGGCTGCTAGTTGGCTCAGTTTTCACCAAATCAAAGCCATCCTTCAGCAGATGAAAAATGACAAGACGAGATCTCATATATTTGACAGTGTGGTCATTCCTGCCATGATATATGGCTGTGAGGTCTGGAACCTCAGAAAAACAGATCCTGACAGACTTCGAGTCACCCAAGGAGTGAGGGAGCGAAGAACACAGTCAGTCTCACTACGAGACCACATACACAGCAATTATGCGTCAGACCTCTTTCAGCAACATTGTGGATACAGCGCTATTAAAAAAATACAGATGGATGAGTCATGTTATACACTTGTCTGACAACCGATGAACACATAGAGTTATACACTGGTGGCCGTACAACATTTGATGGCCTTCAGGACGTCCACCAATGAGAGGTTCTTGGTATGATGTGGTTCTCCAAGGCAAAGGACAGATATGTATTTAGACGTCATTTGGTTATCTAACATCAGACATCTAATGTCTGTTTGAATATCAGGATTACATGTTAAAAGTGGTATGTTAATTTGTTATGTGTATTCTATAATTGATTGGCATCCTGTCAGTCTCGAGAGACAATGAACATCACGCTAGAAGTTCATTGTCTCTCAAGACTGACAGGATGCCAATCAAATTAATTCCATCATAAGGTTGGGTAAAAATATAGGTCAAATCAAATTTCACATTTGTATTTTCAATGTTGTTTGCCAGCAAAAAATGAGATGTTGCATTATTCACTGTGCGGGTCAATTTAATTTTAACTGAAGATAATGTCAGTTCTGACTTTAAACCAACCTCATACAAATCTACCATAGCACTAGATTTCATTACTGGATGTAATTATTTTCAGATAAATGCTAAAGAATAATGTGTAATACAGTAGTTTTACAGAGAGACACAAATATTTTTACTATCTAAAACATTTTCACAAAGTCTTCATGAGCTTAAACAATAAAAAATAGAGGTTAAAACAAATACCAAAATACCTGTAGTTAACAGATCTAGATCTTCACAGACTGCAGATTTCCAATAGAGACAACACAGAAAACAAACAGCGACCGATGTTATCAGAAATCAGAGCAGAATTAGGAAAACTCCAGAGATCCTCAACAATAGCGCCCGAATGGCTACTCTCCCACTGCAGAATTACAGGAAATGAGAGAACTAACGCTCTAGCAAAAGATGACAGTAAAAAGGCACAATTTAATCATCGAGTACCATAGAGAGAGATCAAGAACATCATTAGAAACCAGTATATACACTAATGGTGAGAAGACAGGAACTTAAGCGGTAGACTAGACCCAATTCACCAACTCAAAAGAAACCAACAAACTACCTTATTTCACCTGAAAACTCTGTCACTGCAGACTACATCTACACAGACTAAAGATCTCACACACAGATGAATGCCCATGTAGAACAGGTGGTCAGAATTCTGAACACATTCTGCATAAATGCCCACTCTATAGGGAAATGAGATACCAGATGTGGCTGAGACAAAAGCTGTGGGGCAGTCTCTCCAACCTGGTGAAGACTACAGACTTTATCATGGCGACTGTCCTGTGAATATAGCATGACAAAAGATTCTAAATGCAAAGAAGAAAAGATCTAGAAAAGCCATAAAAGGAAAAATTGTCAATGATCAAATTATTATTTTGATCGCTTTGGCAAAGTCTCTTGTTGGTGATGCTAAGATTTACCAAAATAGGCATTGATATTGAAGATGGAAAATTGAGCACCAAGAACAAGCATGCATTGAAGATTGGAAGGAGGACCAATAGTCAATATGGATTTGGGCAACATTATCCAACAAATGTCAGATTCGGATGCACAATATAAATGTAAAGTCTGTTCTACTATATCACCCAGAAACATGGCATGTTGATCATATCCAAACTGCAGACCTTTACTAAAAATGTCTACATTTCATACTGTTTGTATGTCAAGAAGTCACCCCAAATAAATACTTTTGGGCCAAATGACATGGCAACAACCAATACAGATGGAAATTAAGGAGGGAAAATATAGATGGATATGATATATACTTAGTAAGAACTCTTGTAGATATAAACAGACATGAACTGAATTTAAAGCTACAAGGGAACAGAAAAGTGACAGCAGTCAGAATGGCAAGTGTATTTTAAAACACTCAAAAAAACACACATCAGAACATCAGAAAAGAAAGTAAAGCAATAGTTGCTCAGAAAATTAACGCCAGGTCCTCTAGACAGTGGCAATGAAGTGCAGATAGACTGACAAAAACAAGAACAGGTGAGCCACAATTCAACATCTCTACCAACCAAAGAATTGCTCAAAACATAATCTGCAACACAACTGCACACAACAAAGGATGGACTGATGGGCTATAGATGAGACTGCAAATAGTTCTGTATGCAGACATGTCTCAACCCAATTCTAAAGATTGCATCCACAATTTGAGCAGAAGAGACCAGAGCACAATTTTCAGGTTGCAAATAAGACATGCGCAGTTGAACAAATACAAAGTGACTGCAGACCATACTGCAAGCAATATCACGGATAAGATGTAACAGTAAAACGCCATCTTCTGGATTGCCCATCTTTGTCAAAATTGCTGAAAACTATTATCAATCAGTCTCTCATCAACACCCTGTAGAGATACACAAAACAAGTTAAGAAAACATGTGCGTTCCACTGCCTGACACAGGGAAATAAAGAGTGATACTTGATGCACTGAGGATAAGGAAACTCAAATTAATGGAAATGTAGGAAATGACTGTTGGGGTCCTATGTGCCTATGGAATCTAAAGGGAAAGGTTCATGTTGAAAAACAAACAGATGCAGTAGACCAAACAGCACTGCCTTTAATATGTATCTTAGGGTTATAGTGTTTATTATCAGGTAAAACTTTGCTAAAAAAATGTGTGCGTTGTTGTTATCTATCTGTAAGGCTGAAATACATACAACTGTGCTGCATTATTGCTATTATAGTAAAATAATACTATCATTATCCCCTTACCAGTGTTTTATGTGTACAAGATAACAGTGTGTCATTTTGTGGTGCAGAGACAGCAAGGTCTTCTATATGTACATTCAAATGTATCTGTATATCTGAGACAGCAAGGTCTTCTATATATGTACATTCAAATGTATCTGTATATCTGAGACAGCAAGGTCTTCTATATATGTACATTCAAAAGTATTTGTACATTCAAATGTATCTGTATATCTGAGACAGCAAGGTCTTCTATATATGTACATTCAAAAGTATTTGTACATTCAAATGTATTTGTATATCTGAGACAGCAAGGTCTTCTATATTTGTACATTCAAATGTATTTGTATATCTGAGACAGCAAGGTCTTCTATATGTACATTCAAATGTATCTGTATATCTGAGACAGCAAGGTCTTCTATATATGTACATTCAAATGTATTTGTATATCTGAGACAGCAAGGTCTTCTATATATGTACATTCAAAAGTATTTGTACATTCAAATGTATCTGTATATCTGAGACAGCAAGGTCTTCTATATGTACATGTACTATATGTATCTGTATAACTTAATGAAAATGATCTAGTTAACATGAGGCCGCAATGCTTGTACTCAACAAGGATTTTGCAAGGCAGACATATCTCATTCAACGGTTGTGACTTGTAATTATCCATTCCTGAATTAAGGTTGCTATTATTATTATTCAATTTCACCACTGTGCCTGATCATTTGTTTTATTTCACATTAGTTAAGTTGCTTGTACTGTCCAAATCAAATGTGGGAAGAACTTTAGTAGTAGTGTGACAGAAAAATGAAAAGTCAAAAATTGTGAAGAGACAGTCTTACATATAAGAACAGTAACAGACATGGGCCTACACTTTGACTCCAAGTATCTTTATTTAAAGAGTACACAAGGTTTTATCAAGGTGCAGCGGCCAGACAAAAGTAGTAAAACCAATGACCCTGCTCAAACCTGACTCGCTGATCAGGAAAGAGATGGCCTATGCCAACCCCAGAAACAACATTCCAGAACCCTTCAGTGCCAGCATTATTGCGATGGGGTGACTTCGGGTCATGAACATTCCAATTGTTTGCTGGTCACTTTGTGATGAAACTACGCGACTGGAATGAGAAACTGGTTGTCTACAGATTCTGCAGTCTTCTAAACCAATATAAAGACATTCAGTTAATTGAAAACAGCACTTAATAAACCAGTTAACTATGACAAATGAATAATATAAGTTGAAAAACAACTTCAAAACTCTGTTTAACTAGAAACATTTGATGTGGGAATTTTTAAAGTTTTCTTTTTGTCTTTGATCATGAAACAAATCTAAATGCCAAAATGTCATATCTGCTGTAAATATTGCCATGCTAACTATAAAATTAAGTTGTCTGTAAGACTTTTTGATATTTTTCATTTTATAACTTTCAAAAATGTTTAATTCCAAATGATAGGAGGTTGTGAGCTTTATATTTCATTCATTTCAAAATGGAATAATGTTTATTTCTCAAACTAGTTTCTGAGCACTTTAGAAGCAAGTATTTTAATTGTAACACAACTAGAAAACAGGGTTAGTTAGCTCAATGAAAAGTCCTGCATTTAGAGCTTAGAGAATGAAATGGAAACTGATTGTACTGCAGAATTGTGTAGTCTTTAAACTATTCTCTAATTCTAGTATTCAGTGAGGCAGAGTTTGTGTGTCTGGTAGCCAAAAGGTTTCAACCTTTTTTTTTCTTTTTGTCTTGGAGTATGCCATGTTGGATCAAAGACTTTACTTAAGTCATCTCACCATTTGAGTGGGACACTTATAGTTGCAGGACTACTAGAACCTTCCTTTTTATGTCCACTTGTTGTCAGGCATACTAAATGGCCACTCCATCTGTATTTTTTTAATATTAAAGTATCTGTGATGTCATTGAAGGTGATTTGGCGCATGATTTTGATGAGGAACTGTCTATGTTCCTGCTCTATTGCTCTTTGAGCAAAGCAAAACCTCTCCATCTGTTTTTCATACTTTCCATACCTCACAGCTATATACCATAACTGGAATAATCAAGCTGTTGAAAGTGAAAGCCCTTGCCTGACATTTCTCATCTATTCAAAGTGAAAGCCCTTGCCTGACATTTCTCATCTATTCAAAGTGAAAGCCCTTGCCTGACATTTCTCATCTATTCAAAGTGAAAGCCCTTGCCTGACATTTCTCTATTCAAAGTGAAAGCCCTTGCCTGACATTTCTCTATTCAAAGTGAAAGCCCTTGCCTGACATTTCTCATCTATTCAAAGTGAAAGCCCTTGCCTGACATTTCTCATCTGTTGAAAGTAGGCATTTGATATCATTGAAGTTGAGCTCTCACCTTCTAAAAATCCCATGTATTATTATGGGGGTTTTCCTTATTTCTTGGCACAGATAAATGTATTCATTCATATTTTCTATGGGATTAATGCTTCTTAACCTATCCCTTTTGTAGGCCAAACATGTTCACTACTCACTAGGTTTTCTATTTATTTATTTTGAAGTTAATCTTCCTGCCTACTCCATTGAGCTCATGTAGGCATCGCTCAGCATCTCTGACTGAACATGACTATGTCATCAGCAGACTTCAGGTGAAGGAGAAAACTATTTGACAGCATTGAAATAACTGCAGTGACAAATGCTCTGAGAAACTAATGTTTTGAAGTAAAGTATACTCAGCTGAGAGAAGAGATAAATGAGGGCTGCTCATCCAAAATATCCTTATTTTTCCCTGCCTATCAACATACTAATACAATGTGACTGTGGCATTTAAAAGGATACAATCTCTCCAAAATTCCTTTTAGTAAGTATTTATTAACTAAAATGGCAAGATAAAGGCATCATCCTAGATAGCATTTCTCCATCTAGGATGATGCCTCTATCTTGCCAATTTAATTTCCCAAATACTTACTAAGAGGAATTTTGGAGAGATTGTATCCTTTTAATAAGTATTTGGGAAATTAAATTGGCAAGATAGAGGCATCATCCTAGATGGAGAAATGCTATCTAGGATGATGCCTTTATCTTGCCATTTTAGTTTCCCAAATACTTACTAAGAGGAATTTTGAAGAGATTGTATCCTTTTAAATGCTACAGTCACATTGTATTAGTATGTTGATAGGCAGGGAAAAATAAGGATATATTGGTTGAGCAGCCCTCATTTATCTCTTCTCTCAGCTAAGTATACTTTACTTCAAAACATTGGTTTCTCAGAGCATTTGTCACTGCAGTTATTTCAATGCTGTGTAATAGTTTTTCATAATCTTTAAACTAGGTTCAAAGGCTTCCTACACCCTCTCCATTAATTTGCTCTCATGGTTGATTCTCATCAAGTTCTCTAGTCTGTTCACAATCACTCATGTGAACAGTTTGTACATGGATTAATACAAAAAAAATTTGCAAATTTGTCAAAACTGTTAGGAAAGTTTACCAAATGAGAGACAACTATCTACACCTGATAGATCAGAGCAGGTGATCCTGTTCTACATGAGAACAGAACTTACTAGAATGAATAACCACTTAAACAGACTAAAATTGGCCCCATCACCCATATGTATATGCAAACAAGCAGCTCTAAAAACTATGCGCCTCCAATCTATTCTTGAATACATTAATTGTCTCTGCCTTCACTACTTCCTGTGGCAATGTATTCCAAGCATTCACCACTCTTTTACTAAAAGAATATTTTCTAATATCTAATCTGGACCTTTCTTTAGTTAATTTGTAGCTGTGCCATCTTGTTCTTGTAGGTGGTTGTATTTTGAAAAACTGAGCCCTGTGGCACTCCACTTTTTACTTCACACTACTCAGAGTATTCCTTATTTATGCCCATTCTCTGCCTTCTTTCTGTTAACTAATTGTCAATCCATTTGGCAACTTTGTCACCTATTCCATGTGATTTTAACTTTCTAAAATAATCTTTGATGAGGTACTCTATCAAAGGCCTTTGCAAAATCTAGAAAATTAACATCAGCTGGCTCGTCTCCGTCTATCATTTTAGTAACCTCCTTCATGAATTCTAATAGATTTGTTAAGCATGATCTCCCTCTAGTAAAAACATGCTGACTATTTCTGATTAGATTAAACTTGTCTAAATGCATTACAATGTTTTCTTTGATTATTGACTCTAACAATTTACAGACTATGCTAGTTAAACTCACCGGTCTTCAATTTGCTGAAACTTATTTTATGCCTCTTTTTTAGATTGTTAGAGATTACCCTAGATCTCTTTTCATGATGTCTTGCTTGGTGTGATCTGTTAAGGTTTACCCTATTTTCTCCAAATCTATTTTGTTAGATTTCACCACCCCTTGTATTTCTTGGTCTGCCTTTGTGACCCTCATTTGGCTGCTCATAGTAAATTTGCATGAGATTTCCTCCATGTAGCTTAGTAGTTCCACGAAAGGTGCAGTTCAAGGATTTTTCCCTTTTGACATTTAACCTGTTCAGGTATGTTGTAATCATTTTCAAATTTGTATATAATGCTCTAGTCAAATGTCACCTTGTTTTTCTTAGTGCGACACTCCAAATGATAAGCACATTTCCAGACCTCTGCTTAATTCTAATTGGACAGTCCTGTTTTAGAAGCATTAGGGTGCATCAGGATACAATATGCAGACAATGTACACATGCCAGCACATATTTTTGTGTCGTTCAAAATGTGTTGTTATGACTGTTTCTTTACACAAAAATCTGTTATGACTGAAAAAGAGTTAAAGTGTGTTTTGTCTTCTTTTTCAATCAACTGATTGATTCTAGCCTGGTGTGGTTCACAAAGGAGACTGTACCATTGCAGGTCTTTGTTGTCATTTTCTGGCTTGAATTTGTTGTGCTTTTCTCTTCATTCCATCCTCATGGATCATTTGATGAGTGTCTTTGCTTCCTTATACCTTCATGGCTGATGAGTATGTGTGTCACCACTTCTGTCTTTAACGAGCTTATCTGCATTCTCATGTCCAAGGATCCCACAGTAGGCGGAATGCACTGTAAGACTAGATCTGTTTTTTTGGGACAGCAACTCGATGTTATATTTTTTTTAATGGGAATCTATCATGTTTGGGGCTTAAGATGGCTTTTAGTGCGCTCTTGAAGTCTGTTAGAATGACCGTTTTTCTTGTAGTTGTGTTTTGACTGATAAGAATCTGCATTGCTGCATGAACAGCTGTTGTTTCAGCTCTAAAATTGGTACAGGTCTCTCCTGCTGGTATGGAGTGGTTTTCTATGTTGCCGTTGGCGTGTACGTGCTAGATTCCACATTCTCCGTGGCTGATCCATCTATGTACACACATGTCCAGAAGCTACTAGGGTACTGTTTCTTGAGCTTCTGCAGAACACAGATTTTTTGTTTTCTTGTTGACTGCACACTTTTCTTCATTATCCCTGAAACCTTCAAGATTATTTTAGACCTGTCCTGTTCTGTATTAAAAGTTCTGGAATGAGTGCTTTGCACTTATTTTATTTCAAAGTGTGTATTATATGTATAAAGATATGTAGCATATAACATTAAGTTAATAGTGTTTCTTCATTCTCTTTGGTACAAATTGTTACAACACATAATATGACATGATTTTGTTTTTAACTGGAAGACATCTAATTTTTGTTTATCTGGTTATTTCTGTACTTGCCAATTAAATGTTTACTTGTACGTATTAAATCATTTCTTGTTTTATCGTTATTACTCCCACGTGTGTCTGCAGTGTATTTACCATTAGTTTTTATTTGCTGGTGTATAATAATGCACTTATTTAGTCAGTTATGTAAAACAATACATTCATTTATCTAATTCTCTGTAAAAATATATTAATTTATCTAATGCTCTGTAACAATGAGTTTAATTTATTCAGTCAGCAATGTAAAACAATACATCCATTTATTTAATTCTAATTCTGGAATATCACTATCAGTTTTGTCGCTCTTCTTTATATAATTTCCAGCATGTTTATATCTCCTCTACGATAAGGACTCCACACCTGTACACAGTACTCCAATCTAGGTATAACTAATGCTTTATACAGTTTGACAATCACTTCCTTACTCCTATGTTGAATTTTTATTTTTATCATACTTAACATTACATTTACCTTATTCACTGCTACCTGGACTTGCTTACTCACTTTGGCTGTATACTCTATTATAAGCCTGAGGTCCCTTTCGTTATCTATCATTCTAATATTGTTCTTTCCCATTTTGTAATTATGTTCCATATTGGATCTACCCATGTGGATGACTGTACATTTATCTATATTAAACTCCATCTGACATCTCACAGACCAGTCTCGAATTTTATCTAAATCCGACCTCAATATACTCACCTCTCCTATAGATGAGACACTCCTACATAGTTTTGTGTCATCTGCGAATTTTTCAATCATGAATTCCATATCAATGTTTAAATTGTTTATATATATATATATATATATATATATATATATATATATATATATATATATATATATATATCAAGAACAATATTGGTCCCAAAACCGAGCCCTGTGGCACTCCACTTTTAATTTCACACTACTCAGAGTACTCCTGTAACAATACGTTTATATAGTCTATGTAAAACAATACATTAATGTATCTAACGGTCTGTAACAATACATTTATATAGTATAGGCTAGGTAAAACAATACATTCATTTACCTAATCGCTCTGTAGCAATGCATTCACTTATTGAACCAATCGAATAACAGTACATTTCTTCAATTCTCTATTACAATATGCTTATTTATTGAGCTTTCTATAACAATAATTAACAAGTGTCCTTTAAAGTGGTATTGACATTCAGTTACTTTCATAGACACCTATCATTTCAAAAGCAAAAGATATTTCTGTTTGTGCATTCATTGTCAAGAGCTCACATCCATAAAGCATTATTGATCCTGCGTGATACTGCAAGACTCTATCCTTCACTATCATAACTTATTTTTTTCAACTCTCTGTAACAATACATTCATATATTCAACTATCTATGACAATACATTCATATATTCAGCTCTCTATAAACAAAACCTTCACAAATTCATTTATTCAACTCTCTGGAGCAATACGTCCATTTATATGTCTCTATGTAACAATACATGCATGTATTCAACTCTCTATAACAATGTATTCATTTATTCAACTCTCTATAACAGTACCTTCATTTACTCCTCTCTATAACAATGTATCCATTTATTCAACTCTCTATAACTTTCTATCCATTTATTATATTCTCTATAATAATACATTAATTTATTCAGCTCTCTAAAACAATATATTCATTATGTAAAGAGCATTCATTATGACGGAGCTATTGGTGCCATTTATGTTAGCACTTATGTATATAATTTTTGTTATTTCAATTTTCTACCTTGTTAGCTATAAATATAATATTATGACTGTTGATTTATATGCAAGTCATATGTAGGTGTTTTAGATTTAACGTATGTTCTGGCAAATATTGGAAGGCGCAGACAGGCCAAGATCTCTATTGTTTTTTAATAATTGTAATGGTTTTTTTAAATGTTGAATGAAATATCTATAAAATTTCTTTGCTGGACTGCCATAACATGTCTTTGTGCAGACCATATAGAATTGTTTACTATTTAAGAGGGGCTTAAAATGTCTACTTGTATACCACCTATAATGTCTATTCTGACAAGAAAATTGCAGATTTAAAAAAACTAAGAGAAAAATGCAATCGTTTGTGCAAGCAGAGAGGACTGTTAAACAGGTGACCATAGTTGAGACTATAATCAAAAGGAGAAACATGGATTCAAATTGTCGAAGAAATGTCCAAAGCATTATATCATCCTTGGCAGGGATTGCAGAGAGTCGTGCAATGGAAAAATAGAGCCTGAGGTTTGACAGCTAATAAGTCTTTTTCTTCTTCTGCGTTCATTCTCAATTTCCACCTACCAAGCTCTGAACAGGGCTTTGCAAGTAGCAGGATGTAGTCCGAAGAACGGAATGCATTGTGTCGCTAGTTTACAGCTTGGCTGCGATATTTGCACCTTTTGGTCTGACACATCCGTCTTCGGCAGCAGCTAATAAGTGATAATATTCTAGATGATGATGGTGTTGTACATATCTATAGATAAGTGTTGCACAGTAGGAAATCTAGATAGAACTTCAAAACTGTTACTGAGAGTTAAGGTTGCAGCCAAGTGGAACAGTGCATACATGACAACAACCTCCAGCATAAGAGTGAAGATTGAGGCAATGACTACAACTCTGAAGCTGCTATCTGACATCTTCTTTACAAGGACAGCCATCAAATCGGATTCTCGATTCTTGCTTTAGAAGGTGCAAAATGGCTGGCTACAACATGTGACTAGAAATACATAGATGATTCAAGCTGTTGGGGCAAGTGTGGATCTGCTCTGGTTGTGCTTGAGGTTCATGGAAATGAACGGACTAACATCCCCACCTTTAAGACACCCATAGTTGGGGACTTTTAACCAAGGATCAGGGTGATATTCTGAGGTTGATCAATGTTTGCCTCTTGGATTGCAGTCAGTGAACTGGCAATCCACAGACTGCATCATATTAAATAAATTATGGGTCAAGCAAGGAAAGTCATCAGAGAGAATAGAGCAGGAGTTTTGTACAACCAGTATCCATACCCTTTGTCATTTTTTGAAGGAGATTGCACATCTATGGGTTTGCTTGGAGTGCAGTGATGTCAGTTCTTTATAGAACAAAGCAGATTATCTGGAATGTCTGTTGTCTAAGAGTGACTTGACACGTTTTGTATGTAGACACCAGACAATTCTGATGTCTAAGAGGGACTTGACATGTCTTCATTCAGACATTAGACAATTCTGTTCAGAGTGACTTGACACATTTTGCATGTAGACATCAGGCAATCCTGCTGTCTAAGAGTGATTTGACATGTCTTCATGTAGACATTAGACAATTTTGCTAAGAGTGACCTGACACGTTTTGCATATAGACACCAGGCAATTCTTCTGTCTAAGAGTGACTTGACATGTCTTCATGTATACATTAGGGCAATTCTACTGTCTAAGAGTGGTTTGACATGTCTTCATGTAGACATTAGACAATTTTGCTGTCTAAGAGTGAATTGACATGTCTCCATGTAGAAATCAGGCAATTTATCAATTAAAAGTTCCACATAGTTTAATACAAACTGTAGTACCCACTTTCAACTGGGAAGTAACATTATTTTCAAATAGGAATTAGCAGAATTCTTGTCATGAAAATATGTTCCCCTTTGTGTGCCCCTTTTCAAATTGTGATCTCAGTTACACAATTGAACACTGCCTTCACAACCAAACTTGTGCAATTGCACAATTTTGGTGGATTGACTTCCTATTTTGTCCCTCAGCATCAAAAGTCTTCACCCAACCGGCAGAAGTCGCACAAGACGCCATCCCCGTACATTATGGCTCCAGCAGATAGCAACTTCCACCTCCGCTAGACAAGGCCTGGAACCACACCGCAACAGTGGATGATGGATGTGGCCAACCGACACAACGGGCCTCAGATGCCTAAGCGAACATTATTATTTAGCACAAATTGGTCAGGCTGGAATCAAATCTAGCACACTTACAGTGCTTCAAAATATAGACAATATAACAAAACAAACAATGTTGACTTAGAAATCTGTGTTTCAGTTTTTTGTGTGGCTTATAGAGGTAGTCTGCCCCATGCCCAAATATATTCTTCTTCTACTTCTTCAATCAACTGATACTATGTTTCTAGCTCGTTTAGGTTCACAAAGGAGGCTGTTTCAGATCTTCGCCTGTCCCCCACTGCTTTTCGAGCATGGTCGCTCCCCCGGGCCAGACTGCCTCTCTTTTGTCTGCATGAGTGGGGCTGTCCTACAGGATATGTTCTGGTGTTTGCCTGTGTGCTCCACAATTGCATGTGGCGGTGTCTCTAATACCCGTTCTGGGAAGCAAAGTCTAAACCTACTCTACAGATAACAATAGACAACCAAACAACAGGTCAAGAACTTCTCATATCTTGGAAATATAATAACCAAAGATGAAAGATGGGAAATGGGAATCAGGAAGTGAATAGGAAAGGTCAAATCTATTTTCACCAGCATCAGTTATATTTCGACATCAAAATAAATAACTCACAAATTACAAATCAAAGTGATTATGTGTTATCTATATTCGTCTTTATTGTATGGCATAGACATATGGACCATCAGTGGGATAAGAGATGCTTTTGAAATGTGGATATATTCAAAAATGTGGTGCATCTCATGGAAAGAGAAGAAATCAAATAAATAAATCTTGGAGAAATTAGGGATGGATAGAGAATTAATGAACGAAATGAGAGTCGGAGAGTTAAGATGTTGGTTACTTCAAAAGACATAAAACCTTGCTCAAAACAATACTAGAGACGTAGAACAAACATTAACAGATGAACAGGGAAAATAAAAACAAATTGTGTCATCTTGTCAAGACAGAAAGAATTGGAGATTTATTACAGCCGACCTTCGATGTGGAGAGGACACATGGAAATTTTTACCAGAAGGTCCACGTGAAAAAAATTCCGGTCTCCACCGTAATTCTGGCATCCGAGGCGGACACCTTACCTCGAGACCACTGAGTCCCCCTAATGTTGTTTCCATTTCAAACATTCACTTAGCTATTTATTATAGCAACAACAACAATATTATAGACTCAAAAGTTTTTATACATATTATCATTTGTAATCGTGTAAATGTGTTTTTATCAGTAATCAAAAATGTAAGAGACTACTAAAGAATGTTGTGTGTGGGGCTGGCAACCTAATCATGTGAAAATCACATTTGCAAATTACTGGAAATATGCCTCTCTAAAAGCTAGTTAGGGTAAGCCAAATGCAGTTTCAGACATGCTCTAACAAATGGGGCAACAGAACATGAATGAATATACACACAAATGCTATCGCTTCTTCCAAGAGTCCTGTCAAAACTAAAACTATTCTTCACTAACTTTGTTGATTATTGCACACTTTTTTTCTCCTGTGTGGCATCATGAAGTAAATGATTATGTGAACAACTAAACTGGCTGGATTATTATGCATTCCGGAATTTTGTAAAAAGTACAATGCAGTTGTATGTGTTCCCGAGTGGATTCCTTGACCAGGGAGGACAGAATGGGGTAATTGTACCTCCATGAGTGTCATAAAAGATTATTACAGAGAGTTATTCTAGCGACCTCATCATGTAAAAGAAATTGTAGAGAAACTACCACTGCAAAAGCAGGCAATGTGCTACCTCAATGTTTCCTAATAGAGACCAATTGTAGTTTTGTCCCTAAACTTCGGCTGCGATGAAAGAGGGACAACAAGAAGTTGTATGTGTATTTACACACATAAAAAAGAGCATGTCACATTAGCAGCAAATAAACTTGACCATGCACTATGACAATATAGCTGTTCATCGTTGTCGATGAGGACCGTGGACATGATCCTTGTCACAGATTTCCTTGTTGGGTGTGGGTGCGCATATGGTTGAACAGGCCAATGCAGGCACGAAAACATCTGCTGCATAACGCGCACACGAGATCGGTATAAGGTGATGGTGTCCCTGCTGTTCGTGATTTCCGGGTCTCGCGTCTGCTCTGCTCTTTCTCAACACGCTCGTCTACGCTGCTAGCTACATCGACTTTGACTGCGCTTCTCCAGTCAGATCTGTTTGCGCTTGACATTCCCAGGTGGTGATATCTATCTGGCAACTTTTCAGTGAGTCCCGCAGACAATCTTTAAAACGTTTCTATGGGCGCCCTTTCTCGCGTCATCCCTCTCTCAGCTCGCCGTGGAGGAGCTTCTGTTGGAGCCGTTCATCTGACATACGAACGAGGTGTCCGGCCCATTCTAGTTGTGTTTTTATAGCAGTGCATGGATGCTGGACGTGTCAGCCTACGAGAGAACCTCGATGTCAGTGACATGATCTTGCCATCAAATGTAGAATATTCGCCTCATGCAATCTGTGTGGAAGTGGTTTAACCTTCTTGCATGTCCAGCGTGTACAGTCCAGATTTCGCGGGCGTAGAGTAGAGTTGGAATGGTGGTGGCACGGTAGACTTTGGGTTTGGTCTTGATGCTGATAACACGACGTTCCCACACCATCGAGCGCATTCTACCAAAGGCCATGCCGGCCCTTGTTATAGTGCTTGCTGCCTTATCATCGAGGCTGACAGATTTCGACAGCGTGCTGCCCAGATACGTGAATTTATCTACGACATTCAGCGTCTGCCCGCTGCCTGTAGTATTTGGTTTTGTGTACGGCATGCCTAGTGCTGGTTGGTACATGACCTCTGTTTCCTTGGCATTTGTGGTCAGACCAAAATTTCCCCATGCGGCAGAGAACCGGTCAATTCCCACCTGCATGTTCAGTTTTAAGTTACTATTCCGAGCGCAGGCGTCAGCAAACACAAGTTCTCTGTTTATGTCGCCAGCCACTTTGGTTTTGGTCTTAATTTTTCTGGGATTGAGTAGCTTGCATGTTAGTAATGGGGGGACTCAGTGGTCTCGAGGTAAAGTGCCCGTCCGCCACGGGTGCTGGAGGTCACTGGTTTAGATCACGGTGAAGACCGGGATTTTTTTCACGTGGACTTTATGGTCAAAATTCTCCTTATCTCTTGGTAGTGAGATCGGACTCACGTGCTCAGTGTCGAGCACATTAAAAATCCATAGACAGTTGGAAATCGAAAAGAGTAGCCTCAGTAGCCGCTGCCCAAACAAAATTTTAAAGTGCTAGCTAAAAATCTACGCAAGTTATTTGTACCTTCCCTCGGGTGGTTTGTTAAGAGCAGATATAGATGGATCCTAACTGGCTGTATGTCTACTTAGATCTATTGTTTGAGTCTATTAAGATGGACTCTCACATCGGTTAAAGCACTCTCCAAGAAACGGGTTGTATAAAGACTCTGTAGAGTCTTCTAAACCAGTATAAAGACGTTATGTTAAGTTGTAATAGTTGGTTGTCATCTGAAGTCATCTAGAGCATCTAGATATTCTCATACATGTCCATGACCAAGAGCTTTTTGTTGTACAATAGTTTGCTGTTGTCATATTTGTGCCCCATATAAAACTGTCCTCTTATTACTGACCTTTGACATTTTATTTTACTGATGCCCCTCTTTGATATTAATTTGTATTCTGTACTTTTTATGACTTTTTTCGATGGGGAAAAGGGTATGTATACTGTAAGTGGGCCCAATGTTGCAAGGACTGACATCTTCAAGTCGCTGTGTACAATAAACAAGATAAACTGCAAAGTCGTCTTTGGTGAACATGGGTGGATTGCTGTATAAGATCTAATGATATCAATAACAAAGATGGTATGTGAATTGCCCAATTAAAGAAGCAAGAATTGTAACTGTGTTTGAATTGTGTCTTATTTGTATTGTTTGGTTAACTTTTCTACAGATGGAAGTGGAAAGAGAGCAGTACACAGTCTTATTATGAACTAATATTCAGATTCTTGCTTTATGCATGTGGATCTTCGACAGATTATAAACAACTTATAGAAATGTGGCGACTACATCGATTAGCTACTCCACTGTAGCACAGAAAATGGTGGGGACTACATCGATTAGTTACTCTACTGTAACACAGAAAATGGTGGGGACTACATCGATTAGCTACTCTACTGAAGCGCAGAAAATGGTACGAACTATATCGATTAGCTACTCTACTGAAGCGCAGAAAATAGTACGAACTATATCGATTAGCTACTCTACTGAAGCGCAGAAAATGGTACGAACTATATCGATTAGCTACTCTACTGAAGCGCAGAAAATGGTACGAACTATATCGATTAGCTACTCTACTGAAGTGTAGAAAATGGTAGGAACTACATCGATTAGCTACTCTACTGAAGCGCAGAAAATGGTACGAACTATATCGATTAGCTACTCTACTGAAGCGCAGAAAATGGTACGAACTATATCGATTAGCTACTCTACTGAAGCGCAGAAAATGGTACGAACTATATCGATTAGCTACTCTACTGAAGTGTAGAAAATGGTAGGAACTACATCGATTAGCTACTCTACTGAAGCGCAGAAAATGGTACGAACTATATCGATTAGCTACTCTACTGAAGCGCAGAAAATGGTACGAACTATATCGATTAGCTACTCTACTGAAGCGCAGAAAATGGTACGAACTATATCGATTAGCTACTATACTGAAGCGCAGAAAATGGTACGAACTATATCGATTAGCTACTCTACTGAAGTGTAGAAAATGGTAGGAACTACATCGATTAGCTACTCTACTGAAGCGCAGAAAATGGTAGGAACTATATCGATTAGCTACTCTACTGAAGCGCAGAAAATGGTGGGAACTATATCGATTAGCTACTCTACTGAAGCGCAGAAAATGGTACGAACTATATCGATTAGCTACTCTTCTGAAGCGCAGAAAATGGTAGGAACTATATCGATTAGCTACTCTACTGAAGTGTAGAAAATGGTAGGAACTATATCGATTAGCTACTCTACTGAAGTGTAGAAAATGGTAGGAACTATATCGATTAGCTACTCTACTGAAGCGCAGAAAATGGTGGGAAGTCTACCAGAAGTCTACACATACCTCCTCTCTGAGACGCCGCAAGGCAAGAGAGATAAAGCTGATAGTGGGATTCCAGAATTAAAGGTGTGAGGAAAGACTCAGAAAACCCGACCTACAGTGTCTAGAAAACAGAAGAATAATAAAATAATATAATCAAAGGAAAGAATAAATTAAACTATAACACGTTTTTTTTCTTCAAAATACAACCACCAAGAAGAACAAAAGCGCACAGCTACAAATTAGCTAAAGAAAGGTCCATATTAGAAATTATGAATTTTTTTCAGACAATGGAGAGGTGAATGCTAGGAATGCATTGCCATAGGAAGTAGTGGATGTAGGGACAATTAATACATTTAAGAATAGTTTGGATGCGCATAGCTTTTAGAGCAGGGACATGTAAATGAAACTGGTTGTATACAGACTCTGTAGAGTCTTCTAAACCAGTATAAAGACGCTAAGTTTAAGTTATGTTACCACGTCCATCTAATCTCATTTATGTTTGATCCAAACTCACTGCGCGTGAATGTTTTGGTCTTCCCCGACACCTCTTGCCCTACAGAGTAATGGTACAGCCTACCTGAGAATGCTATTCACCGGTCGCCTTAACATAGTGCCTTACCAGATCCAACGCCTAGCCTGCACGTCTCAGTCCACTGATATATGACTGTTCTATACACAGTTCTGTGTTATATATCTTATCATACCATATCAGGGATCACGATGGCGAGTAAAGCATGAGCTGTAGCGGCTAGCGACCCAAAGCTGGCTGCCTTGTCAGGATCAGCGACCCAAAGCTGGCTGCTAGCGTCAGGATCAACGACCCAAAGCTGGCTGCTAGCGTCAGGATCAGCGACCCAAAGCTGACTGCTATCATCAGGGTCAGCGACCCAAAGCTGGCTGCTAGCGTCAGGATCAGCGACCCAAAGCTGGCTGCTAGCGTCAGGATCAGCGACTCAAAGCTGACTGCTATCATCAGGGTCAGCGACCCAAAGCTGGCTGCTAGCGTCAGGATCAGCGACCCAAAGCTGACTGCTATCATCAGGGTCAGCGACCCAAAGCTGGCAAGACCCTTCTACACCTCACGTGGTGATCCTGGATAATAGGCTGCAACAGAGCAAACTGGCTAAGGAGAAGGGGGACTCAGTGGTCTCGAGGTAATGTGTTCACCTCGGGTGCCGAAGGTTGCGCGTTCGAATCACTGGTGCAAATACTTCTGATCTCTGGGTAGTGAGATCAGACTCCCGTGTACAGTGTCGAGCACGTTAAAAATTCCTTGGTAGTTGGAAATCGAAAAAAGTCCAGACAAAAATTCAAATTAAAAATCTACTGAAGTTATGTGTACCTTTCGCCAGGTGGTTAGAGAACGAGCGACGAAGAAAAAGAAATCATATCAGTATTTCAGTTTTGCGCAGGCACCTATACATGAACATCGGAAGTTTTGTCTTACTCCTCTTCGTTAGGCATCAAGTCTGAACTTAATAAAAGAACTGACTTCACATTAGAGTTAAAGATTGTTAGTTTCGTGCTTTAGTATTCCATAAGTCCCTCAGCGGAGGCTGAAGTTGCAGCACAGTGAATGAGCTGATATAATCAAGCAACTCATAGCTGGATGCTTGCATCAGGGTCTGGAACCCATAACTGACAGAGACCCTATTTCACGTCCAAGTGGCGGCCTTGGAAACAGACTGCAAACGGGCTAAGAGGTAAGGCAAACCGTTCCAAAAATGCCGTGTTAAATCGGATATGTCGGGCTGAAAGGCGCGGATATCGCAGCCTCGCTGTAAATTATGACACACCATCCAAAGCATATTTTTCAGAACGAACGCAGAAGAAGAAGCCCATAAACGAAATGAAAACACCTCTATCCTTTTGTATTAGCAATATATCTTTCTTGGCACCCCCCTATCGTGTTATATATTTTGCTACCAAAAATATATCTAATACTACTGCAAGGACGGAGGGCCCAGCAGCAAAGATGGCGCCCTACCAGCTGCAGGTCTACGTTTCTCTAGTGTTTTAGTTCATCATGGATGCCGTCAGGCCATGGATTTATCTAGAATTCACACTAGTCGACGACTTACCCTTATGTTCACGGAAACGTGTCGTTGTTTTCCATTTGGTCTGGTTAATTCTTTTTTTTTCTTGGTATTTTCTTTCTTCCGATTATCCTGTTCTGGGCATCGGCTATGTGAATTGGCTTTACACTTAAACCTGTGTCGTATTTTCACGGCCTAGTTCACACGGTTGAGCTACACGAGATTTGTGCCCTTAGGTCTAGCCACAGACAGTGTCGATTTTAGTGTGACTGAAATTTAGACACGACGATAATGGACTAGAACACAGCCGGGAAAGGTGCCCCTACGACCTCTTGCGATTATGGAAAAGACAACGTCACACAATGATAGATGTCATCTCTCTAAGCTGCCTTGCGAGATACCTGTTTACGGGAAAGGCTTCGCAAGTAAACCCTGAGGAAAAATCTTTATCTTGTGATATCTCCAGTCGTCTCGATAAAATCTTGCCACTGGTCAAATGTAGGTCATGATCAGAGAGTGAGGTTGACAAAAAGAAAAGCGCAGTTTATTTCTCACTTTAATCCAAATCACCGCACAAGTCACCCATTTCAGCGGACACAGCAAGAGAAACGACTATCCACGCGGCTGAACAAAGATAGTAGTCTTCATCACATGTGATGGACGAACATCACAATTATTCACGCATGTGTTCACACAATCTTAGTTTTCACTCCATGTATATGCAATCCCGGTTGTTCTCAATTTCCCGTCGAGTAAAGTCATTTTACGAGCGACAGTCATTACCAGACATTTTATTATAAAGTGAATTGAAGAGTATGTACAATAGAAAATCTTATTTCAGGACAAAACTGCTTTTTAGCAATGCTCAATATAGGGATTGTGGTGATCGTGCAGTACGTGCGTGCGCAATATAACGAACAACAAGACCATCCCACTGTCGAATCAGAGGAGAGAGAATGAATAGATAGGAAGATTTCAAAACGTCATTAATGAGCTGCGGTGTGGGAGACCACCAAGCATGGCAACTGACACAGTGACACAGCAGATCGACCAGCTAGTCAGTGGCAACAGACGAGTCACTATTGATGAAATAGTCGCAGAGAAGCAACTATCTTAGAACTCCTCTTTGCCGACGACTGCGCAATTAACACGTGCTCAGAACAGGACTTGCAGGCAATCATGGATGAGTTCTCAACTGCGTGCACTGATTTTGGTCTTACTATGAACACCAAGAAAACGGAGGTACTGTTTCTACATGCGCCGGAAAGCCCTACCACGAACCGAACGTCACTGTACAGGGACAACGCCTAAAAGCAGTTGATAGCTTTCCCTACCTTGGCAGTACTCTCACCAGAGAAGGAAATATTGACTCTGGGGTCCACAACAGGATTTCCAAGGCGAGTGCTGATTTCGGAAGACTATTAGAAAATTTTTGGGACCGGCAGGGAATCAGTGTTGTCACCAAGATTAGTGTGTATCGTGTTGTTGTGCTAACTACCTTTTTGTACGCATGCGAAACATGGACAGTCTATAGCAGTCATGTCGGGAAACTTAATCATTTCCATGTAAACTGTATCCGCACACTGCTCATGGTCGGTTGGCAGGAGAGAGTGCCCAACTCTGAAGTCCTCAGCAGGGCAAGACTCTCTAGCATCCATACGCTGCTACAGAGAGCCCAGATCAGATGGACAGGACATGTTGTTTGCATGTCAAATGAGCTCCTCCCTAAACAACTGTTGTACGGTGAGCTCATGACAGGACAGCGCTGACAGGGGGACAAAAGCAACGATACAAAGACACTCTAAAAGTTTATTTGAAAAGTTTCTCTATTGATATTTCTGAATGGGAGCTGCTTGCTCCGATCCGCTCAGCCTAGCGCACTGCCCTCCCAAATATGGCTTTCACCGCTGAGCAGAGGACCATCACGGAGGCGCAGGAAAAGCAAGCTGCACGACAGGAAAGAACGCAAGACTGCCCAACTAAAAATGCTGTTCACGTCTGATGTTGTCACCATCTTCGCTTGCGATGGGCAACTAACTAAAGAGTCGTAGAGTCACGGCACTGCGCACACAATTGTCCACGATGACATCGGTTATAGGAAAGTGTATAGCTGATGGGTCCCATTGCAGTTGACAGCGAGTTAAGTGAGGGGGTGCAAAACTGGTTGAAGGTCACACTAATAGATTTTTTTCTAGACGGCATCCATGAGCTAGTGGACAAAGTGTGTTGCCAGACACGGGGACTATGTAGAAAAATAAGACACACAAAATGTCTGCTTCGCACTCTTGTAAAACATTAATAACATTTCCGTTTTATGTTGAAGCCGTCAGCAGATGCTGGATAACAGAGCCAAATCATCAACGATATCCAAATCATCGTTGGCTATCATATCCCTAAGGAATACCATCCACTCGTAAATGAGTAATTGTCTCCTTCATAATCTAGAAAATAGCTAGGATATGATGCAGCTCTGCCGAACCCCTGTCCGTATCTGAAAAGCGTCAGAAAGCCGACCCTTATGCAAAACCCTACCACGCGCATTTTCTCATTTCATTACAAGCTTGTATAATGCTAATAAACTGACGTGGCACTCCGTAATGATGGCACACCACCCACTTAGACGGTCTGTCCGGACTGCTAATTAAAAACACAAATCTAATCATATACTCCAGAGATAGAGAAAGAGAGAGAGCTTAGATAATCTTGAAACGATGGGAATGTTCTTCTTAGCTCTTCCTATTTCTGGAACGAGACATATCAGGTTCCAGGTGATCCTTGTTTCTTGGGATAAATATCGATCGTCACTGACTGCCTGTCGGGTTCAGAAGTTCTAGGAAGTATTATTTCGATTGTTTTTGTCTTTCATGCTAGTTAAATATTAGGGATTCATTTAAGTCATTAATAACTGAAGTATTGAAGCCAGGTGTGTCTCAATCCGCATTGTTTTTATACTGTTATTTTTATTTATATCCCTTGGGAGATTTTTGCATTTGGATGTTCGTTTTTCATATTTGCCTATTGTTCTTCTTAAATCGATTTTGATTACAACTAGTTTGGTGTTTTCTCTTGCTATTTGATAAGTAATATAATCTTCTTTTGTCTTGGGCGTTCCAATGTTGTCTGGCAGAGTTATCAGTCTGTATTGATTTATCATTCAACAAACATCTTTGTTTTTTTTCTTTTACCTTGTTTTAGGTTGTTTTTTTTTGGTACACATTTCTTGATTAGTGAATCCACCATGGTTGTTTTAAAGACTATGTTGATCTCTTTAGTAGCTTTATCGATTAAATGTTATCGATACTGGAAGACAGTGTTTATTAGACCATTGTTAGAATATACATTTATAAATTCTTATCCCTTGGTGCTCTGTTCTAAGAAGATATCATTAAACCTTCCAAGGACAGGTGCAACAAGAAATCATAGGAAGGATATGGCGCTGGATTGGACACACCCTGCGAAACCTCCAAGTCAGCACCCCCAGCCAATCGCTATCATGGAACCCATAAGGAAAGAGAAGCAAAGGAACGCCACATAGGGCATGGAAAACAGACCTATAGGCAGACACAGAGAACAGGAAGAAGATGGAAAGAATTAGAGAAAATAACAGAGATCAAGTCTGCTTAGACAGAAGTTGTTGATGGCATATGTACCCAAAGATGATAAGAACAACGAACAAGCAGTATTCATGTGGCCATATTTTGCCCATGTTCTTGAATCAAAATGATCATTTTTGTTCCGTTTATCATTCTCATTAATCATATTGATAACTTATGGAAGACATTCAAGGCATTCTCTCATGTCTTTCTCGTTGTTGCTGTCATCACATACGGAGTGGACGTGGATCGCTGTTATTATTATTTGTACATTTTCAGCTATTTCTAGTGTTTTATTGAAGCATTCTGTTTTTACAATGAACTTTGATTTCTTTAGAAGTGCAAGAAAACCTGCATCATGTTTGGATATTTATTTTGTATCTACGCCACTCTATACCACATATGTTTTCCCCAAGGAAATCTTCGATATGCTATACATTTTGTCTAAGTTGCATCTACTAACGGTTGAATTGCTATTTACATTTCACCCCCCCCCCCCCCCCGTAACTTACCCAATGTACCATTACCTCACCACATCATATATCATTCACTCACCCCACCATATACCTTTCACTCACCCTACTATGTACCCTTCACTCATACCCAATGTACCATTCACTCACCCCACCATATACCCTTTACTCATCGCGCAATATAACCTTCACTCACCCCACTATGTACCTTTCACTAACCCCACTATGTACCTTTAACTCAAACCACCATATACCATTCACTCACCCCACAATGTACCTATCATTCACCCCATCAAATAACCTTCCCTCACCCCACTATGTACGATTCACTCACCCCACTATGTACCTTTCACTCATCCCACCATTAACCATTCATTCACCTCACTATATACCTATCACTCACCCCACCATATAACCTTCCCTCACCCCACCATGTACCATTCATTCACCGCACTACGTACCCGTCACTCACCCCACCATATAACCTTCTCTCATCCCACCATATACCCTTCACTCACCCCACTATATACCCTTCACTCACCACGCCATATAACCTTCACTCACCCCACCATATAACCTTCACTCCCCCCCCCCCGACATAACCTTCACTCATACCACCACATACCATTCACTAATCCCACTTTATACCATTCACTCACACCCTTACATACCATTCACTCACCTCATTTTATACACTTCACACATAATGTACCTTTCTTCACTCACCCCACCATGGAATCTTCACGCACCTCACCATATAACCTTCACTCGCTCTACGATATACCCTTCACTTAACCCACCATGCAACCTTTCGCTCAATCTACCATTTGTACTGTTGACAAAATAATAACGTGTCTTCTTCTTCTTCTTTGCGTTCGGTTTCGTATGCTCGTTTTATGCCAGTAGATGGGCTGCCTCCATGAAGTGACACGTCAGTCGCAGGTCCTCAATGGTTCCCCAAAGTTTGTCTTGTATGTTTCTCTCCTCGGGCCAGGTCTTCTCACGGGAGTCTTAGTGCAGTGGACATGTTTGCAGGATGTGTTCGGGAGTCTGGGGTCCTCTCTGACATGTGCATTGTGCAGTCTGTGCTGCTTTCATTTTATGCATGTGTGCATTTAGTCTGCAATGACCTGTTCTGAGGCGAAACATTGTGGTATACTGTTTCCTATTCAGTCTATTGATTGGGTCCTGTGGATATTTACTATTTGTTCTCTATATCCACTGTTGTTTATATTTTTTTTAAATGTTTGCCCTGACTTCTGGCAGTGACACTGGGTAGGTGAATGGTTCTCTTTGTCTTCCCTCCCTGGCTAGCCTGTCAGCCCATTCATTTCCAGGTATGCCGCAGTGAGCTGGAATCCACTGGAGGGTGATTTTATTGTAGTCTGAGAGTTTGTTTAGCTGGCATTTCAGTTCTCTTTCCATACTATTTCGTGGTTCTTTTTGTGTGGCCTGCAAAATTTCAATGTCGCACAAAAACACTATTTTGTTACCCTTTAACCCCTTTTCATCCAATAGTTTGACTGCTTCAATTATTGCCTGTTGCTCTGTTCTTAGATTTGTCGAGGGCTCCCCGGCAGCACTTGCTTTTTCTATAACGGTTCCATCCTGTTGAAATATGACGAGTCCCGCCCCTCCTTTCCTCAATGCTTCCTCTGATGATCCATCTGTGTAGACGTGCGTCCACATGGGTTGAGGATAGGCGTCTCCAATATGATTTAGGGTTTTTCTCTCAATGCATGGTCTGATTCTTCCACCTTTCTATCGATACCTGGCATTTTCGGTTCTACCGTGAGGTTGGGCTGTTGGTCTGTATTTTTATATACTTGTATCATTTCCCATGTCGTTGGACATTTTGATATGACGTCACTGTTCCTGGCTGTAAGGGCTTTTGATAGATGATTGAAGCTTGTTCTTTTTATGCGGTTCTTTGTTGTTAGTTTATTTACTTTTCCCTGCATAGGATGTTTATTCATACGCTTGTATTTTTCTGTCAGGTTTAGTATTTTTCCTTCTCTGCGCTCACCGAGGCTCTGGAGGCCTGCCACCGCTTCGAGTTCTCTGATTGGGGTGCTTCGCAGACCTCCGGTAATAATTCTGAGTCCGGTATTCTGTGCCTTGTCTAGTTTCTGTAGGTTGGTCTTTGCCGCTGTTGCATAGGCACCCATGCCATATTCCAGTATTGGCCGTACGTATCCAGTGTAGACCTGTCTGACTTTGTTTGCATCTGCGCCCCAGTTTGTCCCTGCCAGTTTTTTCATCAGCCTCTGTCTGAGTGTGGCCTTCTTTTGAGTATCTTCTATGTGTGGGCCCCATGTTAATCTTTTGCCATATCTCATTCCTAGGTATGATGGATTGTCTTCTCTAGGAAGTAGGCTGTTTTCTAAATATATGTTGACCTGCTCTGGCTTTGTAGAGAGCGAGAAGAGTGTTGAGAGGGTCTTGTTTTTGTTTATTGTGACACCCCATGAGTCTGCCCATTTCTTTATTGCATTGATTGCTTCCTGCATTCTTGCTTTTGCGGTTCCAATGTTTTCTGCCTGGGTCCATATGACCAGGTCATCAGCGTGGAGTGCCTTGTGGATGTGTGGTCTGAACTGTTTTGGCAGATCATTAATGAAGAGGATAAACAAGGTAGGGGATAGTGATCCTGCCTGGGGAACCCCCTCATGCAGTTTGACCATTTTGCTCCTGTATTCTTCCAGCCTGACTCTCGCACATCGTGAGTGGAGGTAGTCTTTGATCCAGTCAAGCATATTTCCTCTTACTCCGCAGCCCGCTAATTTTAGCATTAGTCCTTTCTTCCAGACTTTGTCAAAAGCTTTAGTCAGGTCAAAGAAGGTGGCCAATAGTTTGCATTTTCTCTGAAAGGCATCTCCAATTTCCTGGGTCAGACAAGCGGTCTGGTCGTCGGTACTCCTGTATTTTCTATAAGCCAGACTGGCACTTGTCCATGATTTTGTTTTTCTCAAGGAAAGTTAGCATCCTATTGTTCACTAGCCTTTCCATTGTCTTTCCCAGACAGCTAAGGAGGCTGATTGGACGGTAGCTTGTTTTGTTTTCTTTTGGTTTTCTTTTCTTGAGGATTGGGATTATTTCTGCCTCCTCCATTCTTTTCGGAACAATCCTTGAGTCCACGATTGGTTTATCAGGTCCAGGAATCGCTGTCTGCCTATTGGGCCCAAGTGTGAAATCATTTCATTTGTTATTGCGTCGGGCCCAGGTGCCTTTTTCATCTTAAGTTTTCCTATTGCCCAATTCAATTCTTGGATACTGAAAAGCTTGTTTATTACATCCTCATTGTTTTCTTTCCTTTTCCTTCTCTTTTTTAGTTCATTTTCTACCTCTCTAACTCTTACCTTGGGCATGTTTATTTTGGTGTCTTATAATAACGTGTAACAGATGAGAAGATATGATTTATTATAAAAAAGAAAGCAGTAATTTGGGAGGGGTGGGGGTGGGGTGCAACATGAAATACATGTGTCGAAAATACAGATGTGTGTGCATGCGTGGGTTTGTGTGAGCTGATGAGCCTGTTGTAAAATTGTTTTCTGTGCTGAATTCTATTGGTATGAAATAGTCCAACATGATGATTAGATTTTTTTTAAAACTCCTATTCCGTCCATTATTTTACAACACGCGAGCCTGCAGAAAACATTTCACAAGAAATTATATTTATAAGATTATATGGTGCCAACTTTTGTATTACAGTCCTCATTTCTTTGCTCGTGTGTATTTCAAATAAATACTATTTGTCCGCAAACACGTCACTCTTTGTTTACTTAGATTAGAGTTTCCAGCGTGCCAGCTATTAAAAAAAATAAACGGCACATGGACCAAACAGCATTTCTATGCTAATAATCTCAGATAACAGGATACGTGCCCACCGTTACTTGCGATGTTTTCAATGTTTGATGCTGGATTTATGTAAGCCATGCTAAGCGTTTACTGCAAGTGCAAGTTGTACAAATTGTTTTTGGATTTTTGCCGTTACTCATTTATTATTTAGTAGCCCAGTTGAGTAATACCATTCAATATTTCAGCTAAACTAAAGCAGTCACATTTGTAAATGAAACTGAATATAAACAAGTGTTATTTCGTTAATGGTAGGAATCAATTTCGCAATACGCAGTTCAAACTGGTGGAACAAGGTGACGAATGTCGTCCTTACAGTGCCTGGCTCACAGCATGTCACTGCGCATGCGTGCTCTTATTGATGGAAGTGATGGAAGCTAACGACATCGTCGTGTTTACATCGGTCTCAATTCGCTTGCCTCGATTGCGCCATAGTTTTGGGGGAAAATAAATCGATTTTTCGTCTAAGGGGGTTACATAGAACATGAAATCTTTTGTTGTATTTGTAAGACATCTTGAAACTTACGATTGTACTCAGGATTATTTGAAATTTTGATGAGAAACGATACAACAGACGACAAAGTTTCACTACAAAAGAGGAACCGAAACGGCGAGAGCCAGACCAGCGGTTGAATGAAGAAATCTACGAATTCATCTAGATCCAGGTCAGGCAGAGTTTCTAGAATTTTGTATAACATCTGAACTTTCACTACTCATTCAAAGAGATCAGTTAAACTGATACCTTTAACATACGCATCTAGTATAGTACTATAGACTATAGATAGTAAATAAACAAACAACTTTTTGTTTGCTGTTCAGTGAGTAGTGACAGTAAGCTCAATGAATAATTCAAATGATGTGTTATTGTGTGGTTCGTTATGAATGAGAATGAATATTGTATTGAACAGTAGTATTAGTAGTAGTTATAGTAAGTAGTATTTATAGAAAAGTATAATTAGTAGTAGTCTACAACAGAAGAGTTGAGAATAGGTAAAAGCTAATAAAAAGGTTAGTTATTCTGAACTTATTTCAAAGTCTGATAGTACAAATACAATTTTTTATCACAGATTCATTCAATCAGTTGAATCAGTGGTGGATAATAAAAATAATAGAAAATGTGACGTGCAATGAATGAACTAGTCACTAGTAGTGTAGTTAACATTAACACGATCGATCGTTGTCAGCATCTGGTTAACCTGAAATACTAATAGTCTAATTAAAATTGTTTTGAGTATTCAGTTTTCCATATTATATTTAATTAATATTACTTATTAGCCAAGCATTTTGATTATTTTCATGTGGTCTTGTCCAGTGGAAATAGTAAATACTAAAATAGAAATAGAATATATTATGTTTTAGAAGTTAATCTCATCCATTTCAAAGATAGTTGTTACTGTTTCTTTAGTAGTCAGTGGACATTGTACTAATTGTCTAACTTAACTATACTCAGTCTATTACTATTACTATTAGGCTTGCCTGTGTTTTAATTTTAAAATGACTGCATGGAAAGCTATTTAGTAAAGTTATCATTACAACTACAAGCCTATTGTAAATGTAATGTTGTTCACTTCTTCTTTTGTCCTACTAGTACTAGTTCTACTGCTTTTGTCTTGCGGCGTCGCAGAGAGGAGGTGTGCATAGATTTCTGGATTGCGCTAGGTGGGAAACTTGTGTCCTCGCCATACTCCTTAGCGTGCTGTTACAAATTTGGTCACAAATTGTCTTTTCTGCACTTCATACACAACGTTGTTCACAGGTCTCATTCTTATGTTTGTGCCTTTCTAATTGGGCCCAAGTTTGACATTGATAACATAATGTAGGGATGATCAACATGTTTATCAGTGTCTGTTTAGTGACATTTGTATATTTCTGTATCAGTGTTAGCTGGTAGTGCACCTTGTTTGCCTTTTGAATTCTATTTTCTATCTCTCTGTCTAGTATGTCGTCAGTGAAAACACTTTCCAGGTATGTAAATTAAGGTACCTTTTTTAGGGTTTTGTCGCCAGTGTCGAAACAGCGCTGAGTTGATTGATACTTGATTGTCATAGTTTCTGTGGTATCACAGTTGATATTCATGTCATACTATAGATACGCTGAGTCGTGGCAGGTGAGATTTTGTTGTAAATCCTCTTGTTTATTGTAGAAGAGGCTCTGGTCATCTGTGAAAATCAATTAGTTGAGCAATTCCCCACAATGATTAGCTATTCTGGTGATTTTATCTATCATCTAGATGATTAATAAAAAGGGGATAGTACACATCCTTGATGCACCCTACTACTCACTAGAAACCAGTTTGTCTGTCCGACACTTGTCCTAATCGCCCCTTTGCTGTGGGCGTAAATCACTAAATGTTTCATGTATTGTCCAGTAGCTGTAAAAAAGTAGATGTAAAAGAAAGATGAATATAAGAAAGCTATATTGATGTAGGATCAGAATATAATATTGAAGATAAACACAGGGCAATCGATCTATGCTGCAGAAGTATAAAACATCACATTAAAACAAAATAACACCAGATAACATAAAAGTATAGGACATTGATTTTGGGGGACATTTTTTATAATTGAATTATTTCTTTGTCAGTGTACCATGTGAGGACTTCCAAAGTTCAGTGTGATATCTTCTTCTTCGTACGCTGTCAGACGTCAACCTGTATTTTTTTTTTAAAAAGCAGCGGTCATCCTGAGGCTGTCGACACTGCCATAGAGCTTGTCTAGTGTTGCCACTGGTGATAGCCACATGTGCTTTCTCTGGTCCTCATATTTCGGGCAGTTTTGCAGCAGATGTTCAGTGGTAATTTTTCCAGTACCACAACTGCATTTGTCAGTGCCACCTATCTTCAGTTTATTGAATAGGTGGTACCTCAGTCTGTTGTGGCCTGTGCTGAGTCTGAAGACCACGATCTACTCTCTTCTGTTCAATTGGTAATAGGCATCATTTTTTTGTGTAGCCAGTATGTTCTGTTTCCCATTTGGCCATGTATCTGGCTCTAATGAGCCTTTTTGATGCTTCGTAGGTCACACTAGAATCTGGTTGTGGTAGTCTTGCACCTTCTTTTGCCAGTCTGTCTGCCTCCTCGTTGCCTTGGATGTTACAATAGGATGGAACCCACTGTACCACTACTCTTTTTGGTGCGGTCTACTGGCATAGTTGACAGAGCTCTTAAATCACTAAGTTCAGTATTTTTCTGGCTTTTTAGTACTGTGACTATGACCAGAGCATCTGTAAACAGGACTATCTGGCTTTAATTTCTTTTGCCTGTCAGCATTGCTTTTGCTGCAGCCCTCAGTGCCTCTGCCTTCGCTCTGAAATTGCTTGAGTATTTTCCAGTTGCCACTGACAGTGTTATTTTTCTACCATTTGGTAGGCTCAGGAATACCCCTGCCCCTCCATTCTGTGTTGTGTTTGTTACAAAACCATCGGTGTATGCATGGGTCCAGTCCATGCTTGGGTAGTTTTTTGTTATGTACCTCAGGGTTATGTCTCTTCTTTCTTTTTCAGTCTGGCTGTTCTTGTTTCCAATACCTGGTATATTTTCTGCCACCACCGGAAATATATGCTGCTTCCAGGTAGGTTTGCGTACAGTAGGGATGGGCTTTGGTGTTGTTAATGTGTTTATAGGGTCTTCGTTCATCTTTGCTTTGGCTATTTCTACAAAGTTTCTCCGCTTTAGTTTCCCATTTCCAAATCTATTTAGTCTCTGGTGCATTGGATGGTCTGTCAGTCTTCTGAGTTTCTCTGCTTGCTGCTGGGCTCTGCAGTCTCTTCTGTCGGTCATGGATTGCAGATTTATAATCTTTTCAAGTTCTACAATTGGCGTTGACTTCATGCCTCCTGTTATAACTCTCATGGCTTGGTTTTGGAGTTTGCTAATTTTTTTCAAAGTTCGCCTTTGCTGCTGTTGTCCATGCCGCAATGCCATACTCGAGAACTGGTCTCACTCTTCCAGTGTACAGTTTCTTTAGTATACTTTCGTCTGCTCTCCAGCTTGTGCCAGCAAGTTTCCTCATGATTGCCATTGTTTGTCTGGCTCTCATTCGGTTTCTCTCGATCTGACTTTTCCATGTCATGCGCCGATCAAATGTGACTCCCAGGTAGTTTGGGTTATCGTTTGGCCGCAGATATTTGCCGTTAAGACTTATTTTGGTGTTCTGGGGTTTGTTTGAAAGCGAGAATATCGTACATGTTGTTTTTTCCTCATTAATTTTGACCAGCCATGAGTTCGCCCACTCCTCCAGCGATGTTAGGGCCTGCTGCATTCGATTTCCTGCTATGGTGAGATTTTTTTCAGAGGTCCACATAACCAGATTGTCTGCAAACATGGAGCTGTGGACTCTTCTTGGTATATTCTCTGTGATGTTGTTTATATACACCAGGAAAAGTGTGGATGACAGTACTTCCCCTTGAGGTACTCCCTGCTCAAGTGTCATCTTTTTGCTCATCTGCCCTTGTACTTGAACTCTGGCTGTTCTGTTTTTGAGGTAGTGGCTGATCCATCTGTACATTTTCCCACAAACTTCACTTCTTCGTAGCTTGACTTTAAGTGCCTCTTTCCACACCTTGTCAAATGCCTTCTCTAAATCCACTCAAACCGCTACTGTATGCTTTTTCTCCTGGTAAGCATCCTCTATTTCCTGAGCTATGAGAGTGATCTGGTCCTCAGTGGATCTGTGCTGTCTAAAGCTTGCTTGCTGTGGAATTAGTATGTGTTTTTCATCTAGATGCCACATTAGTCTGGTGTTTATCCTACGCTCCATCAGTTTGCCTACACAGCTCAGTAGACTGATAGGCCTGTATCCATTTGGATCTGCTCTATCTTTTTCTTTCTTTGGTACTGGTATAATTACAGCATCTTTCCATGCCTGCGGTACAATTCCCCTTTTCCAGCTTCTGTTCAGGACTGATAGTAACTTCCTCTTTGCTGTTTGGCCCAGCCCCATCAGCATTTCGTTTGTTACCCCATCTTTTCCGGGCAATTTCTTTTTCTTTAAAGTTCTCATGACCTCTTCCATTTCATTCATTGTTAGTTTTGCCATCATGTGCTCCTCTGGTGCCATATTGATGTTGTCGTGGCTCTTTTTGTTCTTCACTAATGTCTGTGTGCCTATTTGTAGGAACATCGATGTGGTTAGCTCTGGCATAATGTTCTATAAAGGCGTTTGCTGCTTTTTTTCCAGTGAGCATGTTGTCGCCCTGCTTTATGGTAATTTGTTTGTTTGATGGAGTTTTGTCATTCATGGCTCTGACTAACTTCCATAGTTTGTTCCCTTCTTTATCTAAATTGAGGCTTTCTGTTTTGTTTTTCCAGCTGTCTCTTATTATTTGGTTTAGTATTCTTTTGTATTTCGCCGTGATGGCTTTGAGGGCGATATTTGCCTCCATGGATTGTTCTCTCTCTGCCATGTTCCTAGCATTTGAGACTTCGTCTTGCGCTCTCTGCAATTCATCATTCCAATATGGCTTATAGTTTTTCCTTGCTCCTCTTGGGATGGTTTCAGTGGCTGCTTGCATTATTGCTTTTCTTAGGCTTTCCACCATGGGTTTCATATTGTTATCCCATGTGTTGATGGTTTCACAGAGCCCATCTGTCAGGATTGCAAATCTGTCCCAGTCGGCTCGTTAATAATTCCAACGTGGCAACGGTTTTATTTCCATATCAACTTCTAGCCTAATTGGCCTGTGGTCGCTACCTGCCAATTGGTTTAGCACCTGGCGGTCTATTTTGTGGTGAATATCCACCGTGGAAAAGGCCAAGTCTGGAGTAAAGGTGGAAGGCCATGTTCTAGAATAGAAGCTAGGGCTGTCCTCCGGCCTATTGATAAGATAGAGATTTGTGTCTATCTCCTGGTCTTCCACTTCATCACCTCTGCTGTCTGTGTCCGAGTATCCCCATCTCTCCGAGTGGCTGTTGAAGTCTCCAACTACTAGGCAGCTGGAGTCCTTGATTTCCATACTCGAGAACGACAGGTCTTTGTTTTGTGGGCCATGCAGGTTGAAGATGCGGATCTTCGTTTCTTGTGTCATTATGTCGACTCCTACAATTTCTGCTTCTCCGGTGTGATTGACAGCTACCGCACTACTCGGTATGCAGTTACGTGTCAGTATCAGAACCCCTCCTTTGTGATCTTCTCTATCCAGACGGAAGGTCTGGTATTCTCTGATTGAGAATTTGTGGTTGTTGTTGAGGTGCATTTCTTGGATACATGCCATGTCAATCTTACCTTCATGCAGGTGATGTGTTAGGGAAAGCTTTTTGTTAATGATTCCCTCCGCATTCCACTGTAGTATTCTGAGGGTCTTGTGTTTTTGGTCAATAGTTTTTGCCTCTTCACCTTGTGCCTTGACTCCACAGCACATGGGTGGGTGACCACCGGTAGCATTGGGTGGGCCCCTTCGAGGCGTGAGGCCCAGCACTCTCGCTGCCTGGCGGGACTCCACAGGATGAGCGCCACACTTTTTTCTGTTAGGTTGTACCGTCATCATACAGCGATATATACGTTGCACTGTTTCGTTAAGCCTGTGGCCCAGTGCATCCGATTTCAACATGCGTTTCTACAGGGATGCCCTCCTTAGCCTTTGGCTGTCCCCAGCCTATCTGCAAGGGCAGCAGTTGTTTGTGGTCAGAGTTGTCTCTCTTAGGAAAGTTGTCTTGCAGGACTATCGAGTCATCACCACTCGTGTCTATAGGGTGTGGTGATGATATGATATGATGGACTATGTACTAGTTTGTACTATCCCGGAAGAGAGTCAGTCCATTGTGTCTGTGTCCCAGGATCGTCACGTCCTGCCAGAAACGTAACATATGCTTTACTCCCTTTATTTTCTCGGCTTCTTTGCAGTGATGGTACGTCTAGCATTCCCCGCCACCTGGGAGGTTGTCACAATAGGGCAGAGATGCAATGTCCGCTGGCCTGCGTCTCTTCTGCGTCCATTGGGATGACTGATAGTAGACAGAGGTAAAGAGCGAGGCAGGAGTGCATATAACTAGGGGACAAGCCTGGTCATGGCACGGAGATGTTGTTCACCTGGTGTGCGGACATATCTCATGATCAAGGGTTGAGTCTCAACAGTTCGCAGTGAGGTGGCTGCTCTACTGCTTACGACACCCCGACTGAGAACTAAGTCTTCTACTAGTGGTTTCACACCTCAGCGCCGTATGGGGTGAATATCGAGCAGCTCCCCGTCCGCTTTGATCGGCGGGACGGCAGAGACCTCCTTCTGTGGCTCGATCGGGTCGGGCTGAGGTACGAGCCCCAGGTCCCAACCATATCGTTGCCTCCCGTCGCAGTGGTGCTGAGATTCGGGGCGGGATTCTGGCTTAGAGGCGTTCGGCCGTAATCCCTCAGATGGTAGCCTCGCACCATTAGCTTATCAACTAGGCACGTGGACCAAGTGTCTGAGATCTGCGATTCCTCTCGGATTGAGCAGGATTACCGTAGCAGCGCCCTGTTATTAGTAGGGTAAAATTGACCTGTCTTCCGAGGGTCTAATACCAGCACCCGTTCACAATTAGACCCAACGAATTAAGAGAGCTATTTGTCAGTCAATGACCAAGTGTCTGAAACCCGCGATTCCTCTCGGATTGAGCAGGATTACCGTAGCAACACCCTGTCATTTGTAATGTAAAACTGGCCTGTCTTCCGAGGGTCTAATTCCAGCACACATTCCTGATTAGGCCGAATGAAAATGCTCTCAGCCTGTCAGTCATTACAGTGTTGGCATGTTGAGTCAATTTAGCCGCAGGCTCCACTCCTGGTGATGCCCTTCCGTCAATTCCTTTAACGAACACTGGATGCGAGCTGATCGAGCCACCGAGAGCATAGCCCCAGATTTCCGAGGGTCTAATTCCAGCACACACTTTCCTATTAGACCCAACGAAAGTGCTCTCGGCCTGTCAATCATTACAGTGTTGGCGCGTTGAGTCAAATTAAGCCGCAGGCTCCACTCCTGGTGGTACCCTTCCGTCAATTCCTTTAAGTTGCTAACCATACTTCCCCCGGAACCCAAACACTTTGGTTTCCCGGAAGCTGCCCGCAGAGCCATCGAAGCAACTCCTGCGGATCGCTAGTCGGCATTGTTTATGGTCAGAACTACGACGGCATCTGATCGTCTTCGTGCCTCTGACTTTCGTTCTTGATTAATGAAAACATTCTTGACAAATGCTTTCGCAGTAGCTCGTCTTGCTGTGATTCAAGAATTTCACCTCTAACGCCGCAATACGAATGCTCTCGTTTGTCCCTGTTAATCATTACCTCCAGTTCCGAAAACCAACAAAATAGAACCAAAGTCCTATTCCAGTATACCATGCACCATTATTCAGGCAGCCGAGGCCTGCTTTGAACACTCTAATTTTTTCAAAGTAAACGCGCCGGCCACCCAGGACGCTCAGCGAAGAGCACCCGCGGGAGAGAGCCAGCAGACGAACCAGCACGAGCCGGACCGCTCGCCTGCGCCTGAGATCCAACTACGAGCTTTTTAACTGCAACAACTTTAATATACGCTATTGGAGCTGGAATTACCGCGGCTGATGGCACCTGACTTGCCCTCCAATAGATCCTCGTTAAAGGGTTTAAAGTGTACTCATTCCAATTACGGGGCCTCGAAAGAGTCCCGCATTGTTATTTTTCGCCACTACCTCCCTGTGCCGGGAGTGGGTAAGTTGTGCGCCTGCTGCCTTCCTTGGATGTGGTAGCCGTTTCTCATTCTCCCTCTCCGGAATCGAACCCTGATTCCCTGTTACAAACATGGTAGGCATGTTACGTACCATCGACATTTGATAGGGCAGACATTTAAAAGATGCGTCGACGGCACATTTGAAAGAGTCAATCGAGCCACCGAGAGACCAGCCCCAGATATGACAATAGTGAACACACCGTGAAAGATTTTACAATTTCAAATTTAATATGACAGGCGTCGCGCATGATTTTGATGTTCTACACCGACGAGAGTAATAATTGAGGCATTCAGTGCAGAAGTGAACACTCCAGAATGCATGATGAGGAAGCACAATGTTAGAGCACTTTTACTCCATTGTGAGCTCGTGGACTCTGGAAGGATACAGCAGCATTGAGCAGAAAATAGTGAGTTCACCTGAAAATTCCAGACAGAATGAGATGCGCAATTGTCACGTCGCTATAGCTCACCATTGGAGGACTAATTGTTAAATAACTTGGGAAGGAAATTTTTCAGAGTGCGTGAAATAGTTCCTGAATGGTCTGAAAATTTAATGCCACTAAAGCTTACCGATGCCAAGTTTTTAGCAAGACAGGCAAATGCACACATTTAATTTCGATTTTTATATATTAAGATTACATTGTGTATGACAAGGACAAGAATAGCACCACTGTCCCACAGAGAGCGTGTCGTAAGAGGCAACTAACTGTGTCACATGGCATAACGCCGGCCATGGTTAGGTGGTTTGTTAAGAGCAGCATAGATGGCGTCTAACAGGTTGCGGGTCTACTTTGATCTAGTGTTTGAGTCTATTAAGATGGATTTGCACATCGGTTAACCACTCTCCGCGACACTTGTCCCAACGCAGCAGAGTAGTAAGCTACTCGATTCTAGCCTGCTAAGCAGGAAATCCTCCTCCGGGCTACTTTCAGATCATACCAGAGCTGAGATCTGCACTGTGTCATAGCCTTTATAGAAGTACAGGTCGACTAAGAACTAAGAGCCATATTAAGATTATGGCAAAGACCAATATGGTATGAAAACTGCACCATAATCAGATGAGTAGAATGCGTTATAATTAGTGTCATATTTGTGGTTTTTTCTTTTTGTTTTTGCATTCGCCTTATTTCTCTATTCCCCTAGGCGGGTGTGTGTTGCACTGTGGTTTTTATTTTGCGCCTATCGGCCCAGTGCATCTGACTTCAGTGTGCATTTTATGTAAGGGTCTGCTTTCTCTTGCATTTTCTAAGGGTTTGCTTCCCCGGAGTAACGGCCGGTGCTGTGATGGGGATTGAACCCAGCACCTTCGGATTGTGAGCTGTGCCACTAGGCCACGCCGTCCCCTAGTCAGTAGATGAAGATACTGAAATGAATACGAGTATCAAGTTTCATTAACCCTTTGAAACCTAACCACCCAGTCAGTCAAATTCCATTCCCTTGTGCTCCTGAGAAATGGTGGACTTTGAGGACAGCTATTTACTATGACAAAACTATGTGTTCTAGGTTCATCTATCCCAAATTGACTGACCTTGTAAAATGTTCCTACTCATTATGCCAGTAAATTGTGGAATACAGTTATTGAAGACCATCCTGTATCAAATTTACTTGGTACATATTGTGGAATTCCATCACGAAAATCATTAAATTTATTTGCAAAGTTCCTAAATTTGTGGATGCCGTCATATTTGTTTTCTCCGGAAATGTGTGTATTGTGTGGATGTTACAATATTATGGCCTCTAATTTCTTCTTCGTTTGTTCTCAATCTCCCACTACCAAACCCCGAAAGGGCTTAAGTAGCAGAATGTAGTCCATCTAGAATCTGTTGTGTCGAAGTTTACAGCTTGGCTGCAATATTTGCACTTTTCGGTCCAACACATCCGACTTCAGCAAGCATTTTTTTTTAGTACCGGGTTAGCATTCCCTCTTCGATCCCTTCTCCTTAGCCAGTCTGCCCTACTACAGCCTGTTATCCAGGATCACCGCATGGAGATGTAGAAGGGTCTTGACAGCTATGGTTCGCTGACCCTGACGCTAGCAGTCAGCTATGGGTCGCTAACCACTGCAGCTCATGTGCTGCTCAGCGTCTTGATCCCCATTATGGCCTAAATCCTAGCAGTACAGCCCGAAATAACCTTCAAGTAATAGTCCACCCGTCACACTAAAACATGTATGACTCGGAGATTGGGGTATTTACATACTCACCGGGTCATCCGTGTCATGGATTCAAAGGGTTCAACTATAAATTGGTGATGAAGTGTGGGTTTGTGAAAGGCATATTCAAATGTATGTACTTTTCCATAGGGAGGCCTAGGAAACCCTATAAATGTCATTAAGTAGTCCACATTTTGTGGGTATATTCAAACAAGTTTGAAAAAAAATTACAGCTGACAACGTTACAAGAGACAGAAGTAGCAGGGAAAGAATGTACTAGGCCTTTTGATCACTATGGTATGGAAATAAAGAACAATTGTTAAACAGCACACTTTAGACAAGAGGTTTTGTAGAGATAGTATCTCAGGTTATTTAACTTATGGACTTGCTCAAACATGAATACCAGTTAATCAGTTGACATATACTTATTTTTGTTTGCATTTAATTGAAGTGTCCTTATCTTGTATTATTTTCAAATTTATAGTTTCATATTTTGCAAATTAATCAAATGTTGCTGTCCTTTTTCAGATTTGATTGCAGATAAACATCATTGTTTGGTCTACAAAGGCTGAGCTTTTTTGTGTATTGCTCCAACGTTTTGCTCTTCAGGCGAGGTTTTGTTTTGTGAAAGGACGATGTCTGACACATTTGCACATGAGTTTCAAAAATGGCTTGAAAAAGAAACAGATGACAGAATTCGAGATGAGGTACATGATGAGGAAAGCTTTGATGAAAGTGAAAATGAATATGCCATGAATGTGGCTGACAATGATGAATCTGAATCAGACAAAAAGATGTACCCAAATATTGTGCAAGACAATCGAGGCAGATCAGCAGTATCTGGGTCTATGAGTGATCAAGCACCAATTTTAGTGGATGATGATGACAATGACATTCATGATCATGCTTGTAATGACCTATTTTTACATAAGAAGCAGGAGTTTGAAGATGAACCACCTGTTTTAGAACCAGCACCACGACAGTTGCCAGACGAACAAATGTCAAACCTGGGGATTCCTCGATTTTCACCTCAACATTTCATACGCAACTATAGCAGAAAAGTTCACCATAGAAGATCTTCACTGCAAACACATAACACATTCGCGAGGACATATAGTTATAAAGACAAAGCAAAGAATGTATCTGAAACAAATAATGAATCTAATTGCAAAATAGCACTGAAATCACAAGACAAGACAAGTGGTAACATATTTGATAAGTTCAGCTCTGACGGTTACGATCATTTCCCACCTCCTCTTATTCCTAGTCCAGAAGCTTTGAGACTCCATTCTGAGTCACCCAAATCTGAATATAAACATCCCTGCCATAGCCCTGACTTCTGTGCCATGGAGGCTGACTCTACTTCAGAACTCATTGGAGATAAAGCTGATGGCGTATTTCATTCTCGAAGACTATCAAAGAACTCTATTCATAGTGAAGTAGCAATTGAATGTGACAGCACATGCATGCTTGCAGTATCACCAATGATTGTTTCACCAGCTTCATTCTCTAATGGTGAGACTGATGAAGTTAGAGATCATTGTGGAGGAAACCAAAATGGTGAAATTCAGGGTAGTGATACTAGTTTGAAGAAATTTGAGAACCATGTTTGTGCAGGAGCAGACAATGAACATCAGTTTCCAATGGTTGCAGAGCCAACAAATTTTACTAGTGATCTAAGGAGGGATCAAGATTTGAAATCTGCATCTTGTGTCAAAGGTTTAATGTTACAAAATCCTGGAGAACCTAAAGCTCAAACTTGTCCAGAGTTACCTGTTGTCAGCACATGCAGTGCTGTTTGCACATCATTCTCTCTCAGTATCTCAACTGAAAGTAATAGTATTTGTGGCTTTCCTAACGACCCTCCAGTCCTTTCTGTGATTTCCCCATCACTGAGGTCAGATCGTAGTTGCAGGAGTAAACGACATACAATTGATAGTCCTGATAATTTTTCTAGATTAAGAAAAATACCTCGCACTGTACCATCCCCACAGGCTGATATTCAAAGTGCTGATTTTGATATGTCAATCCCACCCACACTAACTCGTGTTTCAGAATCCGTCATTACTCTCAGTTCTAAGGGCAAGCAATCAACAGTCATATCACAACATTCAAAAGACTGCCAAAGCTGCATTCAGGACAAAAACCACCACCGAAAATGGAGACAAAAAAGATTTAATGACTTTCCATTTTCTGATTTGGCAGAGAGTTCAGGCCATTTGTCAGAGGATTTGCATAGCTTTGTTGTCAATACATCACAGCTGTCCAAGTTACAGACTCATATGCATTTATTACTCTGTCAGTTGTTTCCTCAACTCAAGTCTGAGCTTGATGCCATGAGCCCAGAGTCAGCTGGGTTTGAGAGTCTTCTTTCTGATCTCATTGTATTGCTTGAGCAGTCACATATACAGATGAAAGGGCAGGATAACTCATCACACCCTGCTCTTTGTCTGGGTGCAGACAGTAAACCCAGCCATTTCTCTGAAAGACCACAATTAGATATTCCAACAATTGGTTACACTTTTCAAAGTACCGCTGGCAAGTCATCTCATACCTGTCAGGCAGCAGCAAAACATATTTTAAATTCAGATCAAGTTTGTTCTCCGATGTCTCCATCAGCGAGGTCAAGAAATGCTGACCATTTTTACACACAGAAGCAGTGCTTTCAATTGTCACAGCAGAATGATTCACAAGATAATTATGGAGATCTTGTCATTCCACAGTTGTCTCAGATGACTATGAAAGACATAGGGGAGTTTATTATAAGACCATCAAGGGTAGTGTTACATAGAGACCCAGGTGCATTATTAGGAGGATTTGCTGAGCTGTCATGCAGAGCGTTACAGCTTTTGTTACCAGATCTGTCTGTCAGTTTGTGCAGTGAGCTGGTGGGGTATCCACAAGATCTGGTCATTTTCATTGACAATGTTATTCGATCAAACACAAGAGGAAGATCAAAACACTAGCAAGTATGGGTTACCCAGTTGACTGTTGTGCCATTTATGAATCTTTCATAATGTTGATATTTTCACAGTTTAGTTATTTATGAAAGACTTGACTTTCAGGTTCAGCATGTTTTATGTTTCTCACATTTCTTGTGATTGACATGGACAGTTTAATCAGAATTACTCAAACATTGTGTGTGGCCTGCATGATGACATATTTATTACTGCTGTGAACCACATACAATTGTGTGTCTTTTACATAATTTGTGTAGTTTTCCTAGCAGGCTAGTTTCTGCCATTGGACATGGTGCAATAATACAAAGATTGAGATGGAGAAATAAAACATGTGACTTCAATGGAAAATGGTTCATAGAGTCAACTTCATCGCACCTGGGTGCCTGTCAAACATGCTCATTCCCATTCATTACTGAAGTGCAGATGACAGGATGAATCTGTAGCTCCCATGGTGGCTCTTAAATTTTCCCCTGGCTTTGTTGGGTGATCGTATGCAGCTGGGTTGACTGGAGAGGCGGTCATACATCGAAATAACTTCCGACCTGCCGGTCTGTCAAACTGTGCACGGCATGGTTCAAACCTGGTACGTTGGAATTGTAGACTGAGCTCACAACCCTTAAACCACCAAATCTCATGCTTTACTTTTGTTAGTGATTGTGGAACTGATTGTTCCATAGCAGATACTGTTGTTGGGGGTTTTTGTTTGCATTCGTCTTATTTCTCTAATCCCCGAAGTGGTGTGCGTTGCCCTGTGGTTTTATTTTGCGCCTGTCGGCCCAGTGCATCCAACTTAATCATGCATTTTATGTCAGGTTCTGCTTCCTCTTGCATTTTCTTAGGGTTTGCTTCCCCGGGGTAACGGCCGGTGCTGTGATGGAGATCGAACCCAGCACCTTTGGATTGTGAGTCGTGCCATTGTTGGGGATGAAGTGTTAGAGACTTCACTGTACGGGGTCTCAGCTTTTGTGAGATGGGATGAGCAGTTTCTTTTCTCGTTGTCACCCCAAGTTTTAGCAGTCATTGACCTTTTTACAGCTTGCTGCGACTCGTAAACATTTCCATTCAGTAGTCTATCTATTTTCAGTCTACTTGTGTTGCTAGACATCATAGGGAGGTGTGACCTCCTTTGTTTCTTTTTTTTTTTTGGCAGACGAAAATCCACTGGTCAATCCCAGTATCTGTTCCCACCATTAGGTTGGTAGCCCCTAGAATATAGTCGCCTATTTTTGGGACTAGTGGTTGAAGCAGAAATTAAAGCAAGGTAGACCCGCAGCCTGTCAGGCACATCTATGCCGCTCTGCTAACCACATAACTAAAACCTGATGTATAGCCACACAGTCCCCTTTTTGCAACATACTCTCTATGTAGCGAGAATCCCTAGAATAATTAGAGTAGATATGTAGCTTGGATTTTGCCCGAGCAGCAGCCTTTTCGATTTAAGCCAGTGGGGATTTAGAGACAGGTGCTCTATTTCCACTTTGATTCTCACTAAAAATCAAATGTGAAAAGTATAATTGTAAGAGTCAACATAATTTTTGTAAGAACCAAATGTAAACACTAGGCATGTTTAGAGAGTATTGTTTTCTACAGTTTTACTTTGCTTTATGTTAAAATCACAATCTGTATTGTTTACTTCTGTTTTGTTTAATCTGTGGGCAATATTTAAATTCTGTGTATTTGATCTCTCCACAGAAAATGTATATTGTGAATGGATTTCTATGCTAACATTTATTTGACACTTCTTGTACTGTACTTGTGATAACCACAACCAAGCTAATATTGTTGTCAGCCATGTTGGTCGTACTTATCAAAGATAGGGAACAACTTCAGTTGATACATTTTGTCACACTGTTAATTCAGTTTTTGTAAAATAACATGTTTGTTACTTTTTCTGCATCTCTATCTCTCTGTTATCTTTAGTTCTGATATTCAATGAGACAAAATTATTTATCTGATGCCATAGGTGGTTAAAATTAATTTTGATATTATAGAGAAAAGGCAACATATTTGACCCATCTTTTCATCTCATTGGTAGGTGGACAATTGGATGCATACAGTTGTAGGTTCACTGGAACATCATTTTTTGTGTCCATCTATTGTCTAGCATGATTTGTTGTTGATTAACTAATTCTGCCGACCTGTTCGTCTTTTTGCAGTCAGTGCCAAGTTGAAGAATTTACACATGTTTTGTGGCAGGGGAATTGGGCTGTATAAGGTATTAGTGATTGTTTGGGCTCCTGACAATAACTTGTCTCTTTCTGTGGCGAGTCATGGGAAAGTGAGCAGCACATACTCCACCATCTTAAATTGATGGGTGTAGTTGAGGCTCTTTGGTTCGTGTGCAACATATAACTTGTTTATGTATTTGTTCATTCTTAAGTTGGAAGGTTATGCTCTTCTCCTTGCATTGCAGTTTGTTGATGTTATCATTTTTATTTGAAGTGTCATTTCATTAAACATGCCAGTAGACCAATGTGTTCAACTGCTCCTTCCTGAAGTCGCTGCAAATGTCTTCAGTTCCTTGCTCAAAATGTTTGTTCAGGTGATTGAGCAGGACATGTGATATAATCTTGCCTCTCTGCCTTTGTGTACTGAGAGTGGCTCTTAGGTGAATTTTAAAATTAAACTAGTGATCATGAGACGATGGTCAGTCCACCACTCTGCATCACACATACTCTTAGTTATTTTTACATCACTTCAGTTTCTGCACCTGAAAATGAGACAGATGATAAGATCCAGTGGCGGAACCTGGTATGCATACTATTTTGAGCTTGGAATCAGAAAATGGTGTTGGTAATGATAAGCTCATTTGTGGCACAAGTCTTCAGTAAGAGTTGGTCGTTGCCATTAATTTATCAATACCATTTCAGCTAATGATGTTATCCCATGCAGTGTGATCTACACCAACTCTTGTGTTAAAATCTCCTAGCAGAATAAGTTTGTCAGATTTTGTAAACTGCGGTATGTGTCTCAAGATCTTTTTTCAATGTGTCCAGATTTATCAGTATTGGTGCGTAGTTACTGTTGATTACGGCCTTACCTTTTTCCAGTTAGAGGAAGTCACATTGTCGTGAAGTGATTGCTGATTCCCTGAGGCAGATTTTTTTTATTGCTGAACTGTGGTGGACCTTATGGAAAATCAAGCCCCAGCCTCATGTTGTTCCTGGCTGATGCTGCCGCTTCAGGAAGAGATAGTCAGCACCATCTTCTGACAGTTGTCCTTCATCCACTAGTCGTGTCTTGGAGCAACTATGTGGATGTTATATCTAGCCAGTTCCCTTTCGACCAGGGTGGGTCCTCCATTCTGGTCTGTCAGCCCTAGTATTGTCCATGAATGTGCACACATTCCATATTGCAGTGTAATGAGCACTACCGTTTTTTGTTATTTATTTTTGACCAGTGTAGAATGGGAGCCTCTCTGGCCACAGTATGCTGGTCAGGATGTAGTGCAGCAGGCAATGCAGTCATTGCCGTGTGGCAGACAAATTCTTGTTTGGGGATATGTCCATAGCACTATGTTTTTGAACACCAATTATTTAATGTATTTGGATCCGTTGGAGTTTTTTTGTGCTTGTAAATGTTAGTGTGGCTGTGCTGCAGATGTCATTATTAAACACTTTGTTTTATTTTCATTGTTTGCAATGTTGGAACATTTCTTGATGTGTGGCCACAAATTCTAAATACTAAATAAAGCAAATCATAATTGTCCATGGAGGACATTCTTTGGGGTGCAACCATCTTTATGTGGCAAATAGGACCAGTGGTATTTGCTGCCTAAGGTTCATGTACATGCTTGGGAGACTGGTGCGTGTATGCTCCTTCCTGATTGTCACCCTGTTCCTCCATGAAATGCATAAGATGGATCACAGGCATCATCGATCGAAGGTATTATGTCTTTGCTCTTGTTTGGCAGAGGGTGACCAAGCTTCACTATCTTATAGGAATGTCATAAATGGTGGCCTTAGTCTGGGTTATAACTTTGGGGTTTTCCCAAACACACACCAGGGGATGGTCAAATATGGCTGCCAATTTCAGCTCCCAGGTAGTGAACTGGTATGCAACTGTCAATTCAAAATTACCAATGGTGGCTGTTTGTGTGTCGCATCTACTTCATGTCTCAGCACGCTGTTTTGCTTGACTTATTGTGAAGCCAAAATCTTTGCATGCCTGGGAGAAATGATCTACCAAGTTCTGAAGTTCCAGCTGACTGTGAGTGACAATTACAGCATTAGGGGACAGCGTAGGCTAGTGGTTAAGTGACATGGCACACATCCTGAAGGTGCTGTGTTTGATCCCCATCACAGCACTGGCCGTTACCCCAGAGAAGCAAACCCTTAGAAAATGCAGGAGGAAGCAGAGCCTTTCATAAAATGCATGCCGATGTCGGATGTGCTGGGCCGACAGGTGCAAAATGAAAACCTTCTGCAATGCACACCACCTTGGGGAATAGAGAAACAATGCGAACGCAAAACATTAAAAAAATTACATTATCAGCAAATAACAACTACATGTCAGATTTAAAAGAAAATGGTATGTTTTTAATAGACTTATAGCTTTTACTGTCGATCAATATGAGAAAAGACTAGTCTGCAAGTGATCCTGTGACATAGTCCTCATCTTCACCAAATTAAAACTTTTAATGCAGACCAATTAATCTGTACAAGAAAAAAAAACACTTGTTGAATTTGGTATTCATTTTTGGTGAAATAATTGACAGTTTTATAGACCCTGTCAAGTATTTATAATTCAAGAGTTTTATGGTTACACTACAAAAACTCTGTTAAAGGTTTTGATGTAATTAATGTTTAATGGACACCATACACAAGAATGTCTAAATGTTGGGGGTAAGGAGGTTTGTAATGAGAGAAATGAACAGACCATTTTCTCTCAGATTAAAGAATGAGAAAGAAAATATTGATAGGTCGAGTACAGCAATTTGTTGAAGCACAGATGGCTGTTATCTGATCCTGTTCATAGAATCCAAGCTTTTCCAGATACATTTCTGTGGCCTTTTATACTGGTGTCCTCATAGAATTATGTGCATCTATTGACTTCCATCTGTTCTTTCTGTGTCCCTGTCTCTTAACTATGTCAGTTTAGCATGTAGAATATCTGCGGTGATTCAGCTAGCTTGGATCACAATATTTATATCTGGCATGTCCACATCTAAGGATTTTATTGTTAAAATAATGTACCTTTTTTATATCATAAATTTTTGTCCCAGATCTAGTTATGGCTAGAGGGTTTACAGCATCAAGTTTTGCACATCTTTGTTACTATCTCTGAATTAATATGTTGTTGCTGTTATAACATTTTGTACTGCTTTACTGTTGAGAGATATGATGCCAAGCAGTTTAACATCATTGCATGGAAGAGGGTCAACAATAGAATTGATAAACATTACCAGTGACAGGCAGCTGTGGGGATTCATGATCTCTTACATCACAATTGGCATGGCACATGATGATGATGACTGTTTTATGATAGCTGTGATTCTAAACATTGAATTGTGTCTATGAGTAGTGAATGGCATTGACTCTGATAGTATATGCTGAACAGATGAAAGGTTGCCTTACTGTTTTTGTGATAAGTTATTTTTCAAGAATGTGGGGGATGGAGTCTTGACATGTGACAAGAGTGGGCCAAAATTTATCAGAAGTTTCTCCTCTATCATGGAATCATATCACGATGCTGAGCAATTCATGAGCTGCAGTGGTCAGCGACCCATAGCTGACTGCTAGCGTCTGGAACAGCAAACCAGAGCTGCCAAGTCCCTTCTACACCTCCTCGTGCTGATCCTGGATAACAGGCTGCAACAGAGAACACTGACTAAGGAGAAGGGATCGCAGAGGGAAGTCAGATGTGTCGAACCAAAAGGTGTAAATTTCGCAGTCAAGCTGTAAACTCCGACGCAACGCATTCCGTTCTTTGGACATCATGCTACTTATGGAGTTCTTTTCAGGGTTTGATAATGGGGGATTGAGAACGAACGAAGAAGAAGAATATAAGGATGATGGAGATATGAGACTTTACATGTGACAAGAGTGGGCCAAAATGTATCAAAACTTTCTCCTCTATCATGGTATCATATGGGTGATGGAGATATGAGGCTTTACATGTGACAAGAGTGGACCAAAATGTATCAAAACTTTCTCCTCTATCATGGTATCATATGGGTGATGGAGATATGAGGCTTTACATGTGACAAGAGTGGACCAAAATGTATCAAAACTTTCTCCTCTATCATGATATCATATGGGTGATGGAGATATGAGGCTTTACATGTGACAAGAGTGGACCAAAATGTATCAAAACTTTCTCCTCTTTCATGATATCATATGGGTGATGGAGATATGAGGCTTTACATGTGACAAGAGTGTACCAAAATGTATCAAAACTTTCTCCTCTTTCATGATATCATATGGGTGATGGAGATATGAGGCTTTACATGTGACAAGAGTGGACCAAAATGTATCAAAACTTTCTCCTCTATCATGATATCATATGGGTGATGGAGATATGAGGCTTTACATGTGACAAGAGTGGACCAAAATGTATCAAAACTTTCTCCTCTTTCATGATATCATATGGGTGATGGAGATATGAGGCTTTACATGTGACAAGAGTGTACCAATATGAATCACAAGACTAATATTTTATTTCTTTGTTTCAGTATCCAAATACAGAAGTTTCTTCTGTAACATGGCATCATCTTTTTGTGGTTGACTTACCCTTATTATGTTAATTGTCATTCAATTCTGTGTTTGCAGTATGACTTACTTGCTTTGTTGCTCATTTTCTATCCTGGGATGCACAGAGAGAGAGAGAGCGCCAGAATATTGTATTTGATGTTTTCCTCTTGCTATGGTTCCTGTCTAGACTAAAGTCTTTTGTTGTCTATATTGACTTTAGTTCATCCTCAGTATATGAATCCATGGTTCCTTTGTTTCCCATGACTGTCATGGTAGCTGATCGTCTTTCATTCTGCAGACATGGCCAAACCACCAATGTTAAGATTGCTTCACTCGAGTCTGCAAGAGCTGGGTTTTGAGATCATACCATATTGTCTGACAAGACCTTATCTGTTCTTGTTACCTGGACCACCTTTTTTTTAGATATCTCATTGCAGATACTTTTATGGACAATGATTTACATCCGTAAGTCAAAAATTGTGGATGGGTATACAGCTATCTAAATGTATCGTCTTTCACTGAGGAATCCTCCATGACAAGAAAAGGTTTACCAGTTGCTGCCCTTTGTGTAACCAAATCTTCTTTAATTACCTCCCCTCTGGTTTATTACTACAACTGCAATGTATTTGAACTGCTTGATCTGTTCTAGAGGCTGTTCACACAGTATAATGTCATGTCTAGTCTCTCCAGACCACCATGGTTTTCATTTTTTAATTGCCAGTGGTCATCCCTCTCTTCTCCAGCTCCCTCTTCCCAGGTTTGAAGGTTGGTCTAAAGATGTGCTTCTGATTTGGTATTTTGGAGGAGTGGCAGTGAATAATCTTAGATATGCGAATGATACAGTTTTGATGCTAAAAAGTGAGCAAGAATTGCAGGAGCTTGTGACAACAATATACAAAATAAGTCAAGAGTTTGGACATCAAGAAAACTATAATACTTGACATATTAACCACACAAAAAAAAAGGCAAAGTCCGTCGTAGACGATGATGGCATAATTAATTTTGCTAGCACTATGTTTAGTAAGGATTAACATATGTTAACTATATATGCAGATAATAATAAAAGATCAACTACTGGACCAGTTTCTTCTATCTAGGTCATATAATAACGGAAGAAGACAGCTGTGAAAATGAAATCAGAGGTATGGCCAAGATGGTATCCGACAACATGTGACACATACTGAAATCCAAACAGATAAATCAAAATTTGATAATGAGAATTGTCAGGTGTTGTGTATACTCATCACTATTTTATGGCTCAGAAACATTGGACACTAAATAACAAGTTGGAAAAGAGTATTAAAGCCTTAGAAATGTAGGTATATAGAAGATTGGGTCACATTTCTTGGAAAGGGAAGAAAACAAATTTGAAGATATTGAAAAAGTTGGTGGTGAAAAGAGAATTAATCACCGAAATGAGGGTTAGACAGTTACATTATTTTGATCATATAACAAGACATGCCTCCTTGTTGAAAACCACACTAAAGAGTAGGGTGGAAGGTAGTTGTTTAAGAGGCAGACAACTTTTTAAGTGAGTGGATAACATCAGGGGATGGGCTGGAAAAAGTATGTCAGATTGCACCATTATGGCAAGAGATAAAGTGCACTGGATATTCATTGCAGTCGACCTTCGTTGTGTAGATGGCACTTGAACTGAACTGAATCTGGGCTACATCATCTGCAAGCGCTAGCTTAGAAAAAGACGTCTCATATTTCAGTACTCCACTGAGAACTTGTTGGTCTTTACCTTACAGGCTTTGATTACATCATCTTTTGGTAGTGTAAAAAGATATGGGGATATAATGTCACCCTATTTTATGGTGGTCTTCAACTCCTCTTATGTTTGGTTTTCTGTAGTTTCTCAGTATCGTGCAGATCAAAGGGGCTGCAACATTTGTCCTTTTCAGGCATTCCCAGAGTCTGCTCCAGAGGACCTTATTGAATTCCTTTTCCAAGTTCATTACCAGAACTTATATTCTCTTTGTGTTTAGTCTCTCCTCCAGTATCTAGAATACTAGAATAGACTTTGTCGGGAAAAGAGGACACTAAGGAGGAATATGCCTCTATGGTTTTCACATTGTTGTCTGTCACCATTTAAAAATATTTCTATATTAATGACTATCTCCGAGTCCTTTGGTACAGCCTTATGACACCAAGCTGCTGAAAGAACCTTCAGGAACAACAGCTCACCTCGTTGACCATTTCTGGTGTTATACCACCATGTACAACCTTTGTATTCCCCAATGTTGTCTCCATCGTGATATTGTCTTCCCCATTAATGATTTTTTCCTCTATATTAGAACCTGCCATACTTGGATCTTGGTTGTCCTTGGCACAGAGAAGGTCTAATACATAGTTTTTCCATCTATCCATTATCTCCCTTGTCCTTGGCACAGAGGAGCTCTAATACATAGTCTTTCCATCTATCCATTATCTCCTTTGTTGTCCTCGGCACAGAGGAGGTCTAATACATAGTCTTTCCATCTATCCATTATCTCCCTTGTTGTCCTCGGCACAGAGGAGGTCTAATACATAGTCTTTCCATCTATCCATTATCTCCCTGGTTGTCCTTGGCACAGAGGAGGTCTAATACATAGTCTTTCCATCTATCCACTATCTCCCTGGTTGTCCTTGGCACAGAGGAGGTCTAATACATAGTCTTTCCATCTATCCATTATCTCCCTGGTTGTCCTTGGCACAGAGGAGGTCTAATACATAGTCTTTCCATCTATCCATTATCTCCCTGGTTGTCCTCGGCACAGAGGAGGTCTAATACATAGTCTTTCCATCTATCCACTATCTCCCTTGTTTTCCTCGGCACAGAGGAGGTCTAATACATAGTCTTTCCATCTATCCACTATCTCCCTGGTTGTCCTCGGCACAGAGGAGGTCTAATACATAGTCTTTCCATCTATCCACTATCTCCCTTGTTGTCCTCGGCACAGAGGAGCTCTAACACATAGTCTTTCCATCTATCCATTATCTCCCTGGTTGTCCTCGGCACAGAGGAGGTCTAATACATAGTCTTTCCATCTATCCATTATCTCCCTGGTTGTCCTTGGCACAGAGGTCTAATACATAGTCTTTCCATCTATCCATTATCTCCCTGGTTGTCCTTGGCACAGAGAAGGTCTAATACATAGTCTTTCCATCTATCCATTATCTCCCTGGTTGTCCTTGGCACAGAGGAGGTCTAATACATAGTCTTTCCATCTATCCATTATCTCCCTGGTTGTCCTTGGCACAGAGGAGGTCTAATACATAGTCTTTCCATCTATCCATTATCTCCCTGGTTGTCCTTGGCACAGAGGAGGTCTAATACATAGTCTTTCCATCTATCCACTATCTCCCTTGTTTTCCTCGGCACAGAGGAGGTCTAATACATAGTCTTTCCATCTATCCACTATCTCCCTGGTTGTCCTCGGCACAGAGGAGGTCTAATACATAGTCTTTCCATCTATCCACTATCTCCCTTGTTGTCCTCGGCACAGAGGAGCTCTAACACATAGTCTTTCCATCTATCCATTATCTCCCTGGTTGTCCTCGGCACAGAGGAGGTCTAATACATAGTCTTTCCATCTATCCATTATCTCCCTGGTTGTCCTTGGCACAGAGGTCTAATACATAGTCTTTCCATCTATCCATTATCTCCCTGGTTGTCCTTGGCACAGAGAAGGTCTAATACATAGTCTTTCCATCTATCCATTATCTCCCTGGTTGTCCTTGGCACAGAGGAGGTCTAATACATAGTCTTTCCATCTATCCATTATCTCCCTGGTTGTCCTTGGCACAGAGGAGGTCTAATACATGTCTTTCCATCTATCCACTATCTCCCTGGTTGTCCTCGGCACAGAGGAGGTCTAATACATAGTCTTTCCATCTATCCATTATCTCCCTGGTTGTCCTTGGCACAGAGGAGGTCTAATACATAGTCTTTCCATCTATCCACTATCTCCCTTGTTGTCCTCGGCACAGAGGAGCTCTAACACATAGTCTTTCCATCTATCCACTATCTCCCTTGTTGTGGTTAGTAAAGCACCATGTTTTTTTTTTACAAATTTCATTTGCCACTCTTTTTCCTTCCCCATTTTCTTCACGGTCCTGTAGAATAGCTTCTCGTATTCTCCAGCATTCTTTCTCCAAGGTACTCACAGGGCTTTTGTTTTGCACATTAAGCATTGTTTTCTTAGCTTAATCTCTGTGTTTTACAGATACTTTGTATTTCTCTGTTTTTCCTGCTGTGTTCGGTGCATAAAACAATGGTGATGTTAGCTGTCTTGACGTCTTCTTTGAATGCATCAAAATGGATTCAGAGATAAATGTCCATCCCTTGAAGTTGTCTTTTGGTTCTGTCAATAGTGAAAACTTCGCTGTAGAAAAGCATATTACCCTAAAGATTGATGACCTCCTGTTCTGTTTTAGTAGCTTCTGTGAGCGCTATGAATTTCAATTTTAATTTCAACTGTCTTTCTGAATAAATGTGTACGGGTAGGAACAAACATGTGATGTGTTTTTTGCATGGTGGAGGGGCTGCCACCTTTTTTGGTTCATGGCTGTCTGTTTGGTATTAACAGCTAACCTCCAAACATTCATCTATCCACCACCTAGCTGATTATCCTAATAGGGGTCCAGCTCCTCGCCCAGGTTATATAAAGCTTTCACTTGCAATATCTTTTCAGACAGGCTTGCCCTTGTCAAATGTCAGTCTTGTCATCAGACTTGCCCTTGTCAAATGTTGGTCTTGTCATCAGACTTGCCCTTGTCAAATGTCAGTCTTGTCATCAGACTTGCCCTTGTCAAATGTTGGTCTTGTCATCAGACTTGCCCTTGTCAAATGTTGGTCTTGTCATCAGGCTTGCCCTTGTCAAATGTCAGTCTTGTCATCAGACTTGCCCTTGTCAAATGTTGGTCTTGTCATCAGGCTCGCCATTGTCAAATGTCAGTCTTGTCATCAGACTCACACTTGTCAAATGTTGGTCTTGTCATCAGACTTGTCCTTGTCAAATGTTGGTCTTGTCATCAGGCTTGCCCTTGTCAAATGTCAGTCTTGTCATCAGACTTGCCCTTGTCAAATGTCAGTCTTGTCATCAGACTTGCCCTTGTCAAATGTCAGTCTTGTCATCAGGCTTGCCCTTGTCAAATGTCAGTCTTGTCATCAGACTTGCCCTTGTCAAATGTTGGTCTTGTCATCAGGCTTGCCCTTGTCAAATGTCAGTCTTGTCATCAGGCTTGCCCTTGTCAAATGTTGGTCTTGTCATCAGGCTGGACCTTGTCAAATGTTGGTCTTGTCATCAGGCTCGCCCTTGTCAAATGTTGATCTTGTCATCAGGCTCGCCCTTGTCAAATGTCAGTCTCACCAGGCTTGCCCTTGTCAAATGTCAGTCTTACCAGACTTGCCCTTGTCAAATGTTGGTCTTGTCATCAGGCTTGCCCTTGTCAAACGTTGGTCTTGTCATCAGGCTCGCCCTTGTCAAATGTCAGTCTCACCAGGCTTGCCCTTGTCAAATGTCAGTCTCATCAGACTCGACCTTGTCAAATGTCAATCTCACCAGGCTTGCCCTTGTCAAATGTCAGTCTCATCAGGCTTGCCCTTGTCAAATGTCAATCTCACCAGGCTTGCCCTTGTCAAATGTCAGTCTTGACAGGCTTGCCCTTGTCAAACATTGGTCTCATCAGACTTGCCTTTGTCAAATGTCAATCTCACCAGATTTGCCCTTGCCAAATATCAGTCTCGTCAGGTATGTTCTTGTCAAATCTCGGTTTCATGAGGCTTACACTTGTCAAAAGCTGGTCTCGTATCATGAAACAATTGAAAAACAGTTATAAAGCATCATTTCAGACATTTTGTGACACTTCTACTTCTACAGATGTGTCTGTTTACACTTTTTAAAATTATATTGTTCCTATTGTACCGGTATGTCATTTATACTCTTGATTACTTAAAATATTCATCGACATATTAAAAATCAAATTTACAAGTAAATAACGGGGGACGAAGGCATGCTGCAGCCGGACAGAAGTGGTGAGACCTATGGCCCTGATCAGTACTGGCCCTCTGATCAGGAAAGAGATGGTCAATGCCCGCCCCAGATCCATCAGCCTATACCCCTCCAGTACCAGCATGGGGCGACTTCGGGGAACATGAACATTGCAATTATCCGCGCTTCATGACGAAATTACACAATTTGAATGAGAAACTGGTCTATAAACTCTGCAGAGGCTTTTTAACCAGTCTAAAGTAGTTAAGTTAAGAACAACTGGGATTGGCCCAGCAAGCCACCAGTGAATTTTCACCTGCCAAAAATGAACCATTGGAGGACCTCAAGAGAATGTGACCAATAATGTCAAAAGAAACACTGAATGACACCAACATTGGTGATAAAGCTGGCGTACAACAGAAAATAACACCTCCCCAGGATGTCTAGTGACACAAATAGATAGAAGATGATGATGGTATTCAAAGTGCACAAAATTCAGTCTTGTTTGGTTGCATATATTTGTCTACCCCATTTACAGTTCATTCTACTAGTCATTTTGTTAGCTTCTTTGGCAGCTGGGGGAACCCCCTACCCACTGCCCTTAGCTCAATATTGTCAGTACATCTTGTGCATTTTAATATTTCTCATTTTTTGTATATTATTGAAATGACCTGTCTATAACTTTGAAGCGTGCCACCAGAAATGGGCCTCCATGACCTTGAAGTATGCCACAAGAAATGGGATCTCCGTGACATTGATGTGTGCCACCAAAAATTGGCTGCCAGTGACATTGACGTGTGCCACTAAAAGTGGGCTCTCTGTCACTTTGATGTATGCCACCATTAATGTCTTTTCCTTCATTTTCACAGGAAGAGATCTCTAGGTCGAGCCCTGCTGTGTTGCTCATGCTCAGTGGCATTCACCCCCTCAGTTATTTCCGTAAGCCACTTTTATTTTTAATAGTCATCCTTTGGCCTTGAATTAGTTGTATCTAAATAGCAATGCTTATTGGGGTTAGGGGGAGGTGCTCGCTGTGTGATGGTAGTCTTTTTACATGGTCAAACCATTTTAGTTGATGTCTTTTGACGTAGTCTAATAATGGTATTGTTCCCACCATTCTCCTGATGTCATCGTTTCTGATTCTCTCTCTTATTTTTCATATTTCATTTCTGTTAGGATTTGTCATTTTTCATTTGATGTTAGTGTCTAGTTTTGACATGGTAGCATAGTGTCGGGACGAAAAACATGTTGAATAAAGCTCTTTTGGTAGTTATTGTCACATGCTTGCAATTAAGCATTGGTGTTAATTGTCCAATGATCTAATTTGCCTTATTGCAAATCTACCATTATTAGCCAATAATGATATAGTACGTTCGTCTGCGGACAAGAGCAATACTTATGAAATGTTTTTGTATGGGCAGTCAGTGATCTACTGTGCTATGCCTGGTACTTCAAGTGACAACATTGATCAACCAGTCATTGGACATGTAGCTGATGGAATCTGTTAACAGCTTAGCTTCCTTCTAAGCAAAAATAAAAGCATCTGTTTGTTCATTATTTGAGACATGTAGAAAAACAAATAAGTGCTAGTATCTGGCAGGCATGGTTTCAATTAGATCGACTTCACAAACTTTTCATTTCTTTGTCTGGCTTTTGCCCCTAATACAAAATTGTAAGCAACAAAAAATTTGTCAAATGTTATACACTGTTTTGATTATGTTGCTAAAATATGATGTGCATTTTGATTGTTTTGTTAAAATATGACTGCTTTGACTATTTGTTGCACATGTTTATTTGGAAAGAATTTTATATTTAAAATTCTCAGCTTCAGAGGTGGGGGCGACTGTGACATATTTTATTTTTAGACCCGTGGTCAAGGACTGACATGATGACCCAGTTCTGTGACAGTGATGAAGTGTAGAGGCCAAAGATCAAGCACTAATCTCAGTGAGAATGCACTAGTAGGCTACATTACTATACCCATTTTTTTGTTGTTTCCAATGCCCACAATGAGTAGGTTACTCTTATATGTGCCCTGAAGCCCTGAAAAAGGTGTTAAGTGACGGGTTGCAGTAGCTTTCCTCACATCCCGAGCATGCTGATGAAGGTGGACCGGGATCCTCCCGGTTGTGCTATGCTTGGCCTCATCTACATGTCGCTGACTACCATGGAGATCACATCAAATCTCACCTTGTTAGCCAGACTGTTGTCCTCGACAGCAGCCTGTTTCCAGGACGACCAATGAGGCGGTCAGGTGATGGTCTTTGCCAGTATACCCTGGCTAACATTCTCTGATCAGTGTGTTTTGCCTGACCAGACGTTAGCATCATTGTCTTTCTATACCCATTTAAAATTGATCATTGTGGAGTGTTGTAAGGTAACTGGTTTGACTTCCTCTTTTTACAAGCTTTTTGTTTCAAATTGACACAACGGTTTTCTGTAAGCGTGAACTTCTATTTCTCCTATTTTAACCAACTTCCCCTTAATCTAGAGAGCTGGAATGTTGTACACATCATAATAATCTAGTACATCCTTAGCAGAACGTCACTAATCACAGCCATTTGATAGGAATCTTGATCAATAGTCAGTCTACCCACCTGATTCATGTTTAGTACGTCCTTGATGTCTTGGGTCCATCAATGCCTTGGTCAGCCCCTGCCTTGTTTTCCTGGAACAATGCCCTTGAAAACTGCTTTTTCCAGTCCGTAATGGTGCTTGATGTAACCAAAAAAACCTCAGTTTCCAAGACATAACGTGGTTTATAGGATACTCAGATCTTGCACAATGGCTTTATTTGTTATTTTCTTTACCCTTCTTCTTTGCATTCAGGATCTTTTGGTCATGCTATCTGCAGGCCAGTAACCATGATGAAGTCTGTAGTCTTCACCAGGTCGGAGCGGCTGCCCCACAGCTTTTGTCTCAGCTCCACACCCTCTGGCCAGGTCTGGCATCTCATTTCCCTGTAGATTAGGCATTCTTGTAGAATATGCTCAGGGTTCTGGCATCCTCTTCCACATGGGCACTCATCGGTGTGTGAGATCTTCAGTCGGTACAGATGTTCTAGTAGTCTGCAGTGTCCAGTTCTCAGGCGAAATAAGGTAGTTTGTTGATTTCTTTTGAGTTGGTGAATTGGGTCTGGTGTACTGTTTATGTTTCTGCCTTCTCTCCATTGGTGTATATACTGATTTCTGATGATGTTCTTGATTTCTCTGTATTGTACTCAGTGATTAAATTGTGCCTTTTTGCTGCCATCTTTTGCCAGAGCATCAGCTCGTGATTCTGCAATGGTAGGGTAGCCACTGGAGCGCTATTGCTGGGGATCTCTGGAGTTTTCTCAGTTCTGCTCTGATCTCTGATAACAGTGGTTTGTTGTTTGTTTTTTGTATTGTCTCTAATAGTTCTCTGCAGTTCATGAATACAGCTATTTTTGTTGGAGGTTGCCTTTCTGTTTGAAGTATTCTCAGTGTTCGCAGGAGGGCTATCGATTCTGCTCTGAGGTTTGTGGACAACTTTCCTGTTGGGAGGGCCTCTTCTGTTATATTTCCACTTTTGTGTCTTATGAATATGCCTCCTCTCCCGTTTCGGCCTGCCCCCTCTGCTGAACCATCTGTGTACACCTGTGTCCATTCCTTGGTATTATATTTCTCCTCAATCATTGTTTGTGCTAAAATTTTCAGCTCGTTGGTCTTTTCTTCTTATTCCTGACCCAAAGTATTTTTAGGATTTTTCTGTGCCATTTTGTCTTGAAAGCCCAGATCCTCTTAATATTTGTGTGATGGTCTATGTCTCACATCCGTATATTGCAACAGGGAATACACTTGTTCTGAGGATCTTCAATTGTAATTCTTTGTTAATATTGTGCCACACATTTTGCATACTATTCAGTTTCTGCATCACAATGTCTCCTTATTTCCCTTGCACATTCGTCATCGTTTGTTATCATGGCTGTTTTGTACACAGCTTCTAATAATGTGACATGTTAATCTATCAAATTTAGATGTCTCTTGGGTTGGTCATTCATAAGCATTCACTGAAAAACATAAATTACTTGAATCCTGATATTCAATCAGGTAGCCAAAAGCTGCTTGAATTTTAACCTGTCCTTTGCCTTGGAGTATCATGACGGTCCAAAGGTGTGGTGAAGGTCATCTCTGCATCTCATTGGCGAACAGCCACATGGGCGGTTGTAGTATGTCCACTAGAAAGACACCCTCCTCGCCCATCTATCGTCAGTTATGAGGACCCCATGGCTGGTCCATCTGAACTTTCTTATTGATGCAGAATCAATTGATGCGGAATCCAGTTTTGTCGCCAGTGTTTGTTTTTAGGATATGATCTGTTATGGATATATTTATGACTATTTAATCTCTTTCAGTGATTCAGAGCTTCTCTTCATCTGATTTGCGTAGGCTCCAAACCTCACGCCCCATACACCATTGCTGGAATAACTATGCTATTGAAGGTGTGAGCCCTGACCTTGGCGTCTGTCATCTGGTGGAGTATCGGCTTAATGCACTTGAAGCAGAGCCAACCCGCGCTCTCCTGCGTGAGATCTTCTTATCAATGTTGTGATTGTTATTTATATCCTGGTCTAGGTAGACATGCACATTGACATTTTCGTTGGACTCATCTTCCAATCAGATTTCCTTTGTAGGGCAGAAAGTGTTTGGTATAAATTGAGTCTTTTTATTTATCTTCAGGCTTTATTCAGCTCGTTTAGGCTTTGTTCTGCAATACTGTAGCTGAAGATCACAATTTCATCCGCAAACTGTAGATGTAAGAGCATCTCGCCATCTATGTTGACACCTCGATGCTGCCAGTTTATAGACCAAAAAACTTCTTCAAGAGCAGATGTGAACAGTTTTGGGGAGATGGTATCTCGTTGTCATACGACACGGTGTATAGGTATGGAAAATGGCTTGTGGGAAAAGTGTGATCACAGTTGAGAAGCCCTCGTTTTTCTCCTCTATAGGCTGGGCGTACTGTTTGTAGATACCTTTAATGTTGTTTGTGAATGCCTACAATGAGTAGGTTACTCTTTTGTGCGCCCTGAAAAGGACCTTTTTTTTCCCTAGCTCAACCTTGTCTTCCTTCCCTACCTCTAGCTTTACTTTGTCTTCACTAGCTCTACCTTGTCTTCCTAACCGCAGCTGGTAGGACACCATCTTTGCCGCTCTTTTCTAGACTTAGAACATTGGGGAATGTTATGTTCCAGATTTCTATTTTCTGGTCATTGAACATTGGGAAATGTTGGTTTATATTTTAAATTGCTATTTTCTGGAAAGTGGGGAATGTTACATTCTAGATTAATCTTTTCTAGTCATAGAACATTTGGAAATGTTGGTTTATGTTCTAGATTTATCTTTTCTTGAAAGTGGGGAATGTTACATACTAGATTTCTATTTTCTGGTCATTGAACATTTGGGGAATGTTGGTTTATGTTTGATATGTCATGCTTGAGATATAAGTTCAGGATAGTAGATGGACAATATGTATATTTGGGTACTCGTGCACTTTATTTTCCCTACTAATTATGTGTGTAGTTTTTGTTTCTGGTATACATCAATTATTTCTTGTAATAACTGTTCAATTCTTTAGCTCAATATTACAGACAATATATGGATTAAAAGATCAAGGTCATTGGAAATCACAGAGATGTGGTTCTACCTGCAGTTTGAAAGAAACCCTCACTACCATCCCCCACCTCCTCCTCAATCCCCACTACCACCACCACATAATCGACAGCTAAAATGGCTAATGATGATTTGCACATGGAATGTACTACACAACAGATGTGTATAGACAGTTGTAATGGGAATGCCAACGTTAAAACAGTGTCTGGAGAAAGAGTTGTTAACATCAGGGCATTGGAAAGAGGCATCAACAGAATTGGGCATAGTAAGTTGCGGAGAGATTGCTTACATCAGTCAACATGACACGTGATGATGATGCTGATTCTGTCCATGATGCGTGATTAGCAAAAGAACAAAACTGAGCATGCAGTTTGATATTAAATAAAATGGATTGACCCATACATCAGTGATAGTTAGTAATGTGATCAATAAATGCAGCTATACTCCTAAGTATTGATTGCGGGAGACAGTTTATGTGTGTGATTGAACTTGGTTTATATGTGATTGGCCAATACAAGTGTGCAGGTAGCTCCTATAGCAGATAGTGATGTAGAGGATGGGGTTAGGTTGCCTTAGTTGTAGGAGGTCTCAGTTTTAGTGATGTCAGGTGATTCTTCCCTAGCTCTACCTTGTCTTCCTTCTCTAGCTCTAGCTCATCTTCCCTAGCTCTAGCTCTACCTTATCTTCTCTAGCTTTATCTTATCTTCCCTACCTCTAGCTCTACCTTATCTTCCCTATCTCTAGCTCTACCTTATCTTCCCTACCTCTAGCTCTACCTTATCTTCTCTAGCTCTACCTTATCTTCCCTATCTCTAGCTCTACCTTATCTTTTCTAGCTCTACCTTATCTTCCCAACCTCTAACTCTACCTTATCTTACTTTCCTCTAGCTCTACCTTATCTTACCTTCCTCTAGCTCTACCTTATCTTCCATATCTCTAGCTCTACCTTATCTTCCATATCTCTAGCTCTACCTTATCTTCCCTATCTCTAGCTCTACCTTATCTTCCCTATCTCTAGCTCTACCTTATCTTCCCAACCTCTAGCTCTACCTTATCTTACCTTCCTCTAGCTCTACCTTATCTTCCCAACCTCTAGCTCTACCTTATCTTCCCTAGCTCTACCTTATCTTCCCTATCTCTAGCTCTACCTTATCTTCCCAACCTCTAGCTCTACCTTATCTTCCCTATCTCTAGCTCTACCTTATCTTCCCTATCTCTAGCTCTACCTTATCTTCCCAACCTCTAGCTCTACCTTATCTTACCTTCCTCTAGCTCTACCTTATCTTCCCAACCTCTAGCTCTACCTTATCTTCCCTAGCTCTACCTTATCTTCCCTATCTCTAGCTCTACCTTATCTTCCCAACCTCTAGCTCTACCTTATCTTCCCTATCTCTAGCTCTACCTTATCTTCCCAACCTCTAGCTCTACCTTATCTTCCCTATCTCTAGCTCTACTTTATCTTCCCAACCTCTAGCTCTACATTATCTTCCCAACCTCTAGCTCTACATTATCTTACCTTCCTCTAGCTCTACCTTATCTTCCCTATCTCTAGCTCTACCTTATCTTCCCTAGCTCTACCTTATCTTCCCTATCTCTAGCTCTACCTTATCTTCCCAACCTCTAGCTCTACATTATCTTCCCAACCTCTAGCTCTACATTATCTTACCTTCCTCTAGCTCTACATTATCTTCCCAATCTCTAGCTCTACCTTATCTTACCTTCCTCTAGCTCTACATTATCTTCCCAATCTCTAGCTCTACCTTATCTTACCTTCCTCTAGCTCTACATTATCTTCCCAACCTCTAGCTCTACATTATCTTACCTACCTCTAGCTCTACCTTATCTTCCCTATCTCTAGCTCTACCTTATCTTCCCAACCTGTAGCTCTACCTTATCTTCCCTAGCTCTACCTTATCTTCTCTATCTCTAGGTCTATCTTCCCTATCTCTAGCTCTACCTTATGTTCTCTAGTTTTACCTTGTCTCCCCCCATCTAACAGAGCTAGGTGACCAACTCAGTAACGTGTAATGCGTGTCTGTTCTGAAGCAAGAGCTCTCATCCCTATGCCGTCACGATGCACTGGTTATATATGTCTGGTTGTGCTGTTCTTCTTATCTACAGATGGCCGGAAGTAGAACAATGGATGACGGTAGAGTGCATCATTAAGGCATTCATTCATTCATTGATTGCTTGTGCATCAAGAACTGACAGAGAATGTGTATCGATTAAACATGAGTAGCTTTACTTAAGTAAAGTCAATCGCTGGTCTCTATATTATTATTGTATGTTTAGTTGGCCCAATTTGCAGATACGTCATCTCCCTTTGTTGTGTTGATATGCATAGACTACGTATGTTCAAGTTTTGGCCAACTATTTTCGCTTCTGTCGAGACTTGCACATTGCTGTCAATCCTGTCAACATGTTTTGGTGAATATCTCTTGCTTCGCCCCTCCTCATGACGCCGAGACTACAATCCTGTCAACGTGTTTTGGTGATTATCTCTTGCTTCGCCCCTCCTCATGACGCCGAGACTACAATCCTGTCAACATGTTTTGGTGACTATCTATTGCTCCCTTCCCCCCCCCCCCCTCATGACGCCGAGACTACAATCCTGTCAACATGTTTTGGTGACTATCTCTTGCTTCGCCCCTCCCCATGACGCCGAGACTACAATCCTGTCAACATGTTTTGGGGACTATCTCTTGCTTCGCCCCTCCTCATGACGCCGAGACTACAATCCTGTCAACATGTTTTGGTGACTATCTCTTGCTTCGCCCCTCCTCATGACGCCGAGACTACAATCCTGTCAACATGTTTTGGTGACTATCTCTTGCCTCGCCCCTCCTCATGACGCTGAGATTACAATCCTGTTACTACAGGCGACAGATGCCCCTAATGAGTAACGTTACAATTTTGTGTGCCCTGAAAAGGACGTTATGTGGCTGGTTACAGTAGCTTTCCTTACATCCCGAGCACGCTGATGAAGACGGAACAGGGTCCTCCAGGCAGCTGTACTCTGCTTGGCATCATCTGCGTGTCACTCACTACTACGGGGATCACGTCGATGCTTCACCTCGTTAGCCAGGGTGCCATGAAGATAATTCAATGGAGAACTGCGTAGAAGTGAAGGTGTGGGATCTTGTCCAGTATATATTACCTGACCCTACATGGCCGATCAGTATGTTTTACCAGACCAGACGTTAGTCTGCTCTCTCCTGACTAACATGCCCGTTCAGTATGTTTTACCAGACCAGACGTTAGTCTCCTCTCCCCTGACCAGATGTTAGTCTCCTAACATGCCCGATCAGTATGTTTTGTCTGACCAGACATTAGTCTCCTCTGACCTGATGTTAGTCTCCTAACATGCCCGATCAGTATGTTTTGTCTGACCAGACATTAGTCTCCTCTCCCCTGACCAAACATTAGTCTCCTAACATGCCCGATCAGTATGTTTTGTCTGACCAGACATTAGTCTCCTCTCCCCTGACCAGACATTAGTCTCCTCTCCCCTGACCAGACATTAGTCTCCTCTCCCCTGACCAGACATTAGTCTCCTCTCCCCTGACCAGACATTAGTCTCCTCTCCCCTGGCCAGACATTAGTTTCCTCTCCCCTGACCAGACATTAGTCTCCTCTCCCCTGACCAGACATTAGTCTCCTCTCCCCTGACTAGACATTAGTCTCCTCTCCCCTGACCAGACATTAGTCTCCTCTCCCCTGACCAGACATTAGTCTCCTCTCCCCTGACCAGACATTAGTCTCCTCTCCCCTGACCAGACATTAGTCTCCTCTCCCCTGACCAGACATTAGTCTCCTCTCCCCTGACCAGACATTAGTCTCCTCTCCCCTGGCCAGACATTAGTCTCCTCTCCCCTGACCAGATGATAGAAGGTCAAATAAAATTATAGCACCAACAATTATCTAGTACATGTACAACAAGGAGTGAAGAGGAGGCACAGATGTACATATATTTCAAAGCCGAAATAGAAATGTGCCATCCAACCCTCCGCAGCCCCCAAAAGTCGACGTAAATTCTATGAACATGTTGAGCTTTTGTGCTCACTTCAAGTTTTGCCATTTTTTCTGTGAGTTCACGAATGATAGCTGATTATACATAGTGTGGTTTCAACGACTGAAATGATTGTTTCTTGGTACATGCAATAAAACACAAGTGATACTGGTTCATGCTTGTTTGCAAGTTTCTATTTTGTTGTTTGCCACGAGCAGATTGAAGATATAGGTTTGAGGTGCGTGGAGTGGTCTCTCTTTATTTGGGATAACAATATAATAGTACTATAATAATCAGTCAATTGTTTCCCAAACTTGAACGCTATCTTCGGTGCTATCAATCTTGTAGTGTTCATGATAATACTATCAATAATCTATAAATAATGACATACATTTTAGATGATAATGAAATGGAAATAATGATGGACGTTTTACATGACAGTGAAAGGGGAACAAATGACGGACGAACATTGTAGATGATAATGAAATGAAGAAAAAGACGTCAGCTGACTGCTAGTGTTAAGGCCGGCGAACGAGAGATGTCAAGACTCTTCTACACCCCCACGATGTGATCCTGAATAACAGGCTGTAACAGAACAGACTGGCTAAGGAGAAGGGGGAAGGCTAACCCAGTACTCAAAAGTGCTGCTGAAGTCGGATGTGTCGGACCAAATGGTGCAAATATCGCAGTCAAGCTGCAAACTACGACACAGCGCATTCCGTTTTCTCAACAACATCCTGCTATCTGCAACGCTTTTTCGGGACTTGGTAGCGGGAGATTGAGAACGAAGAAGAAGAAGAATATCTGTATTACGCCTTCTGTCTTCTGCAAACAATACTTGCCAGGTATTTGAGCTCTTGGACCTGTTGAAATTAGCCATTGTTTACACTCATGTTGTTCTACTAATCCTAAGTTTCCGTCTTTGATGTGCTAATCTTCATATATCTGTCCCATGTTCTGTCAAGTGCATTATTTGATTTTAGTCTATTTCGTCTGTTTGTATTGGATTTGACCGTCCGTAAAGAGTAATTTGGGTACTGAATTGGGTTCTTCGCCTTGTGTGATTCCATTTGGCTGATGTTCTGTTGTATTGTCGTCCAAGTAAATGTTGAACAGCAATAGTAAAAGTACACATCACTGTCGTTCTCCTGTGGATATTTCTAAAGCACCCGATGGCAGTGAGGTATTATTATAACATTCAAATGGTACAATATTCTCACATGAACTAATAGTTGTCCGTGTATTTCATAGTTTATTAGCTTACCGTCCACATATGGGGGGGGGGGGGGGGGGGTTATCACAAGCTCGTCTCGATGCATACTGGTTCTTTCTTGTACTTCTTCGTCATCGTTCATTATCACACTCCGGCTACCAAGCCCAGAACGTTATCAAACTCCGGCTACCAAGCCCAGAACGTTATCAAACTCCGGCTACCAAGCTCAGAACGTTATCACACTCCCGCTACCAAGCCCTGAACGTTATCAAACTCCCGCTACCAAGCCCTGAACGTTATCAAACTCCCGCTACCAAGCCCTGAACGTTATCAAACTCCCGCTACCAAGCCCTGAACGTTATCAAACTCCCGCTACCAAGCCCTGAACGTTATCAAACTCTCGCTACCAAGCCCTGAACGTTATGAAACTCCCGCTACCACAGTATGTTGTCCGGAGAACGGATTGCATTATATCACAGTTTACAGCTTGACTGCGATATTTGCACCTTTCAGTCCGACACATCTGACTTCATCATGTCATTTTTGGGTACTGGGTTAACCTTCTCTTTTTTATTCCGTTTCCTTAGCCAGTCTGTCCTGTTGCAACAGTTATCTAGGATCACCACGTGGGTGGAGAAGGGCCTTGGTAACTCTGGGTCACTGGCCCTGACTCTAGCAGTTAACTTTGGGTCACTGACAGCTACAGCTCACCATCTTGATCCCAGACTCGTTTTTATGTCGTAAATCCATCTGCCGTGTGGCCTCAGTCGTGCCCGGTAGCCTCTTGCGTCGTAAACCATGCCTGGAAGTTCAGCAAAGTGTATTCTTATGAGATGACCGAACCAAAAAAATCTGGAAATGAATTCAGCCCAAGAAAAAGCTTCTTTCATTATTTTCAAATATCATCATTTCCCAATGTATCTGCTGGTGATATTGAAATAAAATAGGCCATTTCACACGTAGAAGTTCTACTCTAACGCGCGTTGGACAAATACCATGTCAAATTGAGTTGGTATAAATATGCTGTTACCAAATGCGGCTTTGTCACCAAGCTAATGTTCGTCTTTAAGTAGAGGCGACAGTTAATAATCCACAAGAAATGCTTTCTGACATCTAGTACCGATTTACCTATCAAGCCTATAATCATTATGCAGCCTGCCCTTTGCAAAACGTCGTTCTCATGACTATGGATCTAGAAGACTCGATCTTTGACCAGCTCTCCCGCCTCTGCCATTGTTACCCCCCAGAGCCTCTTTAATGTACCTTGTCAATCTTCTCCTTGGCACGTCTCTGACCCCTTTTGCAAAGTACTACACTCTCCAGTATCATTCTATCTAGGCCGTTGTGGCGTTTGACGTCGACTAAGTATGCTAATTTCCTAGACGTACTTTTGTTTACGAGCCAGTTTAGTTCTATGTTGAGCTCCTGTGGGATTTCAGTTATTTTATTATTTAGTATTTTAGGAACAAAATATATTCATACATACCGACAAGATTAAGACAATGAGCACTGAACAAACTAAAACCAGACCTAACGTTATCCTTAAAAAACATAAATGTTCAGAACGTCACGACTTTTGAAAAGCTAGGCTCGACTATAAGCAACAACGGAGATTTCCGATGAGAAATAAAGATAAGAATGGACATATCATTACAGAGGTTAATTTAAATTAAAAACATATCGCAGAACACTAATACAATGACAAAAATCACAAATAGAGATCCGGAAGACTTGCATCGTTCCAGTGGCAACGTATGACTGTGAGACATGATCTGCCACACAAACTCTCCGGAAGAACATTGCGTCATTTGAGCTAACATGCTACAGGGGCCTACCATCTGTCCAGAAAATACTGCACCGATACTTGAAAATATGGGTCAGCTTAAGAGCAATATTGTTGACATTTATGTTGGGTTGCCCAGATGTTCAACCAGTCCCCCGTTGTCTCTGTCTTCGATGCGATAGTTCGCATATTGTTTTTCACAAGTTGCCCATGTCAGGTGATTTTACATCCCAGTTTCATCTTCGTCTTCGTCTAGGAGGCTCGGATCATCAGCAAAGAGCAACTCGTGTACTGAAGTAGGTTCTATTTCATATAAGAAGCCATACCACCTTGCTGAAGACCATGCTGGAGAGTAATGTAGGTTTTATTTCATACAAGAAGCCATACCACCTTGCTGAAGACCATGCTGGAGAGTAAGGTAGGTTTTATTTCATATAAGAAGCCATACCACCTTGCTGAAGACCATGTTGGAGAGTAAGGTAGGTTCTATTTCATATAAGAAACCATACCTCCTTGTTGAAGACCATCGTCCAAGAGGCAGACAACGTTGTAAATAGACGGGTAACATAAAAAGATAAGACTAATATCAAGCCTGCCAGATTGCACGATTACGGCAAAAGAGAGTACGCTGGAGATCCATTGCAGTCGACCTTCGATGCGAAGATGGCACTTCAACTGAACTGAACCATTTCTCATTTTGCAATTGTAGTGGCTTTTGCTGTGATTTTATCCAGGTACATCTAGGAGCGCACTCTTGTACTGACCTGAAAAACATCATTGGCATTATCAATTGTTCTTATAATGATTGTATTCTTGCCATACAGCTCTCTCACATTATCAAGTAGCTGACCTTTAATATCGTTACATTTGTTTCTACTTTCTTCATCAAAAACATTTTCCTGATTAAAATAACAGTAATATTAAGGTGTTGAATACAATTCAACTGTTCTTTCGCTTAACTATGTTAATGTCGTATTCTCTGTTCACGTATTTTCACATAAATATTCCTTATATGACCTAGTAGCGATACGCCTATGCACGTATCTGTCTATTTTACTGCCCTTTTTTTGTCTATGAGGGCGATCTGAAAAATGTTACCTCCATCGTCATAACTATGACAACGGCTCTCAGCGTCACGTGACACCAATGTAAAAATAAGCGACTATATGGGCGTGTAGTGGCATCGGCTTGAAATATAACGTGTGCGCACAGCAGACAATAACATGGCAGCCTGTATGGATATACGGTTGAAGAATTTGTGCTCTGATTGAATTCCTGACATCGGAAGGTTGTGTGCCCATCGACATGCATCGAAGAATGACTGCGGTAATATGGGGACGTATTTGTCGATGTCAGTACTTCAGAAGATAAGCATGGACTGTAAGAGGCTACAATCCCACCACGACAAAGCTCCACGACAAGGCTCATAGTGGACGACCAATCACAACTGAAGATGCACATCACCAGCTCACGTGGACAAACCGATGTGTGCCTACCGCCGTGTCAAGCAGACAGATACCGCCGCAATGCTTATGGTTTCCATTGAGCGAGTATATCACATTATCCATGCCCTGCTTGGGTATAGGACAGCGTGTGCGTGGTGGATCCCTCGGGTCTAAGACATCGTGCGCGTTGTGGATCCCCCGCATGCTGACACCGGATGTGAAACAGCTCCGACAGCAGGTGTTGTCAGGAACTTCTGACGCAATATGAACAGGAAGGCGCTGCATTTATCCCCGAATTGTCATTAGCTACGAGTCAAGGGAACATGATTATGACCCAGAAAACAAGTGCCAGCCTATAGAGTACAGACATAAGAACTCACCGACCCCAAATTAATTGAGCTGTGCCTACCTGGTTTCGGTAGAGGATGTTTGATTTTTTCCACAATAGATGCAACACTTTGTCCGACGTTGGCGTTTGTGTGTAAGCAAAGATGTTGACTATATTCAAAATAATGATATTTTACCTACATGACTTTCAAAGCTTTAAGATAATGCATAGCTCAGGTATAAATCTTGCATATCAAGGAACTTTTCTCCTCAAAGGCAAAACTTTTAAAATAGTCCTCGTAGATTATTATTATTCATATTATTTGTTTTGGACAAATGGAAAACAGAACATACTGGCTACACAAAAAATGATGCCTACTACCAGTTGAACAGATGAGAGCAGGTCGTGGTCTTCAGACTCCGCACAGGCCACAATAGACTGAGGTACCACCTATTCAATAAACTGAAGATAGGTGGCACTGACGAATGCACCTGTGGTACAGGGAAAATGACCGCTGAACATCTGCTGCAAAATTGCCCTACATACGAGGACCAGAGAAAGCACATGTGGCCATCACCAGTGGCAACACTGGACAAGCTCTATGGCAGTGTCGACAGCCTCAGGATGACAGCTGCTTTCTTCGAACAAATTCAAGTTGACGTCTGACAGCGTACGAAGAAGAAGAAGAAGATATTATTTGTTTATTAATGAGCTCATTTAGACATTGCTCAGCTTCCTTGATGCTGTGACAGATGATACCTATGCCATCCACAAACCAGATTCAATTGAGCATTTCTCTATCGTATCAATGTAGTGTGCGGCAATCTCACGAAGGTTGGTCGCGGGGTGGCTCAGCTTCAACCTCATCAAGACAGCACTTTAACAGATGAAAAACAACAAAGCGAGATATCACACCTTCAATAGCCTGGTCATTCCAGCCATGGTATTTTGTTGCGAGGTGTGGGGCCTACTAACAAGTGACACGGCACGGCTCCAAGCTACTCAACGAGCGATGGACCGTAGAACACTGTCACTTTCACTACGAGACCACATCCGCAATACCGCCATCAGGAGTCAAACCTGCTTCAATGACGTCTAGGATACGGCGTTGATAAGAAAGTACAGCCACGTGGTACGCACGCCTGACAATAGCTGGACACGTCAAGTGACGTCATGGTGGCCTTACACCTATAATCTTAGTCCCAGGCGTCCACCAATGAGATTCAGAGATGGTCCTCTACAGAACCTTGATCTGGCATGCTACTTAAGGAAAAAGACAGATGAGTTTAGACGAGATTTGTCTACCTGGCATAGAGTACAAAATGTGCCCGAATGAACATCAGTATTACAGTAATGTTATTGTCGTTACTTGACAATCGCCTGGTACTAATCTTTATGTCAACGATGTAAATATTGTCTGTAGCTACATTCATGTCTTCCTACAAGCTTGAATTGCTTCAGGTATGCTGCCATATCTGATGACTTATTTCTACCCTGAAGCTGTCCTTACCAACACCCTCCGTCGTGACATCTCTATATCTCGTGCTAACGGCCTCCAGCGTGACATCCCTATCTCTCATCCTAACGCCCTCCAGCGTGAAATGCCTATCTCTCCCACCAACACCCTCCGTTCGTGACATCTCTATATCTCATACTAACGGCCTCCAGCGTGACATCCCTATCTCTCATCATAACGGCCTCCAGCGTGACATCCCTATCTCTCCTCCTAACGCCCTCCAGCGTGACATGCCTATCTCTCCCACCAACACCCTCCGTTCGTGACATCTCTATATCTCGTACTAACGGCCTCCATCGTGACATCCCTATCTCTCGTACTAACTAACACATTTCAGCGTTGCATCCCTATCTTTTGTACTAAAGCCCTCATCCCTTCCCACAAGCCTCCATCTGACATTGTTTCACGATGTCTTGTATTTTATCTTCACAGGATATTGATCTGTGAGATGTACCATCATCCCTATCATTAGTTCCGATCCTTTGGGAGCCTACATACGTGATAGAAAGTTTCGTGACCTGTTGGTCTGAAGCCGACTCAAAACTCACTTCACGAACAGCCACGACACTGATTTGTCTGACAAAAAAACGTGGTTTCACAACTGGCCTTGTGTTGGTCCAGACACGTTCGGTGATCTTACGAAAACCAGTTTTTGAGATCAAAGAAGGTTTCGCCTGCAAGTCATACAGCAAACTAATCCATGCTAATATTTGCAACCACGCCACAAAATGAAATCATCTATAAGATTTGCACCCCCTTTCATGTATATCTCAGCGACATTTCTAATTGCCTATGCCTCCCGGTCCCAAACCATTTCAATTGTATCGGAAACCAGGAAAGGTTTATTCTAGAATCACCGATATCGTCTCTTGCTACATCGGCTAGAGGCTCAAGAAAGAGTTAAACTTCCTTAACCCTTATGATTTTCATACAATCCGTGCCTTACTACAGGCACATTCCTTTCTATCTAGCTCTCTCCACTTGTTCTTTTCCCTTTTTCGGCTGCTCTGTGTGTATATGTGTGTGTATATGTGTGTGTATATATATATAAACACACACACACACACATTATGTTCGTTATGACAAATAGTCAATAAATCAATTAATCAATCAATCAATCAATCAGAGAACGGTTATTTACAAAATTACTTGGTAAAGTTTGTGATATAGAAGTCAAAAGAAGGCTGTGAAGTCAAATTACATAAAAATGTGGATCTGCTATAGTGCACAAGTTATTGAGGCATAATATTATTATAAATGTTGTCAGTAGTTGGTATAATGCGCTCGATGGTGTTGGGACGTCGTGGTATCAGCGTCAAGACCAAACTCAAAATCTACCGTACCACCATCATTCCAACCTAATTCAACGCCTGCGGAAACTGGAATGTATACTCTGGACATGCAAGGAGGTTTAACGCCTGAGGCGAATATTCCACATCCGATGGCAAGATCGTGTCACTGGCATCGAGGTTCTCTGACATGCCCAACATCCATGAACTGCGAGGAAAAGCATGACTAGTATGGGCCGAATACCTCGACTGTATGTCGTCGAACGGCTCCAACAGAAGCTCCTCCACGGCGAGCCGAGAGAGGGATGACGCGAGAGAGGGCGCCCATAGAAACGTTTTAAAGATTGTCTGGGGAACTCACTGAAAAGTTTCCAGATAGACATCGACACCTGGGAATGTCTTGCGCAAAACAGAGTCGATGTCAAAGCCGATGTAGCTAGCAGCGTAGACGAGCGTGTTGACAAAGAGCAGAGCAGACGCGAGACCCGGAAATCTCAAACAGCGGGAACACCATCACTTTCTACTGACCTCGTGTGCTCGTTATGCAGCAGATTTTTTCGTGCCTGCATTGGCCTGTTTAGCCACATGCGCACCCACAGGAAAAGCTGTGACAATGATGATGTCGGCGGTCCTCATCGACAACGATGGATAGCTGTTATTATTATCAGTTGTTATATGTTCTTGTACATTGAAAATAACAATCTTTGCTACTTGTGCGTTTATTCACCCACGGATTATAAAAGGTCAAATTTAGTAGAATGTAGCCACGCGAAGCACCATACTTTTCAATTCGCGCGTCTTCAATTCGCGCGGTAAACCTATGTCCATGTCATTCTCAGATCTAACACCGCACACGGAAGATGGATTTATTGCAGTTGTTACACTTGACACGCAAGAAAATAAATTGTGTGCAGTTTTTGCAGGAAAAACGAATTATACACACCGTCCGACTGTGTGCTAAAAATCATGTTATGACTTTGTCTCTCACAGTTCGCCAAGATCGTTAGAGATGTCGCAGGACATTCCTGTTCGTTCTGGCACATGGTTAGATGGCACATAACCTTGACCATAACCATAACCAAAACGGAACACACAGACACATGATAGATTCCTACATGTGTGAGTTTCTGTGGCGACATCGGAATAAAGTCCGTCAGTTAGACCCGTTCGACAATATTCTGCAGGACATCACAGAATTTTGGCCTCCTGTAGCTAGGCACTTATAATTATTTTTGTACGGAAACCCGCGTGGTCATTGAATGGTATAACATTTCAGAATGGGTGAATTAGCCAATCTTTAATTCAAAAGAGGCGGCAAAAGAGGAAACACTAATTTGTTACTCATGTCAAATTTAACTTTTTGCAGACATGGTTTTTAATTGAAAACAACACACTTCCTCTAAGTTTCCCTATTTTCCATCTCTTAATTAACACACACACGCAAAAACGCACGCACGAGCAGACACACATACACACACTTATATATATATATATATATATATATATATATATATATATATATATATATATATATATATATATATATATATATTTATATATATATAAATAATAATAGCTGTCCATCGTTGTCGATGAGGACCGCCGACATCATCCTTGTCACAGATTTCCCTGTTGGGTGTGGGTGCGCATGTGGCTGAACAGGCCAATGCGAGCCCGAAAACATCTGCTACATATCGGGCACAAGAGGTTTGTAGAAGGGGATGGTGTTCCCGCTGCTCGGGATTTCACAACACGGTCGTCTTCACCGGCAGCTACACCCGATTTGACTGCGCTTCTCCAGTCAGATCTGTTTTGCGCAAGACATTCCCAGGTGTCGATGTCTATCTGGAAACTTTTTAGTGAGTCCTTCAGACCGTCTTTAAAACGTTTCTTTGGGCGCCCTCTCTCGCGCCATCCCTCTCTCAGCTCGCCGTAGAGAAGCTTCTCTGGGAGCCGCTCGTCTGACATACGGACGAGGTGTCCGGCCCATCCTAGTCGTGCTTTTTCTAGTAGTGCATGGATGCTGGGCATGTTAGCCCTCGAGAGAACCTCGATGTCAGTGACACGATCTTGCCATCGGATGTGGAATATTCGCCTCAGGCAACCTGTGTGGAAGTGGTTTAACCTCCTTGCATGTCCAGAGTATACAGTCCAGCTTTCGCAAGCGTATAGTAGGGTTGGAATGATGGCTGCACGGTAGACTTTGAGTTTGGTCTTGACGCTGATGCCACGACGTGCCCAGACCATCGAGCGCATTCTACCATATAGCATCATCGTCATGTAGCATGTTTTTCATAGATCGTCGTTCGTATCATAGTCTGTCTGAAAGAAACTCTTTCCCTTGCCAAAGCTCCAGCCTCCGCTACAGTCATACCCAAGCATTCCTGGATATCTTAGTACCATCTTCATTTTGGTCTGCCCCTGCCTCATTTGCCCGGTACCATACCTTCCATCACCGTTCTCTCCATACCGTTGTGTCTCTTGATGTGACCAAAGTATTTCAATTTTCTGGCTAAAATGGAATTTATAAACCAGTTCTCATCTATGTTCAGTTCTTGTTGAATGTCTAATTATCTTTTTCTCCGTCCAGGGTATTCTGAGGATCTTCAGCAACATTTTCACTCGAAGGATTTTATCCTTTTTCTAGACATTTTGGTAATAGTCCATGATTCGCAGCCCTATGTTGCCACAGGAAAAACACAGGTTGTCAAGACTTTCAATTTGGAGGTTTTTTTTGTTTGGTGTTCTGCCATAATTTCTGCTAAAAAACGTATAACAGAACTCTGCTCCTTTTTGGTGCATGTCATAGTGGGGCAGCCATCTTGTAGCTGCAATTATGGTGCCATGTTGTTCGTCTACGCCGTGATGGCACGTGCAGAAACTGCTTGACGTTCTTATCAACCGCATCAACAAGTTACAACACACAGGCATAGTTTTTTTTAAATTTCTGTCTCACTTTTAAGGTTTTTATTTGAAGCTTCTTGTAAATATGTGTGTGTATATTTATTTGTGTATGATGTGTGTATTACATTTTTTTTAAACAACTAAATTAAACACGAATTTGAAGACCATTTATTGTTGCATTCGCGTTGTCCCTTGGTCTGCTATATCAGCGCCATTCGCAAAATGTCTTCTTTATTCGCAAAACGTCTCTTTCCAAAGTGCACCAGAAAGCTGGAAAATTCCCTGAGTTAAGTAAGCGCTGCAAAGTGAATGTTCAGCAGGTTCAAGACGTTGCCAATCTAGTTGTTCAATTTTCTCCTGGGTTAATCGAGCCGCATGTGGTCTGGTATTGTCATGATGGAGCAGTATTGCTCTAATCAGATTGGATGGTCTATTAGAATTGCATCCCGAAACATCAACAGAGCTTGCCAATACGAAACAGCATTCACAGTGTCATCTTTCTTATAGATATAGGCCTATTCAGTTCATGATCAAACCCACTTTCTTGAGATTCAATCGATCAAACATTGTGCTGTAGGCTAAACCATGCAAACATCCTTTTGCAGATGTTGCACTGTCTATAGTTAATCGCCTGTCAGCTCAAATCATCTACCCACCACACAATTGCTTCGCATGCAATTTGAACAGGGCGACCACGGCGGGCTACAGCAGCAAACATTTTTTTTTTTAACGTCCTTGAAAAATTGTACCGATCCAGTTACGACCCGATTTACGCTACAAACACTTCTCATCGTAGACAGGAAGCATTTCCTTACAAATATTTTTTTGCAGAAAATCTATTTGCCTAAAAAAAAACAACCACGCACAACAGTCCGGTGTTCTTTGATTGTACACTCTGTGAGCATGGGCGTCATTTTGTATTTGAGCTGCGCACGTGCACATGACGCATCTGCTACCTACAGCTGGATGTTGTTGCCACCTAATGACACCTTTACAAACTGCTAACTACATTTTCAGCTGTTCCGTATCAGTGTGACCTACTTATTGACTTGTGTGTTAATATATACAAGTTTTGACATGTTTTACTTTTTAGCAGATTTTGATAGAACGCGTTAAAAAAAGATGTCGCTTCCAGGCAGATCGGTTTCGTGCTGTGCAGTAAAAGGTTAATTGACAAAAATAATTGAGTACATCACTTTCGTCGTAGAGTAAAAAAAAAATATTTTTTGTGTGCTGAAGTTATTCCTATTAGTTTCGCCACATTGAAATTGTTGTCAATTGTTTAAGGTATCGGGGTGGACGGTGGAGAGAGGGGAGGGTATGGTTTTGAATAGCTAACCGGGGGGGGGGGGGAGGGGGGAGGTCATTCCCAACCCATTTCTGTCATTGCTAGTTGTATTTATTTCTTAAACCTGTATTTTGTCTCTATGTAGTGAATTCTCTTCGATTATACACATCTTATTTTGCATGTGCCTGTGGGTTTTGTACAGAAGATCCGAATCATCGGCAAAGTCGAGATGAGCAAGTTGTCTCGTCAAAGAAAAGTCAGAATAGTATTTATAGGAAATCGATGGAAATTTCTTAAAAAAACGACATTTCCTCCTTAATTGTGGCAACACACGTCATTGTCAACCGTAGGTCGCTTTCTTTGTGTTTAATTGAGGTCGCTTTCTTTGTGTTTAATTCAGGTCGCTTTCTTTGTGTTTAATTGAGGTCGCTTTCTTTGTGTTTAATTGAGGTCGCTTTCTTTGTGTTTAATTGAGGTCGCTTTCTTTGTGTTTAATTGAGGTCGCTTTCTTTGTGTTTAATTGAGGTCGCTTTCTTTGTGTTTAATTGAGGTCGCTTTCTTTGTGTTTAATTCAGGTCGCTTTCTTTGTGTTTAATTGAGGTCGCTTTAGCCAATGAGAAACCCGGGTGCTTGCAGCATGGGATTTTAGATACAAGATTACATTAATACCGTTCGTTGGTATACGTGTTTTGACATAGAGGAAAATGCTTGAAAGGAATAATAAAATACCATGTTTTAATATTCTTACTACATATGCTAACCGTTTACGGGTAGCAGAGTCTATAAATGTGTTTTTTATTGTGTCATTTTCTACTTCGTTTTCCCACTTTGTTGTACACTGTTTGTGTTTTGTGTTCTTGCCTTTTAGATCTGTAGATATAAATATAAATAACATCGCAGAAAATATACCAAGAAGAGTCCTCAGCTCCATGTTTGCAGACGATCTGGCTATGTGGACCTCTGAAAAGAAACTCACCATAGCAAGTAATTGGATGCAGCAGGCCCTAACATCGCTGGAGGAGTGGGCGAACTCATGGCTGGTCAAAATAAATGTGGAAAAAATAACATGTACGATATTCTCGCTTTCAAACAAACCATAAAACACCAAAATAAGTCTTAACAGCAAATATCTGCGGCCAAACGACAACCCAAACTACTTGGGAGTCACATTTGATCGGCGCATGACATGAAAAAGTCAGATCGAGAGAAACCGAATGAGAGCCAGAGAAAGAATGGCAATCATGAAGAAACTTGCTGGCACAGGCTGGAGAGCAGATGAAAGTATACTAAAGAAACTGTACACTGGAAGTTTGAGACCAGTTCTCGAGTATGGCATTGCGGCATGGACAACAGCAGCAAAAGCGAACTTTAACAAAATTAGCAAACTCCAAAACCAAGCCATGAGAGTTATAACAGGAGGCATGAAGTCAACGCCAATTGTAGAGCTGGAAAAGATTACAAATCTGCAATCCATGACCGATAGAAGAGACTGCAAAACCCAGCAGCAAGCAGAAAAACACAGAAGACTGACTGACCATCCAATGTATAAGAGACTAAATAATTTTGGAAATGGGAAACTAAAGCGGAGAAACTTTGCAGAAATAGCCAAAGCAAAGATGAACGAAGACCCTATGAACGCATTAACAACACCAAAGCCCATCCCTACTGTACGCAAACCTACCAGGAGGCAGCATATATTTCCAGAGGTGGCAGAAAATATACCAGGTATTGGAAACAAGAACAGCCAGACTGAAAAAGAGAGAAGAGGTACATAACGAAAAACTACCCAAGCATGGACTGGACCCATGCATACACCGACGGTTCTGTAACAAACACAACACAGAACGGAGGGGCAGGGGTATTCCTGAGCCTACCAAGTGGTAGAAAAATTACACTATCAGTGGCAACTGGAAAAAACTCAAGCAATTTCAGAGCGGAGGCAGAGGCACTGAGGGCTGCAGTAGAAGAAATGGTGACATGCAAAAGAAATTAAAGCCATATAGTCCTGCTTACAGATACCCTAGCCGTAGTAACAGCACTAAAAAGTCAGAAAAATACTGAACTCAATGATTTAAGAGCAGTACTCTGTCAACTATGCCAGCAGTCTGCACCAAAAAGAATAGAGGTACAGTGGGTTCAATCCCACTGCAACATCCAAGGCAACAAGGAGGCAGACAGACTGGCAAAAGAAGGTGCAAGACTACCACAACTAGATATTAGTGTGACATACGAAGCGTCAAAAAGGCTTATTAGAGCTAGATACATGACCAAATGGGAAACAGAACATACTGGCTACACAAAAAATGATGCCTATTACCAGTTGAACAGAAGAGAGCAGGTCGTGGTCTTCAGACTTCGCACAGGCCACAATAGACTGAGGTACCACCTATTCAATAAATTTAAGATAGGTGGCACTGACGAATGCATGTGCGGTACTGGGAAAATGACCACTGAACATCTGCTGCAAAACTGCCCGACATACGAGGATCAGAGAAAGCAGATGTGGCCATCACCAGTGGCAACACTAGACAAGCTCTATGGCAGTGTCGACAGCCTCAGGATGACCGCTGCTTGTTTCGAAAAAAATAAAGGTTGACGTCTGACAGCGTACGAAGAAGAAGATCTGTAGAGCATGGATACCACATGCATATTTGCAGAGGGAGTCTACTACTGTCAGTTCTAAGAATATGCACGATGTATGTCAATATTATTTTTCTAATGAGTGATGAAACATATTGTTGATTGGTGACTTCTCTAATGGTTCTGTTGGTTATGAATTACTCCCAGTCAATGCTCATTTTCCTTTCCAGAAAGGCGAAACTGTCAACTGTTTGTAATATATCTGTATGCAAAAGGTAATAGCAGGTTTGTTGGGAAAATGCATAACCTTCGTCCTGGAACGCGTGATTTTGAGTCACATTTGTTCTGATAGGCGACACAGTCGATCCAACCTGTATTGCGCTCTTTCAGGAGTGGAACTCAAGATGCCAGGTCATTTGTGAAATCAAGGCCATCTAGAATCGTACTATCATCCATCGCAGGTCAACATGTTCGACCGGTGCATCATTTTTCACAACCCAATCCATAAATATGCCAAATAGCAGAAGTGATATAATACAGCCTCCAGTTTTTATTCGAAGCCAATCAGTTTTTATCGTAGTGATCCGAACACATCATTTGGAATCGTGGTAAAGAGCTGCAATGGTGTGTATCTACTGGAGAGTATTTTCCAAAGTGTCGATCGATGTGAACTATAAAACGCTTTTTGAAAATCAATAAAGGTAATTATAAGTGGGGGTTGCTTTTCCACAGATTCTTCAATAATTGTCCTCAGAGTGAAAATTTGGTCGACACAAGATCTCTGGTCTAAAACCAAATTGTTCTAGCAATCTTATATCTTATCTTATCCCCGAGTCTTTCTAACATCATAATGCAAAGTACTTGTATCGCCATTAATAGAAGTGGGATGTCCCGCCAGTTGTTGCAATCCGATAAGTTGTCTTACTTTTGTATTTTAACAATAATTCAATCTCTCTGTTATTGGGGTCCGTTTTTTCGTCACTCCCCACTGCATGTACAATGGATAACAAGAGTCTAAGAACATCATCACCTGCTGCTTTTAGCAGTTATCCTGTAATTTAGTCGTATTCAGCTGCTTTTAATTTTTGAAGTTTGGCTTAATCTTCTCAAGTGTAAACTCGTCGCTAGATATTTGTAAGACGGGTATAATTGTTTCATTGACAAGGTCAAGGGTTGCCGGTGGTTAGCTTGAGCTGCCCAAGTGTAAACTCGTCGCTAGATATCTGTAAGACGGGTATAATTGTTTCATTGACAAGGTCAAGGGTTGCCGGTGCCTGTGGTCTGTTCAGTACCTCTATAAAAATGTCCTGCCCAACGCCTCGTGTATTCTTTTTCTGAAGTAAAGAGAATACCAGGTTTGTTTCTGATTGGTTCATTCGCCGCCAACGGTTTTATTATAAAGCTGTCTTGTAATCTGGTGCCGACTACTCCTGCAGCAGAATTAAATGGTTGCCAACATGTGCAGCACTCCCACTAGTCAATCTGACCTGATAGGCTTATCATTACGCAGTCATGGTAGTGACATTTCTAGAATATTGCACTTTGTATGACCTCATATATTCTGATCTCAAGAATATACTTGTTTGCAATCCTGACATATCCATAGATAGTCAGTCTCAATTATCAAAGGGCAAAGTGTGTGGGTACTGATGGATCATGTAACCAATTGATTGTACACGTTCCAAGTGACCCTCATTTGATTTCAAAGCTTTGTAGCATGTACTTTTGCTGATTCATCTACTGTGATGTCATCATCCATCAAGCGGTCCTTAATAGATAGACTTAAACAAATATCACCAAGTTCCGCATCTTATGTGCACACATTGGGGCCCATTTGAAACCAAGTTGTCAGCTCTTTCGTTGTCCTGAACCACCCCATGATCTTTCTTATTTTTATATTTGTTTTTAAATTTTCGCTAATCATGTTATGTCTTTCAGCGTCAGGTTAATGAAGAGATCTCTAGAACGAGCCGGTCTATGTGCCTTATGCACAATATCATTGACCACCTCAGATATTTCTGTATTATATTTTCAGCCTTGTTGTTTATGCCACAGATATTGATCGTGCAAATCTGATCTTTAACTGTCATTGTAGGTTCTAGAGATATGTTCTGAATTCTATGAGCATGGAAAAAAAAATACATATCAGCTGTCTGCTCTCTAGGCTAATCACAGTTCCATCATCGCTCTTTTAACACAGTACCGGGTGCACTAGACCATACATTCCGTCCATAAAACATATTCCGATGTGCATTAGACAATACATTTAGTTCAGAAAACATATTCCGATGAATTGGCGTCTGAAATTGGCCATTAAAGAGGCTTGGTGAAAAAAAACCTATTCAGAACGTGTCGCCATCTTGTTTCTAACATGGAAGATTGAGGCTTCTACAGCTGCTATCCACTCATGCTTTAGTCAGGCTCCACCTCCCCAAAGTAAAGATTGAGAGTATGACACGATGTCTGCCAATGTTAAGACAGCCATCTCAGAGCTGAGGTCACTGCCTCCCATCTCTGCCTTCTCATACTGGAGATTGCTGTCATGTATTCCCCGATCCGTCCTGCAACAGTCTGACCTCTCACTCTAACAGAGAAGTCCTAATCTAATACCTCACGGCATAGTACCGACCTGTCTTGCAACAATCTGACCTCTTACTCTAACAGAGAAGTCCTAATCTAATACCTCACGGCATAGTACCGACATGTCTTGCAACAGTCTGACCTCTCACTCTAACAGAGAAGTCCTAATCTAATACCTCACGGCATAGCACCGATCCATATGACAGCAACAGTATCCTGAATGTTAGCACTTATGGACTAGTTAGTCTCGAGCTCTATTTCCTGTTGCACCACTCTCTGCGTTCCCTACCTAGGATTGTGGTGACTGTGGGAATCTATCATACTTTCCCCAGTGAAGACCCATTTTACTTCATTGACTATCGCCTCAGCTTCCCTCATCTGTCCAGTTGTTCTCTCCGCGTGTGCCATCCACGACTAACTCTCTTCTTGATTCTGTTACATGGGAAGAATCACGAGTTATTGTACAGTGGGTGCCTCTTGTCTGTGGTTGCTCTCAAATAGACTTTGACCTCGGCCAATTCATATCTGGATGCCACATACAATCATCTTCAAAACCTTGATCTTGTTCATTATTTAACTTTGCATCGCGTTGAGTTTCTCTATTCACTCTTTTGATTTAATCTTGCTTCTAGTAAAACTTTTCCAACGACCTCTTGTTCGCAATAAGCAGTTTTCTCCTAATTTCACTGTTACTTTTAAGTAATAGTGTGAATGATATTACTGAATGGCTTCCCTTTGTTATGTCTTCTTCTTCTTCTTCTTCTTCTTCTTCTTCTTCTTCTTCTTCTTCTTCTTCTTCGTACGCTGTCAGACGTCAACTTGAATTTGTTCGAAGAAAGCAGCTGTCATCCTGAGGCTGTCGACACTGCCATAGAGCTTGTCTAGTGTTGCCACTGGTGATGACCACATGTGCTTTCTCTGGTCCTCGTATGTCGGGCAATTTTGCAGCAGATGTTCAGCGGTCCTTTTCCCTGTACCACAGGTGCATTCGTCAGTGCCACCTATATTCAGTTTATTGAATAGACGGTACCTCAGTCTCTTGTGGCCTGCGCGGAGTCTGAAGACCACGACCTGCTCTCTTCTGTTCAACTGGTAATAGGCATAATTTTTTTGTGTAGCCAGTATGCTATGTTTCCCATTTGGCCCTGTATCTGGCCCTAATAAACCTTTTGGACTCTTCGTAGGTCACACTAGAATCTGGTTGTGGTAATCTTGCACCTTGTTATGCCAGTCTGTCTGCCTCCTCGTTGCCTTGAATGTTACAGTGGGATGGAACCCACTGTACCACTCTTTTTGGTGCGGACTGCTGGCATAGTTGACAGAGTACTGCTCTTAAATCATTAAGTTCTACATTTTTCTTGCTTTTTAGTGTTGTAATCACGGACAGGCCATCTGTAAACAGGACTATCTGGCATTCTTCTAATGCAGCCTTCAGTGCCTCTGCCTCCGCTCTGAAATTGCTTGAAAATTTTCCAGTTGCCACTGAAAGTATTATTTTTCTACCGTTTGTTAAGCTCAGGGATACCCCTCGCCCTCCATACTGTGTTTTGTTTGTAACAGAACCGTCGGTGTATGCATGGGTCCAGTCAATGCTTGGGTAGTTTTTCTCTATATACCTCCGGGTTATGTCTCTTCTTTCTTTTTCAGTATGGCTGTTCTTGTTTCCAATACCTGATATATTTTCTACCACCTCTGGAATGATATGCTGCTTCCAGGTGGGTTTGCGTACAGTAGGGATAGGCTTTGGTGTTGTTATGGTGTCTATAGGGTCTTCGCTCTTCTTTGCTTTGGCTATTTCTGCAAAGTTTCTCCGCTTTAGTTTCCTTTTTCCAAACCTATTTAGTCTCTGATGCATTGGATGGTCTGTCAGTCTTCTGAGTTTCTCTGCTTGCTGCTGGGCTCTGCTGTCCGTTCTATCGGTCATGGATTGCAGATTTGTAATCTTTTCAAGTTCTACAATTGGCGTTGACTTCATGCCTTCTATTATAACTCTCATGGCTTGGTTTTGAAGTTTGCTAATTTTATCAAAGTTCGCCTTTGCTGCTGTTGCCCATGCCGCAATGCCATACTAGAGAACTGGTCTCACTCTTCCAGTGTACAGTTTCTTCAGTATTCGTTTTATTATTTCATTCCATGTCTAATTATGTAGGCTATTTTTACTTTTTTAACCACAGTTAAGATCAGACGATAACGGGCCCATAATAAAACAAATAACATCTCTGATTATAAAAACGTTACAATTTTTGCAGTCACCTTTTGGGCGCATTATGAACTCTCGAAGATAGTGAGAATTTGCTTTGGCCCACTTTGAGAACGTGGATACATTGTGTAAGGTTTCAGTGATAGGAACTCATCTGGGATACCTAGTAATGCGTCTTTGAATAATGACTTTGTATCCGTCTGATTATAATTATATTTTGCGTCTCTCTCACTTGTAAACGTTATATAAGTAAAGTGTACATTTTGGATGTGTGAAGTGCATTGTGAAGCTCAAAGACTTGGATTACATCAAAGGAAGGTATGACATATTTTGTTTAAGGAAGCGAGAATTAGTTGTAAACCTTTATACATTCAAAGTCCGGCGGCCGTTATTGAAAGACACAAGGAGATAAAACATGCACTGAGTACAAGAAAGACACACACATAGCGTACTAAAGGAGACATCGAAAGAGCCACATTCAAAGTTTACTTAAGCAGTTCATCACTAGACCCAAGATTACAATATAATGACGTATTGATAATGATTTCAAACTCACTTACTTAGTCGCTCCTCTTCGTTCTCTGTGTTGGTGTAGAGGTTAGTTAGTTAGTTAGCTTCATTTCCACTTACGTCGTTAACCTTCGGGGAAGCGTAAGGCGTCTGTTCTGCGCCAAGTGCGTTGCATCGATCAATGTAGTAGCACATTGGTTCCAATATCCTCTATCCACCTGCCTCGCGGCCACCCTCATGCTCTGTAGCCAGATCTACCAGCGCTGTTAACCATCAGTGGAAGATGATGAGGGTGCTGTCTCATGAGATGACCAAACCAACGTATTTTGTGCCTGGAAATATATTCTGCACAGGACCATACTTCGAATGTCGTCGTTTCGCGTTCTATTTTCTGGTAACATCGATGACCTTCCTCAAACACTTCATTTCACAGGTCGAAATTTTGCTCTCACGCGCCCTGGACAAAGGCCATGTTTGACACTGGTAGCACCAAATCGGCATATTATTTATCAGCTGTTGCTTTGTTGCCAAACCAATGCTCCGTTGCCTAAGCAGTGATGACAGCTGATACGTCACAGCGGATGTTTTCTGACACTTGGTCTCGATTTCCCTGTCGATCCTACCGTCTTCCGAAAAAATACTTGAACTCATGAACATTTTGAAGAACAATATAATTTACAATTATGTTGAGTGGCACTGGTGTTCTACTGATCCTCATAGTTGCTGTTTTCTTTTCTTTAATTCGCATATTGTATTTAGCATAGGTAGTCGCAAACGCGTTCATGTGATTTTGCAGTTTATTTTCATCGTCGTACAACATACACTGATCCTCTGGTTCAGATGTCTCAATTTGACTTGACTCGGATGCGATGTTGTCCGTGTAGATGTTAAACAGCAGAGGGCAAAGCACACATCCAAATCTCACGCTGGTAGTGAGAATGTGTCGTCGGTATTGTTTTTATCTATGGAATCATGTGTGCAGACAAACATATAATTGGCCTGCTGTGTATCATTGAAGACCCCCTCCTTTTTGATCTACAAAACGACCACCATTTTCTTGGGACAGCTGCTAACAGTCTTCACTTTCCTATTTTTCAGCGGCCATGGATTCTTTGAAGTGCACATCCCGAACCCCCGTTGTTTTCGTCCAACTCCATAAGTATGTGAAGCCTATATCATCTTCAATGAGAGCAATAGACGCTTGAAACAAGCGGGATTCAAATCATCAACAGTTTTTCGCTGTCGCTCTATCTTTTCCTGCAAGGTCAGCGCCTTACCTTTCAACTCTACCAAAGTTCCATAGACAAATAATTCAAATTACACACACACAATAAAAGGATAACATATTATAAAATTGTAAAGTTAGTGGCCCGGCATTGGTCATAAAGACTAAGTTAACTTCGAAATCAATCAAGATATATATATATATATATATATATATATATATATTTATGTAAATGTTGAGCTTGCAAAACAACAAAACTGCTCGATATATCATGTCTCTCTGTTAAGCTGTATACAAAACAAACATCTATGTCGCTCAATAACATAGAAATACTCTGTATTGCCCAACAGTGCAGACCTGATAGCGGCGACAATAGTTGTCCAACAGTGCAGACCTGATAGTGACAAGAGTTTTCTAGCTTGAAGACCTAATAGTGACAAGAGTTGCCCAAGCTTGAAGACCTAATAGTGACAAGAGTTGCCCAAGCTTGAAGACCTAATAGTGACAAGAGTTGCCCAAGCTTGAAGACCTAATAGTGACAAGAGTTGCCCAAGCTTGAAGACCTAATAGTGACAAGAGTTGCCCAAGCTTGAAGACCTAATAGTGACAAGAGTTGCCCAAGCTTGAAGACCTAATAGTGACAAGAGTTGCCCAAGCTTGAAGACCTAATAGTGACAAGAGTTGCCCAAGCTTGAAGACCTACTAGTGATACGAGTTGCTCAAGCTTGAAAACATAATAGTGACAAGAGTTGCCCAAGCTTGAAGACCTAATAGTGACAAGAGTTGCCCAAGCTTGAAGACCTAATAGTGACAAGAGTTGCCCAAGCTTGAAGACCTACTAGTCAGCCAGTCTGCCTTTAAAAGAGCCTGTTTTCAGAGAACGTTACATGGAAGAGAGGTTGTGGTCTTGGTCAGTGTATTGTGCCTGACCCTGACGCGACGTCCTGTTCAGTATGTTGTGCCTGCCTGAACTAGCGCCTCAGTTCCCCATACACAGCTATAGACATGTACAAACACACAGACCCAATGAATTTAAATGTGTCCATTATACTATCCATTTTACTGAAGAGGATTGTACAATAATGATATCAGTAAGGAATGACAAGAATGAACAAACTGTCATTGATATCTTATCGCTGATATCTCACTACAACGTTAAGATAACATGACTAATTAACACACGTTGCTGTACACTACGTATATTGGAGAGTTTCTTGAAACACTCATGTTTTGCTTGCTAACTAGTTTTAAAATCTATCGAAAAGACATTGTAATAAACAACCTGAGCTGACTAAATATAAAATTCATGTATTGGAAAGTCATTAATGGGCACTAATTTAAAGCTTTTCAAAATACATTTGTTTTTACTAGAGTTAGCGTGTCATGTCTTTGCTGCTACATTGACTTTCGAATAACAGGTTGTGAATTTGGCAACTTTCCAGAGAAATTTATTTACAGTTGGATCATACGTCACCTTCTGGTTATTATTTTGTTTTCGATAGCTCACAAGTTTAAACTTGCACTTCCTCTACAAATGTTTGGAGATCGGTGGTCATCTCTCTCTCTCTCTCTCTCTCTCTCTCTCTCTCTCTCTCTCTCTCTCTCTCTTCCTCTTCTTAGTCGTCTCACTTTCTACCGGGTAATAGTCGATTTAGAATCTCCGCAACATTTGCTATCCATATAGTTCTCGGAGTACAACGGTTGCAAAAACCCGATAGCAGTGTGTTATAGGCGCACACGATTAGTTGGTCAAGTTGCGTTTTCATTAGGTGGCTAAACCTCTTGATTATCTCTTTATCAATATATTTATTATTGCTTCAACGATGTTTCGCACCTATGCATTGCGCATTCTGCCTTCCTAATTTCGTTAATGGTTTTCCGGAGGCATCTCATCTCACATGTCACGATCTTTCTCTCTAGATATTTGCTTCAAGTCCACGTTTGGTTCTGGTAACAGAGAGTTGGTATGAATATACTTTTGATCAGCAGTCTTTTAGTTTATTAATAGTAATGTCGTAATATTCTAATGTAATGTTTTCTGGTTTGATTTTTGTTTAGCTGACTATAGAGTGTGGCAACGAACTCTACAAGATCCAAATTGGAGTTTTGTTTTGCTGTTCTTAGTCCTTAGTCGATCTGTACTTCTACAGGTCCTAGTTCTGTATGAGCTGGATAAAGCCGGGAGAAGGATTTCTTGCTTTGCGGGCTAGGCCTGAGCAGCTTAATTCTCCGCTGCGTTGGGTGGTTAACCGATGTACGAGTTAATCTTAGTAGATAAAACACTAGAGCAAAGTAGACCAGCAGCCTGTTAGACGACATCTATGCTGCTCTAAACAAACCACCGAACCATGGCCAGTGTTGGGCCATGTGGCACAGTTAGTCGCCTCTTACGACATGATCTCTGTGAGGCAGTGCCGCTATTCTTGTCCTTGTCCTACACAAAGACCCCGGCAGACCCCTCGGGATTTGTTTTGCTGACTTAATAAAAATGATTGCCCATCGCAAGCGAAGACAGCATCAAACGTTCTGCGGATGTGATTTCATGATACTGAGACAATTCCTGGAACGATAGACTTTGCCGCATTCGGCACACACATGTGAAAAGTCATAGGTGGAGTCGTTATGCGTTCGGCACGCTTTCTCTGAGCTTCTGCGATGGAGTGTTAGTCTGCGATCTGAACAGATGGTACTATCGAGCCAGGGGGAACGCTTCTACTCAAGCAACTCCCAGGAGATTGCATCAATCTTGATAGTTTTCAGAGACGCTTTCCAGGAGTCTCTGAAGAGTTTCTTCTCCCTCCGGGATGACCGCCCGCCTGTGCTGAGGTCACACTATAACAGCTTGGGAATGTACTCATCCGGCGTGCGGCCACCGTGTCCTGACCATCTTATCTGAGCTTTTGACAGTAGCGTATGGATGCTCAGCATGTTAGACCTGTTAAGCATTTCAGAGTTAGGTACTTTGTCCTGCCATCCGTTCTTGAGCAGTCCTCGCAGATAGCTCAAGTGAAAACGATTTAGCTGTCTGACGTGTCTGCTATACACTGTCCATGTTTCGTAGGCATGCAGCAGGGTTGTTAACATTACAATACGGTGCAATTTTACCTTGGTAGATACTGGAGGCATCTTTCATGTCCAATAGTATCTGGAAGTCATCCCAAATTGAACGGAACAGGTTTATCAGCCATTGAAGCACGATGGGACCTCATGCTTTGTAAGCTTCAACAGGAAGAGCATCTGATTTAGCTGCCTTTTTTGAAACAACAATGATTGTAGGAATAGTGGTCGTGACTTGTAGAAATTCGTCCTATTGTTTGATCGCTGATGTCCGAGAGATACGAAAGGATTTCACTGAAATGCGCCCTGCGTTCAAGAATCTGACCAGTGTTGATCAGAAGTGCCGGGCCAATGGTATTGGGGACAGGTGATGGATGACTGAATAGTGGACCATGGACTGTCTTCAGTGCATCATATAATCACTCTGAGTAATTTGTATATGCGTATTTCTGGATTTCATCTGCTTTGTTGCAGAGACATACTTCTTGCATATTTCTAAGCTGCTTCTGAAACCATTCTTTGCATATTAGAGAAGGCTGCCGTTTTGGATGTTGAGGAGCGATCATTTTGGTGTGAACTGCACATGCCGTGTTTTTCAGCGAGCAGGGTCTGAATGCCTTCTCGTCGTCGTAAAACCAGTGAGGATTCTTTCGTGTGGTATTGTCCGGGGTTCTTTGAAGGGCAGAGTACTGTGTTTTCTTCAGAGTGACCCATTTGTCCTCCAACCTAGACTGTCACAATTGTTTATCTTTTTACCGAATGTCATGTCAAGAGCACTTGGATAATTCTCTGCGATTTATCCGCTCTGTAATTTTGATCCTCTTCACATATCTCCACTGTCGATGTCTTCTCATGGTCTGTATGTTAAGGTTACATTTTGATATAATCAGCATGTAGTCAGTCCAGTAGTCGGCAGCACATATATCCTTTGCAACCTGCACATCACGTATGTCGCTACTTCATATTAAGGTGCCACTGTTTATAACTAGGAAGCATCCAAGATGTCTTTTGAGGGGTCGAGAGTCGAAACATTGTGTTTGTGATAGAGAGATCTTGTGAAACATACAAGCTCAGCAGGTGGAGTCCATCGTTGTTGCATCCCCCCATGCCACTTCTGCCAGTTGTCCCTTTCCATGTCCAATAGTCGGTCCCCACTCTAGCATGGAAGTCGCCAAGGTTAAGTTTCTCTGATCTTTGAACTGTTAAGATGAAAGCGTGGCGCACCTCAAAGAATTTCTCATTAACATCTATTTGTTGGTCATTGTAGGAACATATGCGCTGATCACAGTAGCAGTTCTCTTGCTTGCCAGTTACATTTGTAGAGACATAAGTCGGTCACTGAGGAGACATAAGTTGTTCACTGATGAGACATAAGGTGGTCCATGAGTAGATATAAGGTGGTCACTGAGGAGACATATGGTTTTCACTGATGAGACATAAGGTGGTCACTGAGGAGACATAAGGTGTTCACTGATGAGACATAAGGTGGTCACTGAGGAGACATAAGGTGGTCACTGAGGAGACATAAGGATTTCACTGATGAGACATAAGGTGGTCACTGATGAGACATAAGGTGGTCACTGATGAGACATAAGGTGGTCACTGAGGAGACATAAGACGGTCACTGAGGAGATATAAGGTGGTCACTGATGAGACATAAGGTGGTCACTAATGAGACATAAGACGGTCACTGATGAGACATAAGGTGGTCACTGATGAGACATAATGTGTTCACTGATGAGACATAAGGTGGTCACTGATGAGATATAAGGTGGTCACTGAGGAGACATAAGGTGGTCACTGATGAGACATACGGTGTTCACTGATGAGACATAAGGTGTTCATTGATGCCTTTTGGTGGTTTGACAAGCTGGTGAATGAACGGAGATCTGTTGCTGTATCCAACACCAGCATCGCGTCTTTCTTTGTCGTCGCGCCCACTCCAGAAGAATGTAAACCCGCCAATAGGCTTTGTGATCTGACCTTCACCACGTAGACTTCATTCCCCAAGCGCCACGATATTTAAGTTTTATCGTGCCAGTTCCATGGCCACCAATGACGTCCGTCTCTCAGGTCTATCGGTCGCAGAATTTTCTTGTAACGTATTTTGTATATCTAGGGCTTGGAGCCTTCAACTTTCTCATTTCTCTTGTCTGAACATGTGTGTGGGATTTGTCTGGTGTGTCTTGGCTGTGACTTGGGCTAGATTTTGATTTAAGTGAGGCAGAGTTGCACTGGTCGTCGACCTCATTCTCTCATCCTGAACCAGTTGAATCCAGCGGTAAGACTTTTTCAAGACAGCTGTAAACAGAACAGGACGCAGTGATTGATCATTGCGGCCGGTGTGTCTCGGCATGCTCTACGAGTTGTACGACGCTTTGCCATAGCTCACCGTACGGCCCTTTGAACCAACGTATGGTTTCATCGGCATAGTTAACCGAGTCCAGGCTTCAAATGCTGAGATAGAAGGGACTGGGTCACTATATTTGGCGTCCACAAGAACCGCATTGAAGCTTTTGTTTAGTTGACTACTGAATGAGGCAACATCTTCAACATAAACCGGATGTGAACTTTGTTGCAAGCGAACTTCTTTTTTTTCGACAGACGGCAGGACCGACAGGGAAATCGAGACTAGGTTTCAGAAAGCATCTGCTGTGACGTATCAGCTGTCACCACTGCTTAGGCACCCGAGCATTAGTTTGGCAACAAAGCAACAGCTGATAAACAGTTTATTTATGCCGACTCTGAGCTACCAGTGCCAAACATGGCCTCTGTCCAAAGCGCGTGAGAGCAGAATTTTGATGTGTGAAATGAAGTGTTTGAGGAAGATCATCGGTGTTACCAGGAGAGACATAATGCCGAACGACGATATTCGAAGTATGGTCGGCACTACGTCCTGTGCCGAATACATTTCCAGGCAGAGAATAAGTTGGTTTGGTCATCTCATGAGAATGCACCTTTATCAGCTTCCACTGATAGATCTGGTTACAGAACATGAGAGCAGCCGCGAGGCAGCGGGACAGATGACATTAGCAGGATTGTTCAGCGACACGGGGTCACATTGACACACGCAACTCACTTGGCGCAGGACAAACGACTTGAGCTGCACGATGCTCAACGGCAGCAGTGGAAAGAAAACTAACTACTACTGTTAACTAAACTTCTTTCTAAATGTTTAGGAATCATCGACACTAAGAAGGGAGAGGACTGCCATTAGTTATTGCTACTTTCTCCTAGGGACTTTAACGAATACAGCTCAAGTCACATTTTATGAATAGTTATAAACTGACATCTTAAATGTGGACATTTTAAATACACCATATTAAGCGTATACCATTTTCTGTTTGAAGGTGTGCTACATACTGATAATAATACATTGTGTCATACAAACATTCATCGCTCGTGACTGATGTACTAATCTTGGCTCTTGTACTGGTGTGCTACTCTTCTTTGGCGTGGCGCTGCCATGAATAAGACATGAATATTGTTTGTGACAGTCATCACGGGCAACATTCACAGGGTCAGGCACAATGGATGTCAACCTGAAGGTAATATCTTATGGTAGTTCTGCCAATTGTTCAGTAGGTCATGGCACGTGTAGTAGTGACACGTGTTGTAGTGACATGTGTTGTAGTGACATGTGTTGTAGTGACATGTGTTGTAGTGACATGTGTTGTAGTGACACGTGTTGTAGTGAGTGACACGTGTTGTAGTGACATGTACTGTAGTGACATGTATTGTAGTGATATGTGTTGTAGTGACACGTGACACGTGTTGTAGTGACACGTGCTGTAGTGACATGTGGTGTAGTGACATGTACTAAAGTGACATGTGTTGTAGTGACATGTGTTGTAGGGAGTACACGTGTTGTAGTGACATGTACTATAGTGACATGTATTGTAGTGACACGTGTTGTAGTGACACGTGTTGTAGTGACATGTACTATAGTGACATGTATTGTAGTGACATGTGTTGTAGTGACACGTGTTGTAGTGACATGTACTATAGTGACATGTGTTGTAGTGACATGTGTTGTAGTGAGTGACACGTGTTGTAGTGACATGTACTATAGTGACATGTATTGTAGTGACACGTGTTGTAGTGACACGTGTTGTAGTGACATGTATTGTAGTGACACGTGTTGTAGTGACATGTACTATAGTGACATGTATTGTAGTGACACGTGTTATAGTGACATGTACTACAGTGACATGTATTGTAGTGACACGTGTTGTAGTGACATGTATTGTAGTGACACGTGTTGTAGTGACATGTGTTGTAGTGACACGTGACACGTGTTGTAGTGATATGTACTATAGTGACATGTGTTGTAGTGACATATATTGTAGTGATATGTGTTGTAGTGACACGTGACACGTGTTGTAGTGACACGTGCTGTAGTGACATGTACTATAGTGACATGTGTTGTAGTGACACGTGTTGTAGTGACATGTACTATAGTGACATGTGTTGTAGTGACACGTGTTGTAGTGACATGTACTATAGTGACATGTGCTGTAGTGAGATGTGTTGTAGTGACATGTGTTGTAGTGACATGTATTATAGTGACATGTATTGTAGTGACACGTGTTGTAGTGACATGTGTTGTAGTGACATGTGTTGTAGTGACATGTATTGTAGTGACCCGTGTTGTAGTGACACGTGACACGTGTTGTAATGACACGTGCTGTAGTGGCATGTGTTATAGTGACACGTGTTGTAGTCTCACGTGCTGTAGTGACATGTGTTATAGTGACACGTGTTGTAGTGACACGTGCTGTAGTGACACGTGCTGTAGTGGCATGTGTTATAGTGACACGTGTTGTAGTGACATGTGTTGTAGTGATATGTGTTGTAGTATATGTGTTGTAGTGACATGGGTTGTAGTACATATGTTGTAGTGACATGTGTTGTAGTACATATGTTGAAGTGACATGTGTTATAGCTACATGTGTTTTAGTGACATGTGTTGTAGTATCATGTGTTGTAGTGACATTTGTTGTAGTTACATGTGTTGTAGTATATGTGTTGTAGTATATGTGTTGTAGTATATGTGTTGTAGTGACATGTGTTGTATTGACATGTGTTGTAGTGACGTGTGTTGTAGTGACAAGTGTTGTAGTGACATGATAAATGCTAGGTCAACATTGCAGTCTTCATCTTCTGCAGTCAATACTATAATTATTTGTTCATTGAAGTAGGAGCATAAGGTCACAACATGTGGCCAAACATGTATATGGTCATGTTGTGATAGCTTATGTAGTGCTTTGGCAAGGTTATCAGCCTGCAAATATACTTTCTTACTTGCTTTATTTCAACATGTATTGTATGGTTGTATTTATTTCTTTCTATTAAGGTATCCAAGACTCTACGCAGTATAAAGGGCAGAAACAAATATAATTAGTTTCCTCGGTTGGATAATCTCATTCTTTTTATAGGGCAGCAGAACATAAGCGCTGAAGAGGAATATGAACCTTTGTACAAAGACTTGTTATTGGAGGCAGTCTGATTGTCAGAAGTTCTCCTGTTGAGCACTGGTTTATGCGTCCTGATATCGCCCAATGGACTACGGTCTGGGGTGGAAAATAGCGCGCCTCCGACAGTAGAAACTAGAGAGGCAAACTTCTAAGCAGCAACCAACATGAGAAACTATTTAAATGTCTGGAAGAAATGGGTACTAATAAAAAATACACAAGAATAGTCAGTCACTTATTGTTGGAGGAAACTGCTAGAGCAGGAAATCATATACAGAAATAGAATGTAGAGAGAGGCAATCACTTCACTCATGTTCCAGTACCTGTTTAGTGTTTACTCAGAACACATGTTTAAATGGATAGAGAAACTCAGTCGATGGAGTGAACAATAAATAATTTTAGATTAGTGGATGACAGAGCTCTGCTATTTCAAAGATTTGCAGAAATTGGTTAATCAAATAAAAAACAAGAGTGAAGAAAATGAATTGAACGTTAACATTGAGAAAACCAACATTATTATAATCAGCAAGGTAAATAAATAATCTGCTCTACAAAACTGGCCAAGAGCTTCTTCGATATTTTAGAAAATAATATCACATGATGGAATATGTGAAATGGAAATCCAGAAAATATAATCATGGGGAAAGTTTTTTCATGAAACAAATATTAACATCCAAAACAAATAGATCACTTATTACAAATGAGAGTGATCAAGTGTTACATCTCAGAAATAGATCACTTATTACAAATGAGAGTGATGAAGTGTTACATCTCAGAAATAGATCACTTATTACAAATGAGAGTGATCAAGTGTTACATCTCAGAAATAGATCACTTATTACAAATGAGAGTGATCAAGTGTTACATCTCAGAAATAGATCACTTATTACAAATGAGAGTGATCAAGTGTTACATCTCAGAAATAGATCACTTATTACAAATGAGAGTGATCAAGTGTTACATCTCACAAATAGATCACTTATTACAAATGAGAGTGATCAAGTGTTACATCTCCTTGTCATTACTCTATAGTAAAGAAGCATGGTCCATTGTCCAATGAACTGAGACCTCTGAAAAGTGGATATATTGAAGAATTGAACACATTTCTTGAATAAAAAAACAAAACAGCATTAGACAAAGGAAATTAATGACCAAATTCAACGTCAACAGTTACAATATTTTGGGTATATCAAAAGATCGTACTTAAAACCACACAGCAAGGAAAGGTAGCGGATAAATGTGTCAGTAGAAAACATCACTATAAAGTGAGAGGACTGCAGCAAGAAAAGCCATCAAGATTGTACCATCAAGGCAAGAAACTTAAAGATGTTGGAGAGCCATTGCAGCCATTTTGATGTGGTTTCTCTCTTTCAAATAAACCACAGAACACCAAAATAAGTCTTAAAGGCAAATATCTGTGGCTGAACGACAACCCAAACTACTTGGGCATCACATTTGACCGGCGCATGACATGGAAAACTCTGATCAAGAGAAACCGAATGAGAGCAAGACAAAGAATGGCAATCATGAGGAAACTTGCTGGCACAAGCTGTGGAGCAGACGAAAATATACTGAAGAAACTGTACACTGGAAGAGTGAGACCATTCTCAAGTATGGTATTGCGGCATGGGCAACAGCAGAAACGGCGAACTTTGATAAAATTAGCTAACTTCAAAACCAAGCCATGAGAGTTATAACAGGAGGCATGAAGTCAACGCCAATTGTAGAACTTGAAAAGATTACAAATCTGCAATCCATGACCGATAGAAGAGACAGCAGAGCCCAGCAGCAAGCAGAGAATCTAACAAGACTGACAGACCATCCAATGCATCAGAGACTAAATGGATTTGGAAAGGGGAGACTAAGGCGGAGAAACTTTGTAGAAATAACCAAAGCAAATATGAGCGAAGACCCTATGAACACCATATCAACACCACAGCCCATCCCTACTGTATGCAAACCCATCTGGAAGCAGCATATCTTTCCAGAGGTCATAGAAAATATACCAGGTATCGGATACAAGAACAGCCAGACTGAACAAGAAAGAAGAGACATAACCCTGAGGTATTTAGAGAAAAACTACCCAAGCATGGACTGGACCCATGCATACACTGACGGTTCTGCAACAAACACAGCACAGAATGGAGGGGGAGGGGTATTTCCTGAGCGTAACAAATGGTAGAAAGATCCAGTGGCAACTGGAAAATTCTCCTGCAGCCTTCAGAGCAGAGGCATTGAAGGCTGCAGTGGAAGCAATTCTGACAGGCGAAAGCAATGAAAGCCAGATAGTCCTGTTTACAGATGCCCTGTGTGTGGTTACAGCACTAAAAAGCCATAAAAATACTGAACTTAATGACTTAAGAGCAGTACTCTGTCAACTATGTCAGCAGTCCACACCCAAAAGAATAGTGGTACAGTGGGTTTCATCCCACTGAAACATTCAAGGCAACGAGGAGGCAGACAGACTGGCAAAACAAGGTACAAGGTTACCACAACCAAATTCTAGTGTGACATACAAAGAGTCCAAAAGGTTTATTAGGGCCAGATGCATGGCCAAATGGAAAACAGCATACTGGCTACACAAAAAATGATGCCTATTACCAGTTGAGCAGAATAGAGCAGGTCGTGGTCTTCAGACTCCACACAGGTCACAACAGGCTGAGGTACCATCTATTCAATAAACTGAAGATAGTTGCTACGGATGAATGCACCTGTGGTACAGGGAAAATTACCGCTGAACACCTACTGCAAAATTGCCCGACATACAAGGACCAGAGAAAGCACATGTGGCCATCACCAGTGCCAACACTAGACAAGATTTATGCAGTGACAACAGCCTCAGGATGACAGCTGCTTTCTTAGAACAAATTCAAGTTGACGTCTGACAGTGTACGAAGAAGAAGAAGAAGAAGAAGAAGAAAAAGAAGAAGAAGAAGAAAAAGAAGAAGAAGAAGAAAAAGAAGAAGAAGATGTGGTGATGGCACCTGAACCAAACTTTTCAACGAAAATGTTTCCAAAGATATCTATATTCTTCTGCTGCTCATATTTGGAATTTCTAAAGCATTCTTATTGTTTTCTTGCTTATTTTAATGCATTCTCAAAAAGATATATTAATAATCCCGATATTAAACATTTGTCCCAGGTATCTAACATGATTTGATGTCTTCAAACATTGGAACACGGTTGACATATCATAAATCTTTACGTCATTTGTTTTCCTCAGCATCTTCTTGGTATATATATAGTGTTAGTGTTGGGTACAGTGGATTCTCTGGAGTCAAATACCTTTTGTACACAAAATTCAAACAAAGGTAATATTTATAGCGTGGTTTGTTAGCTTTAAGGTTATGACTCAACACTCAAGATGTGCTATGATGCTCTTAATATTGAATGATATGTTTGATAATCTAATTGTGTAATGTAGATGCAGGTTTAACATGTTTTAGACAGTAATTGCATTATTGCCCAAAAAAGGACACTTACTTTGTGTGGGTAAAACCGTTTCTAGGTCAGTCTAGGTGTTTTGATGCCCTAGGCGAGAATTTAAAAATGCCGCCCCCTCCCTTTTACGACCATCACTCTCTGCCCCTGTCATACAGACTAGAATAATAAATGTTTTAAATATAAAAGAACTTGTATTCAACTTGTATAATATAACATTAATAGTAACTTATCTCTTTTATGTGAAACATGAATTGCACTTACCTTTTAGATATGTTGAAAGAGAAGTTCAAAACCTAGCTCAAGATCGATTATCAAAAATTAATAATTAATAGTAGCACTAAAAACATCAACAGAACCACAATGAACCTCTATTAAATTTTGTTTCTCCTAATTTGCTCAAAATATTTTTGCTGTTTAATTTGAAATTAAATTTTTTTTCGCCATTTTGACGCCTAGGCAGCCGTCTAGTCTTGCCTAATGGTAGAAACGGCCCTAGGTAGATGCATACATAAATTTCAAACCAGAGACTCATCATCAAAACAATACTGTCCACTAGTGTTTTTCTTGTTTATGTCACTAAACTAGCAAGCACTATTATGAGAATGTTCAGCACTTTCTGCACCAGGGTAGGTGCTACCATTAGGCATCCAACTAGGACACATACCTGAGAGGAGTGCAACTTTAACTATTCAAGTACAATGTTTTATACAGATTCGGTTTTTAATCTTTGTATAATATACAAGTGACTTTTTATATTTTTTATTTTAGAATAAATAAAATACCATTGCTATGGAATATCATTCATTATGAAGTCTTATGAAAAATGTAAATTCTGTTATTTATCCTTTTTAATGTGTATTAAAAATTGTTTTGTATATTTTAATCAGAAAAAATCTCTAATTCTTCACATTGGGCAACATGTTGTTTACAGTTGTACATGTCAGATCATGAGAGGGATCAAGATCCTGAGCAGCGCATGAGCTGCAGCAGTCAGCAACCCAAATCTGACTGTTAGTGTCAGGGCTAGTAAACCAGAGCTGCCAAAACCCTTCTACACCTTCATGCTGTGATCCTAGATAAAGGGCTGCATCAGAGCAGACTCGCTAAGGAGAAGGGGTCGAAGAGGGAAGGCTAACCCGGTACTAAAAAATGCCTGCTGGTCAGATGTGTGCAAATATCACAACTACAACACGATGCATTCCGTTTTCCAGACAACATCCTGCTACTTGCAAAGCTCTTTTCATGGCTTGGTGGTGGGAGATTGAGAACAAACAAAGATGATCATGGGAAATCATATAATCAATCATCATGTGCAAGAAGTTAGCCTTACCTAGGCTGCATAAGAGGCTGGTACCTACACTGGTCTGCACCCCTAACACATCTGTTTTTCCACCACTACAGTTTCTATATTTTGGGAGAGGCATCTGTTAGCAGTTACTACACCCATGCTCAAATTCATTGCCCTAAAACTAATTACCTCACAGGTCCACCATTGCCATCACTGACCCAGAGCTCATTCAGGGCAGAAATAGCAGGCAAGATTATAGAGAAGAAGAGATCCATTCATGCCACACAGACTATGAACCTGGAGGCTAATAGAAGCTCTCTTTTCTGGACAGCAGCTGATACCAGTCAATTCTTCATAACCAACATGGCAACAAATCAGACTATTGCAGGCGACGCTGGTGAATACTAAACTTTTTTTAACTCCTCTATTTCTTTCCAACTGTGCATCTGCTGCACTAAATCCTAGACCATGGGTTCCCAACACATAAGTGGAGTCACAAAGGTTTTTCTGTAGAGTTATTGGCTAAAACAGTAACCACTCCCCCCCCCCCCCCCCCCCCCCCCCCAAACAAAAAAAATTTTTTTTTAATGATAAAGCAATTACAATTTGTTATCAGTGTATTAAAGTTATAGTAATATAATAATTTTTTAATATAATATATAACCCATACAAATCTTAATAGTTTATACTTTGTGTTACCAGTGGATACGCTAAAAAACCCATAGTCACATACATCAACACGCAGACACTTGAGTGTTTACATAAGCACTTTTTGGCAAATCAAAAATCATATTATGATGTCATACACAGAGATTTGTTTATGTATATGAATTCCGCTAAATATAATAAATCGTATGGTTCTGCCACCAATCAGGTCAGTCGATTGCATAATCCAGAAATGTGTTGGAAGTTAAAATTATATTGAACTATTTTATATTGGAAAATCTATTTTTGATTTGTTTTCTTTTGCCCTATTAGAAAGTCTTTCTTAAATGTATCGGGGTTGCGGGTCACTTTGCTTCTACAAAAAGGCAGATAGTCTCACAAAAGATTGGGCACATGTGCTCTAGACTGTTTTTCCCTTCACTATATGTCTCTACATTTCTTTATGTTCTTATGGTTAACTGCCTGTTTGTTTCCTTTCTCTATCAATGTACTTTTTCTGTGTTTTTTTATGTTGTTGTTGCCCACGATGAGTAAGTTTACTCTTTTATAAGCCCTTAAAAGGGTGTCACGCCATGGGTTGTAGTAGCTTTCCTCATATCCTGAGCCTACTGATGAAAGTTGACCATGGTCCTTTAGGTGGTTGTGCTATCTGCGTGATGCTTTCTGTTATGGGGATCACGTCGCTCCACATCTTGTCGGACAGACTGTCTTAGAAAAAGCATGTTTCCAGGGAACACTCCATGGAAGAGAGATAGTGATCTTGGTCAGTATGTTGTGCACGACTGGATTTGCATCTCAGTTTCCTGTGTTTTTATAAACGTATTTTCCATGTCTGCACAGTCTCAGTACCAAAAGAAGAACAACTGGAGGAGAAGAAGTGGTAGATATATCCAAGTTACAGAGCTTCCTATGTTTTACAGAGCAGGGTATATATAAAACAATATCCATGACTTTAACATCTAGAACAACCGTTAAAGATTGTGAGCAATGTTCATGTGTAATATTAAGTGAGTGAGCAACATGTAACCTAATGGGTTTAATTTTTTTAAATACAATACATTTGAAAAACACTCACCTGGTTAATGACATCCTTGACTTGACCTTGAAAGCCACTGGGTGTATCTTTCATTTTGGTTCACTCCGTCTTTCAATGAAAAAGCTAACAAATTATTCAAATCTTCACAGCTGCATTTATGCACCATAAATTTGTTCGTGCTGTGTATTTGAACTTTTCAACTTAATCTAACAACAAACTCTGACCGCATTATTTGTTTTTTCGAATGCCTACAATGAGTAATTTTTCTCTTTTGTGCGCCTTGAAAAGAACGTTAAATGACTGGTTGCAATAGCTTTCCTACTATTCTGAGCATGCCGATGAAGGTAAACCAGGGCCCTCCAAGCGGTTGTGCTATGTTTGGCTTCATGTACATGTTGCTCATTACTACGGTAATCACTCTGATCACTCCCCTTGTTAGCCAGGCTGCCATGAAAACAGCCAGATCCAGGAAGGGCTACGAGGCAGCTGAGGTAAGGGTCATGGCCAGTATATTTTGCCTGACCCTAACGTGTCTGATCATATATTTTGCCTGACCAGATGTTAGTCTTCCTCCCCGGCCGCATTATTTACATTGTATATATTATTTAAAAAATCTAACAAACATGACAGCCCTATTAAATTTGTCAGGAGCAAAGAAAGCAGAATCTATCCCGGATGCAGCACAATACGGACCCTAGCCAGTATCGGGGATAGTCCAGAATCAAGTCAGCAGTGGGAAATATTTCAGACCATAGAACGGTAATTTTGTTTACTCGCAGCAAACGCGCAACTTAACAATTTTCAAGTCGCCTAAAATATAATGGATGGATAGCAAAATTATTTGTTTGTGTTTGCAAAACAAAGTTTCAATTGAATAACGAGCTTCATGATCATAGGTGTTTGCGATGAATTTTTTTACTTGCATGATGTGAGCACCAAATGTCATTAAAAGAGCACTATGGTGCTCATGAGCACCAGGTTGAGAACGTCTGATCTAGAACAATGAAAGCCTGTTTTGTTACTTTATTTTCTCTCAACAATTTCAGACTTTACAGACATTCTATGGTCACATTGTATTTTTTCTTCATCTGTATATGATCAGGCTGCTGCTGTCTTTCTGCAGGTAGTTGTTCTGTGTTAGCCCAGGATGACCCACTGGGATTGTTAGCTTCAAGTTCACTGCATGCTGTAGAAGGTGATGCGGTATGTCAAGTGTCTTTGGTCAACATATCTGTATATTAATTTTGGCTAAAATTATCTACAAAGTCTTTAGGATGATTATCCAATGTCTGAAACAGCCATGTCTAGCAATAATAATAGCAGTCCACTCCACCAGAACAACCTCATGTATCTTTATTGTCGAGAGAAATGCTGGACCAGAATATGCATGTCATAAATGACAACTAAAATAGGTTTACAATGGGACTGATTAACTCAAAGTGCCACAGAAGCTCCACCACTGCAAGGGTACATATATAAATGCTTTCTTGCAGGCTTCCTCTGTGGACACAATCTGCAATGAAATCAAAATAATCAATTCTGGCAGTGACACTGGGTAGGTGAATTGTTCTCTTTGTCTTCCCTTCCTGGCCAATCTGTCTGCCCATTTATTTCCAGGTATGCCACAGTTTGCTGCAATCCACTGGAGGGTGATTTTATTGTAGTCTGAAAGTTTATTTAGCTGGCATATCAGTTCCCTCTCAAAACTATCTTGTGGTTCTCTTTGTATGGCCTGCAAAATTTCCATGCAGTCACATAAAAACACTTCTGTTATTCTTTAACCCCTTTTCATCCAATAGTTTGACTGTTTCAATTATTGCCTGTTGCTTTGTTCTTAGATTTGTTGATGGCTCCCCGGCAGCACTTGCTTTTCGTGTAACGGTTCCATCCTGTAGAAGTATGACGAGTCCCGCCCCTCCTATGCTCAATACCTTCTCTGATGATCCATTTGTGTAGACGTGCATCCACATGGGTTGAGGATAAGCGTTTCAAACATGCTTTAAAGTTTTTTCTCTCAAAGCTTTGTCTGATACTTCCTCCTTTCTATCGATGCCTGGTATATTTGCTTCCACTGTGAAGTTGGGTTGCTGGTCTGTATTTTCATATACTTGTATCATTTCCTATGTCACTGAGCATTTTGATATGAAGTCACTGTTTTTTACTGTAAGTGCTTTTGATAGATGGTTGAAGCTTGTTCTTTTTATGTTTTAAAAAAAAATTAATTGACTTTTCTCTGCATTAGATGTTTATTCGTGCACTTGTATTTTTCTGTCAGGTATTTTTCCTTTTCTGTGCTCACCGAGGCTCTGGAGGCCTGCTACCGCTTTTTCTCTGATTGTGGTGCTTCTCAGACTTCCAGTAGTAATTCTGAGTCCGGTATTCTGTGCCTTGTCTAGTTTTTGTAGGTTGGTCTTTGCCGCTGTTGCATAGGCACCCATACCGCATTCCAGTGTTGGCCGAACATATCCAGTGAAGACATGTCTGACTGTGTTTGCATCTGCGCCCCAATTTGTTCCTGCCAGTTTTTTCATCGGTCTTAGTCTGAGTGTGGCATTCTTTTGAGTATCCTTTATGCATGGGCCTCTTGTTAACCTTTTGCCATATCTCATTCCTGGGTATGTAGGATTGTCTTCTCTAGGAAGTAGGCTGTTTTATAAATATAGGTTGACCTGCTCTGGCTTTGTAGAGAGCGAGAAGAGTGTTGAGAGGGTCTTGCTTTTGTTTATTGTGACACCCCATGAGTCTACCCATTTCTTTATTGCATTAATTGCTTCCTGCATTCTTGCTTTTGCAGTTCCAATGTTTTCCGCCTGAGTCTATATGACCAGGTTGTCCGCAGGGAGTGCCTTGTGAATGTGTGGTATAAACTGATTTGGTAGATCATTAATAAAGAACATAAACAAGGTAGGGGATAATGATCCCTCTCTGGGGAAACTTCCTGTAGTTTGACCATTTTCATCTTGTGACACTGAGCACAATAGTACCTCCCAACCCACTGAGCACAAAAATCAGTACCGCCCACTTAGCACACTAATCAGTACCACTCTACCCACTGAGCACAATAATCACTACCCCCAAGCCCACTGAGCACAATAATCACTACCCCCAAGCCCACTGAGCACAATAATCAGTACCACCAAGCGCACTGAACACAAAAATACCATCCAGCCCACTGAGCACAATAATCAGTACCCCCAAGCCCACTGAGCACAATAATCAGTACCACCAAGCCCACTGAGCACAATAATCACTACCCCCAAGCCCACTGAGCACAATAATCAGTACCACCAAGCCCACTGAGCACAATGATCAGTACCACCCAACCCACTGGGTACATCAGTCAATATGAGCCAACCAACTCATCCCACCAACTAAGCCCAGTACACAATAATAATGACTATCTAACCTACTGAGCACTGATTCACAGAACATAGTAATCATTACTAGTCTTTCACCGAGTACAAAAATCACTACCACACAACCACCTGAATATAGCAATCATTACTTTCCATCTGCTGTGCCAAAGTAAGAGCCCACTTTTACAACAAATCCATGTGTACAAATAACGTCTTTTGTGTATCTAGATGCACATATTTGACACCCCATTCATATCTCAAAAGTGAATGGTGTAGCCTAGTTGACAGTGAGCTAGCTTGCTGAACTGAGATTAAAGTACGCCAGGGTTCAAATTCATGGACGGACAGACAAAAATCAGGATTGTAGTTCATGCCTGGTATGAGCCGCATCTCCAGCCAACCCAGCTGTAAATGGGTACCTGACATTGAGTTGGGGAAGAAAAAAATAGCAAGGAAGGGAACTGACCACCCCACCTCACATAGGCTGTGGCTTAGTACATGAAGAGTTATCTTCATTCCCGGTGGCAATTATTGGATGGGACTGACTTTTATTTTACATCTGCCAAAAGAAGAACCAGCTGTATGTTTTAAATACTTTAGTTCACCCTGATATACATTAGCAGCAAGCGTAAGCAACATCATTGTCAACCTTGTTTGTATTAGCAGAAAATGCATAAACAAATTCTACAATAAAACTGATGGACAACTCAACTGTTCCAGGAATACATTGATGACGTTGAGATCAAAGGTATACTAACTAGTCACTGGCGCAAGTGTTCTTCTTGGCTTATTGGTATTAATTTTACTATGGACATATACATCACAGGTTAGTATCCTTTGACCTGACTTGCAGCATTATACGAGGGGCGTCTAGTTAATATGCGGATTTTGTCAGGATAATACGGAAACAAAATTGATTAAGTAAAGTATCTATTCCAAAGTGAACAGTACACATCTGACACCTGGTGGGGGAATGAGCAAGTATCTGCTGTTTTTACACACTTTGTTTTTCAAAATGGTGTCGGACCAGTTGACCCTAGTGCAGGATCAGAGTACTGTGATGAAATTTGTGAGGAAACAAGGATAAAAACCTGCTGAAATCCATCGTCAACTACTCATGTGTGTTTGGAGAACACACTGTAGAATGTTCTTCAGTGTTTGAATGAAGTCAAAGATTGCATAAAGGTCATGAGTCCATTGAGGATGAGCCCCATAAAGGTCATGAATCTATTGAGGATGAGCCCCATGAAGGTCATGAATCCATTGAGGATGAGCCCCATGAAGGTCATGAATCCATTAAGGATGAGCCCCATGAAGGTCATGAATCCATTGAGGATGAGCCCCATGAATCCATTGAGGATGAGCCTCATGAAGGTAATGAATCCATTGAGGATGAGCCCCATGAAGGTCATGAATCCATTGAGGATGAGCCCCAGGAAGGTCATGAATCCATTAAGGATGAGCCCCATGAAGGTCATGAATCCATTAAGGATGAGCCCCATGAAGGTCATGAATCCATTTAGGATGAGCCCCATGAAGGTCATGAATCCATTGAGGATGAGCCCCATGAAGGTCATGAATCCATTAAGGATGAGCCCCATGAAGGTCATGAATCCATTGAGGATGAGCCCCATGAATCCATTGAGGATGAGCCCCATGAAGGTCATGAATCTATTGAGGATGAGCCCCATGAAGGTCATGAATCCATTGAGGATGAGCCCCATGAAGGTCATGAATCCATTAAGGATGAGCCCCATGAAGGTATGAAGCCATACACAGTGTGTAAAAAGGTTATTTTGAACGATCAGCGAGTTACTGTATGCAAAGTCACTATGGTTACTGGTAAAAGCCAATGTTCTGTGGAGATTATCATCAAGGATTGCCGCAATTTTCATAAAGTTTCCTGTCTATCAGTGGCAAAACAACTCAGTTTTTACCATAAACGTGTACTTCTTTAACATGACAACACAAAACCCAATACAGCTGCCAAAACTGTGGCAATTATTGACCAAATGTATTGGGAGGTACCGTCACACCAGCCTTACAGTCTCAACTTAACTCAGAGCGATCTTCACTTTTCTGCCCCTCTGAATGAGCATCTCGGATGATGAAGTGCATCAGGAAGTTCTCCAATTGCTTAGGGACAAGCCAACAGAATTCTATGCTGGCAGAATATAGAAACTCCTTGCCATGGGACAAATGTGTTGCTGTGGCAGGTCACACCATCGAAAAATAGTACAGGTAATTTAATTTCATCTCTTAAAGTTATCTAAAAATTAAATCAGTCTGGATACTCACTGGACGACCCTCATATATTTTGTCATGCTGCCCAACATCATTATTAACATTGTTGTCATCATTTTAATCACTCACATCAGTAGTGTCAGCTTTATTTTATTGCCTCGTTTGTGTGAACAACATAATTTTCTGTGAACTACTGAATTGATTGACTCACAAACACATTCACAGAAAATGAAGTTTACTGGAATATGCCCTCAGTTCTTCCTTTTGTGCCTGTTCGTGTGGAACTCACTGGCCAGATGTGGGAGAATGGAGTGGTTGCTCCAATACACCATGTATATGACTACATTAAGTTTGAACAATTTGAGGGTGACAAATATAATGCTGCTTTTGAGGTAATTTCTTCTTAACTGTGTTGTAGAGAACCTACTATTTGGTACATTTATATCTAGCAATAATGTTGTTTGTTTTGTAGAGAACCTAGAATGTATATATATATATATATATAAAACTTTTCTTGTTTTTTGGAAGGAAGCATTTTTTGGGTAAAATTTGTCAAAATGCCATTTATATTTTCCTGCAACGTTTATACACTTATCCAAGTGTTTAAGTAATGCTTGAAAAGCTTCAGCGTAGACAGATTTGTCAGTATGTCTGAACCAATCCAGGACAGCCTGTTTCACTTCGTTATCTGTGTTGAAATGCTGACTTCCCAGGAATTCTCTTAGTGGTTCAAACAGATAGAAATCACTTGGGTTGTAAGGTGGATGTGGCAATACCTCCCAGCCGACTTGCTGCAGATGACACATAGTGCTGTGAGCCGTATGAGGTTGAGCGATATTTTGCAGGAGCAGGGCACACTTGTGATCAAATCCAATGTGCACTAAACTTCAAAAAATGCAAATATTCATGAATAATAGTGCTCACTGTACCCAGAAAAAGACTTGCCTCTTGTGCAATTAGGCAACAAATTATGCATAAATTTTCCAGGATATGACGTTCCACAATCTGGATATTCACAGAAATGACTGGTGGGTTAAGATTATCACTCACAGATGTACGGCCTTCTCTAAAATGTTTACACTATTGAAATATCTTACTGCAGCTGAGTGCCTCATCTTCATATTGTGATTGCAGTCTTCTGTAAATTTGCGCAGGCTTCACACGTTCTTTCACAAGAAACTTCATCACAACATGCTGTTCCATGCAAGCACAAGCAGTGTTGTCTGCCATTTTAAATTTATCTGTCACGTGACTGGCCCATGTGTGTGTGTAAGTGTATGTGCGTGAGTGTGTGTGTGTGTGTATGTGCGAATATATATATGTGTGTATTGTATGTATGTGTGTATATGAGTGTATATATGTGTGTTTGTGTGTATGTGTGTGTATGTTTATAATACATCTTTACACTGGTTTCTGCAGAGTTTATATACAACTACTTTCTTGATTGCTTTAATTGACCCTGCTCTCACAATAGATTTATATATTTATATATATATATATATATATATATATATATATATATGTATATATATATATATATATATATATAAATATATATATATATATAAAATGTGCATTTTAAAAATGTAACTATTTCACAGTTGTATATGGCATTGAAATGAAGGCAACCTTCATTATTAACTACAAAGCTACGGCAAGATGAAACTTTGAAGAAAATATAATGCTTTTCAAAAATGCGCACAGAAATGACACACTGCAGACATTATGGAAATCTGCAACCAAAAAAATCCCCAAAATCATTCGAATTACGGGAAAACCTTGCTAGTTGACACATATGGTTTTAGTTTTCAGCTCATTGCAAGCCACGTATCTTTAGTTTGAAGGAAAATATTAAGAATCATATGATAAATAAACATAGGAAAATTGTAATTTTCATGAGTGAATCCAATACATAAATGATAACAATATGACACAGTCACATCTAGTAAAAATAATAGAAACTATAAACACATTTTAATTGGTAAAATTCGTTGAAATGTTGAGGATTTGAAACAGTTGGTATAATCATAGAAGATAATAGACAAAAGAAGCACTGGAATATAAAGATGGGAGAATTTAAATGGCATGACAAGATGCCCTGAAAAAGGATCAAGTATTTGATGGAAAAAGACTTAAAACAATTGTAGACAGAACTGATTGTCAACTACACTGGACCTGGCTTCTGATGTTGACAGTAAATGGAAAGATTTTAAAAAATTGTAATGGTATGTATTAATAGGAATCACTGTCACAATATAGTTAATAACGATCTATAGAGAAAATCTTGAAATTTAGTATCCTCAACTGCAACGTACAATTAAATCTAACACTTTTGCTTTTCAGCCTCCAGCTGGAGTGTTGTGTCCAGGACTAAAACAGGAAGTTCCCATTCCAGAAATGCCAAATTATTTATCCTACTCAAGAGAAAGTACAGTCTCCAACCAAAATTATATTGAGCTTGAAACAGTGGGTTGTGTGTTTACGTTATTTTATTAGTAGAAATGTGGAGAGCACCTGCAATATTATTTTGGATGGATAGGGCTGGTGTTATATTTGTCAACAAAATATTGACAAACTACACACAACTTGTAAAGAATATAGCAGGAAAATCAATGTAGAAAAAGCTGAGGTCATGAAAATATCTAGACAAACAGGAGAAACTAATACCTTCATTGAAAAACAGCAAATCAAACAGCTGGAAGATTTAACATAATTAGGGACCAAGTTATCATCAGACGGAAGAATCACAGTGGAAATACAACAAAGATGCAATAAGATAAATCAAATATTTTGAACAACTATCACCAATACTCGCAAGCACGTGGCAATTACTACCAAAAGAGCTTTATACAACATGATTTTCGTCCCGACACTATGCTACCAACGTCAAAACTGGACACTAACATCAAATGAAAAATGACAAATCGTAACAACAGAAATGAAATGAAATGGAGAGACATGATCAGAAACAATGACATCAGCACACGTGGGAACAACACCAGTATTAGATTACATACAAAGACAACAACTTAAATGTTTTGCTTGGCCACGTAACAAGACTACCACCACATAACTTTGTGTTGAGTAAGATGTAGACAGGAAAAAAATAATCAATATTTAGACAATGTGTTTATGTGTGTGTGTGTGTGTGCATGCATTTGGCTACATATATATGTTAAAATATTTGTACGTGTATGTGAATGTGCATGTATAGTTGGCCTCTAGTTACCAAATTAATAATTTAGAGTAATCTCAGCATCTCAAAATCCTGGTTTTCAATCAGGCACATGTGCCTGATGCCAGGTAGCCAAATGTTGAGTAAACTAATTTTGCTCTTTTGCCTTAGTGCACCATGTTGGGCCCAGGGTTTCCATTATGCAATCTCTCCACCTCATTCTCAGTCACCTGCGAGGGTGGCTAAAGTTGAATGGCCACCACGTTGTCACTCTACGTGTCAATCCGTTATACAGCATGCGCACCACATGGCCGGCCCATCTGTATTTTCGCTACAGCACAACATTTATGATGTTAGAGAAGGAAGATCTCTGCATAGTGGATTTGGTCTCAAATGGAAATCTTCAATGTTCTTTGCTCCATCGCTTCTTGGGCAACGCTTAGTCTATATCCATCAGCTTTCCGTAGGTCCCACATCTCGCAGCCAAATGCCATGGCTGGAATAATCACACTGTTGGAGGTATAATCGGTTAAATATATTTTCAACGTGATAGCACATACTTGAAATTGTATAGTCTAGTGTTTGAATACCAGAACTGACAGTTGTTTCATGATTTTTTAGGTTTTCTATGATACTATTGACAAGGTATCTCGGACAGACTACTTTGATGGTGTTAGTGAAATACATTTGATAAGGGATTTTAATGAAGGTATTTTCCTTAAATCTAGCACATTTTAAAAACTACTTTACTTCTATAATTACATCTTTGCTGTTTCTCCATATATCACTGTTTTAATTTATTTTGATGCTTAAAAATGTAAAAAAATTATTTGTTGTTTTCAAACATCATTTGCACATCACATTATCCCAGAGTGTCAACCTAGCAGGTAAGGAAGCCACCAACTTTTGGTATGCATCCAGATCCATTTCTGTGCTGTACCAGAGCAGACTTAGATCTTCTGTCAAACCATTCCACCACTAAATAGTTGGGTGACCCCATGGATGCATATAACCATAAGGCCACCAAAATGTTGTTCGTCATGTCTATCTGTTGTCAAGCATGACCAGCCTAGATGTTATTTTGCGGTAACACTTTCTACAACATCCTGAAATTGATTTCAAATTTTCTCATTTTAGATGTGATTCCATATTGATATATTTAGTACGCACTGTTCCATAGCTCTTTGAGCACCTCTGAGCCTTTCAGCATCTGCTTTGAGAAAATGATGCACTTCACAGTTATAAATCATAACTATAATGACCACGAAATTAAAACTCTGTGAACTTGCTGTGCTGTCTCTCATCTGGTGGAGTATTGTCATTATGCAATAGAAGATATATCAACAAATTTATTTTCTCCGCCTAGAGATTTTGCAATCAATTTTGTGTATGGCACTTATTTCTTGTCCTAGGAGCCAATATCCTGGAATATTTCATCTCCCACCTTCATTTCTTGATGTAGGCAGTTGAGATTTCTCCTGCAGTGTGTTTAAAAAAAATTAATCTCAAGATCAGCAACTCTGCTGATCTCATTTAGGCTGTTCAAGGATTGTTGGGCCTTGTCAATGGTATGACCGATGAGCGCAATGTCATCTGAAAATTGTATATATGTGGATCTCTTGCCATCTATCGACCCAATGTAGCTGTTAGAAGATTTTATCAAGAGCTACTGTAAATAACTTTGGAGAGATGGTGCCACATTGTTAAATTCTTCTTGTTATCAGATTATATTCTGGATGATGGTACAGAGATGCTGTATTGCAGCCTTTAGAGATTTCCTCAATAATTTGTGTGTAGTTTTCAGAAATGTCCTGATTTCTGAAAGCATTTCAGAGCAGTTTGGTCAACTAGTCAAGATACTTATTAAAAGTGTTAATGTAGCAAATGTTCCTAAACACAAAAGGTGTACTTGAGTTAAGGAAAAGATAAGACATATGAAGACAACTTGAAGTCAAAGGAGTACTTGACAAGATCATTTTACATGAACTGAATAAGAGAATCTGTCACCTGCTCAAAGATGACTATGAGCAGCATCGATTGCAGCAACTAGTCAAAGTGTCTGGACATAAGAGTAGTCCGTTAAGATGCCACAAAATTAAATAGCAGAAGAGAAGCTTTCTTAAAGCACTTAAAAGAGTTGGGGTAGGGGGTGATAGACAAAGTATCAAAGCAGCATACAAACAGTATTAAACTGACCTCTTTTCATCAAAGGCTGAAACTCCCAAATAGCTGGCAACAACAGAGAAAGAACCAGTTGCAATAATTGAATCTGAAGAGATCCTCCATGCCATCAAGCAATCGAAACAATACACAGCCGCAGTAGCAGATGGGGTTACCATATATGTCCTTAAAATTGGAAATTTTTTTTTTTTTTTTTTGCGTTCGCCTTATTAATCTATTCCCCAAGGCGTGTGTGCGTTACACTGTGGTTTTTATTTTGCGCCTGTCGGCCCAGTGCATCCGACTACAGCATGCATTTTCTAAGGGTTTGCTTCCCCAGGGTAACGGCCGGTGCTGTGATGGGGATCGAACCCAGCACCTTCTGGTTGTGAGCCGTGCCACTTAACCACTAGGCCACGCCTCTCACAGTTCAGTTGACAAATGATTAGAAACAGAATGAATTCCTGACTAGTGAAACTCCTCAAAGAATATTCTAAACCACAAAAATGGAAACAAAACTTCTTGGAAATTACCATCAAATTTGTCTACTACTGATAAAATACAAAATATTTACTAGTTATTGCCAACATAATTGACATACATCAACCTCGTGAACAAGCCTGATTCAGAAAGGGGTTCTTCAACATTGACCCCCTCCTCATTATCAATCAACTGATGGAGAGAGCACGCAAACACTTATGTTCTGATTACGATTATGAAATAGCCTTTGACAGTATCAAAACAAACATTACTTTGCTTCTTTATTCCTGTATTTGCTAGTCATAGTGCACAGGCAATGACTGCAGTTTGTATTTTTGGGGGTTTTAATATTAGTTTTTGTTGCCTTTACATTATTATTTAACTTCTCATCTTATATTTATGTATATATATATATTCAGCAGTCAATACCTATCATGTGAGTAGCACCAAAAAGAAAGACGTAAATATATATGGCTTAAATCATGCCAAGACCTCATCCTAATGTATGATAGAGCCACCTGCACGTCACATGTTATGTAAAACTCTAAAAACACCTGTAATTTCAGGTGTCTTGTATAAGATTAATGTGAAGGCCGATTCTTGTGAGATACTTCCAATGACACCCAATGAAGTGCCAAAGAATGGTACATCAACAGAACTCAACTGGCAATATGTGTTAGATACCAATGGTTATGTTCAAATGAAGACAGTCAAAGATTATTTCCTGCTTGGTGGAAACTTCACTTATGAAGGAGAGGTATGGACATTTTAAAGTTTACTCCTCTTTATGTATATATATATATATACTACTCAAAATAAGTCAAGGGTCACTTACAAAATCCTACCAAACAAAAGAATCCAAAAATGAGAAGTCAATTATATTTAATCAAATTATTGTTTGGTCATTTGGACATCAAAGTGTGACAGTTTCATGAAATAAAAACTGAACCTAGGAGAAATTTCTGTTTAATTGGACACATACTTATTTCTAAATTCTGCTCACGTTGTTCTTCAGTAATTTGGACATCAGGGTGAGACAGTTTCATGAACAATTGCTGGTTAATGACCAGTAGCGTGCGTGACCTCCATTGACACCTGCTAGCCAACAATGTCTCATGGATAAAATCAACCTTCTGAGTGATAATGTGCTGGGAGATCACCTTATACTGCTGCAGAAGGTTTTGAAATAAATGGTTCAGGTCACCACCTGGTGGATGCAAAGGTTTTACTGATCGTCCGAAGATGTCCCAGAGATGCTCGTGCTGTTAATGACTTCCTCCAGCAGGAACATGTCACAAGGATGGACTGGCCAGCTCACTCGCCTAATCTCAACCCCATTAAGCATCTCTGGGACATCTTGAAAACAGTCGAGTGAGGGTCTTGGTCACTATACTTTGCCCGACCCTGACTAACATGTTTGCACAGTATGTTTTGTCTCACCAGATGTTAGTCTTCCTCCCTGAACCATTTAGTCAAATGCAACACTTTTTCCAACAATCTCTAAGAGGATTATACATGTGAAAAAGTGCAGAAAATATAGGAAGATATCAGATTGACTTTATTATGAAAGAGGACAAATTCAAAATACATGTCACAATGACAGAAACGTTCCCAGATGGAAACATTAATTCACATCACAATCTTGTAGTGATTAAAATAGCCATAACACTAAAAAACATATAAAGAAGATTTTAACTGGACCATCAGCATTAAAATAGCCTGAACAATAAACAACAAAGTTTGTGAAAGTCAAAAGTATAAATGATAGCCTACTGTCAGAAAGCATGGAGCAATATGAAGGACAAAGCCCGAAAGAGAACATAAATACCAAATGGGACTAACTAAATACAAGTATAAAAGTAGTGAATAAAACTCTGCCAATAAAAGAGTTCAAGAAAAATTAAGTATAGGTGACAAACGATATCTTAAGCAAAATGAAAGAAAGACAAAAAGAGAGCAATAAGCACTTCACAATAAAGTGTAAAGAAAAAAAAACAGTGATTAAAATCAAAATGACATGTAATAGAAGACCAGAAAAATTCACAGTAAGAGAGCTATCCATGTTGAAATAAAACCTTTTTCAAATTAGACAAGGCTGTCTCAAGGAGGACATCTTACATGATGAGAAAGATGTATCAAACAATTGGACGAAATATGTACGTGAACTATTCGACAACAACAAATGTGATAAACAGTCACAATGTAATAATGGCGGTCCAAGTGTCCACAGATCAAAAGTAGAGAAAGTAATAAGAGATATGAGAAAAGAGAAAGCAGCAGGCATGATTACAACAACCATAGAAATGATAGAAGCTCTAGAGTATTGGTGGATAAACTTTCATATATTAAGGGCCAGACTTGAAAAATGGGAAGATGTAGAGGGGCAGATGCTCTCAGATATTGAAGCCCTTCTACAAATAACCTAATTTGCATGCACAAGCTAGTGTAATGTGGAAATCATATTATTGAGGGAAAGTAGAAGACAGAGAAGAGGGTGGAATGAGAGAGTGATGTGTAAGAGAGCGAAAGAGAGAAATTATCAATAAATTATAAATGGGTTGTTTCAAATGTCCATAATGAGTAGGTTTACTCTTTTGTGCAGCCTTAAAAAGACGTTAAGTGGTGGGTTGTAGTGGCTTTCCTTACATCTCGAGCGTGCTGATGAAGGTGGACCAGGGTCCTCCAGGTGGTTGTGCTATGCTTGGCTTCATCTGTGTCTATCTCACTACTACGGGGATCATGTCGATCCCTCACCTTGTTAGTCAGGCTGCCATGAAAACAGCCCGTTTCCAGGAAGGGCTTCAAAGGAGCCAAGGTGAGGGTCTTGGCCAGTACGTTTTGCCTGACCCTGACTAACATGTCTAATCAGTATATTTTGCCTGACCAGATGTTAGTCTTCCTTTTCTTATAAATGGGTAGCTTACATAGTTAATGAGAGGGTTTTGCATGAACTTCTATTACAAGCCTTCCAAAATATAGTGCTATTTGGCTAACTGTATTGCCCAGTATGTTTTACAGATGTTTGTTGCTTAATTGACTTCTTGTTGTGCATTCAGTCTACTTCATTTGAAAAAAATGGTTAACAGACATAAGCACTACCAAATAGGGAGGCTACTTTTAGGGTATTTGATGTAATCTTTAGATAATATTCATGTGGAAAATAAAATATACAGAAGTTCAGTATCATGAATCACTCTGTGTGATTTTAGAATATCATTATTTTGTAGGTTGAAAATACCCATTTGTATTTCTCCCAAATCAGCATTGGGATCAAAATCAAAAGGTGTTGTAATGCAAAATCTTTGAAACGCTCCACAAACTGTCTGTGAATATCATTAACAGTGTCGACATAGCTTGTGGAATTAATGTCTTAATTAATGTCAAGAAATATCTTCTGCTCTGCAATTCTTTTGCTGTTTACTCTCCCACAGTCTGAGTGTATTCTGAAAAGTCATAACGTTACCGTAAAGTTTGTGTATCAGCTTTCCTTGTGTCTGTAACTTGAGATTAAGATCATTCAAATGTCAACTTAAAACTCATTTGATAGATCCACACAGAGTCTGATCATACTTTGACCATGCTAACATTCGATAGATCCACAGAGCGTCTGATCATACTTTCACCATGCTAACATTCGGTAGATCCACAGAGAGTCTGATCATACTTTGACCATGCTAACATTTGATAGATCCACAGAGTCTGATCATACTTTGACCATGCTAACATTCGATAGATCCACAGAGAGTCTGATCATACTTTGACCATGCTAACATTCGATAGATCCACAGAGAGTCTGATCATACTTTGACCATGCTAACATTTGATAGATCCACAGAGTCTGATCATACTTTGACCATGCTAACATTTGATAGATCCACAGAGAGTCTGATCATACTTTGACCATGCTAACATTTGATAGATCCACAGAGTCTGATCATACTTTGACGATGCTAACCTTCATGTATGTGAAAAGTTTCATTTCAGCTAGTTGGTCATAAAATTGCTTCAGTATTTTCCCTTGACTTAACCAGATCACATCATAGTAATAAAGCAGATTTACATACTCTGCAACTGACTCTATGATCCACATAGTGTCGTCCATGAATTAAAGATGATTGAGATGTCTGCCATCAACATAAATTTCAAGACCTCTCAGTCGTAACAACTGATGACCGAGTTCAAGCATGCTGAGAAGAGGTTTGCAAGATATGATCTTCATGGAGGACCTCTTCTTGTATTGAGTCTACAACTAGGTCTGAAATGAATGAAAGTTGGTAGTGCAATTTGTGTAGCAGTTGGCATAAACTTTGATGTAGCCAGGACCAACTCCTTATTCCATCAGACAAATTTTTGTTATATAGAATCAAATGCTTTTCGATAGTCAAAGAGGGTGAAAATCAAGAGAATCTGGTATTCTAGGGCTGTCATGATAAGTCAACATCAGGTCATATGGTTTAATGTGCTGTAAGAGTACCAAAAGCCAGTGTATCCAAATAATTGTGCATAATTGAGGATGGGACGAGTTCTAGTGAAAATGCATTTTGTGAACAGTTTGTAAATAACTTGGAAGAGAGTAATTGGACGATAATTTCCAAGGTCATCTTTGTCTCCCTTCTTGTGTAGTATTGTCTTAGAGCTAGGACAAGCTGTTGATATTTTTGCTGTATGAAGATATCTAGTGAAACAGTGAGCAGTGATGTCATCCGCAGTGATGCCATTCTCTAGGCAATATATTCTAAAGGACTTCGCAAATTTGTTAGGGTCGGATATCTGGATCAGGGGATAGTCAGGATGAGAGAGGGATTGGAGGAGAGTCTGAAGATTTGAATAGTTTGTATAATAATCTTTCATGAATGACTCCATACCCAGCCTCAATGTAATGCAGAATTCATTTGGTTCTTTTAGACAAGGAATGGCTGTGTAGTGTTTTACATCTTGTCAAATTGTAGGTCAACAACATATGTCTTAGTTGTTGGATCTTTCTGCACTGGGAATGACCATAGATTTCTCCGCGCCTGTTTCCACCTTAGCCTCAAACTTGATAAACTTCAGTGTCTACTTTCATATCAGGGTCCAGCAACACTCATCAATTCTATGATTGCTGCCACCCTCACTTGCTAGCAAGCAACTTAAAGCCCTCAGTGACACCAACATTGATGCTGACTGTACTATCCAGATTGTAGAGGTTCCGTCTATTTCAAAAGCAGCCAAACTGCCAGTACCAATCCACACCACAAATGTGTCGCATGCATGTTGTTTGAGAGGTGGCGCAACACGACTCATTAACCAGTGATCAATATAGCTGTCAACACTCTAAGCACAATCTGTCATAACAAATGTAAAGAACATGAAGAGTGTTCACGCAAGTATTTCATAGTTGCTGCAGATTCTCGGCGCAGCATCAACTGTGTATCTCGAGGCCTTGTTCAGCCATTTCTTATGCTGTTTAATTATCTAAACAAGGACCTCTTCATATGTGTTTTGATCTGCTTCCTCAAGCTTGTACTAATGGTTTTTAAGGGTTTCAAAAGGAGGGTGCCATGAACTTTAAATCTGTTCTTCCAATTCATTTTGAACTTAGTCTTTATTTGGGAGGTTTTGTGTGTTGTATTCGTAACTTACTTTTCATGCCCTGTATTTGAAAATTTTAAAACTTAGTTTTATTCTCATAGTCCCTAAGAGCTGATGATGGTATGGTTCTCTATCTACTTTTCACTTTACCCTCACTTCTTGTAAGCAGTACTTCCTTTTATGATCAATTTTGAAATGGTTGAATTGGTTTTCCGTGTGCCATCTTCTGTGTGGGAAGATTCTTACTGCATAAATCAGGTCATTGAAGTCACAGAAGTTAACAAAAATCTCACAATTTTTTTAATCAGTTTCCAATGTAGTTCATAACCATAAACAGTTCATAATTTATGTAATCTGTTACAACACATCTCTCATAATTTTGTTGATGTTCCATCTCAGTTTGTAGTCTGGTGTTCTTTGGAGTATTTTGAATACGTTCTATCTGGTAGTTTTGCCAGCATTGTTGCTCATGTGTAGTACTGTATGGTATTTTTGTTTTTATTAAGTAGAATCTATCTTCTTCTCATTATTTTGTTCTATAACTATCTGACTTTTTTGGTGACCTTAATCTCATTAGCTGGCTTTCATCAGGTCATGTCATGGTCTTCAGTTGTAAGGGATAGTCAGGAGTCAGAACAATAATAATGATATTTTGAGTATTTATTAAAGTTTCTGCTAGTCCTAACCCAAAACTAAATCTGGAGGATAGGTGTGCATTGTTTGTTTGTCCCCACTTCTCATGACCTGTTCAGTTTGGTTGTACCTGACAGGGACATGAAACTTCCATCATTATAGCTCATAATATTATCAAGCCATCAAATCACTGAACCATGCTAAAGTAGAGCGTTTGGGGGCAGGGACAGCAGATGTGCTGACTTTAAAACCATTAATAATGGCTTGATTAGATATCTAAAATGGTTACACACTCAAATCAATAAATTAGATGATAATGTAACCATTGAAGAATCAACAATACACAGACTGCAGAAGTATGAAATCAAGATTAAGTTGAGCAGGAAGGGATGCTTGCAAGGACAGATGATGAGTGTGTACAACCAGCAAGCTGCCATCAGTATCTCTACCTTCTCTATTCACTGACAGAGACTGAACACGTATGGACTTGCCTGGAGTGCCATGATGCAGATTCTGCTTACCATTACAATATCTGCACGTCTTGATAGTGTGTTAAAGTATCTTTGTCTGTACACTTTAAATGAACACTACTCATGTCTCTATGTTATATAGCATCTGGTTAGAGGTGTGACCTGTGACCTGTATTCTCATAAAGTATCAAACTACAAGAATTCTATTGGATGGACACTTATAGGACTGTACTTTTCCAAGGTATTAGCATTTCTTTAAATTGTCATCTTCTGCCCATTATTCTTTTCTAAGTTTATGCTTGTAGGACAACATTATCAATGTTGCTAGATTTATAGTAGTGTCAGTAATTGTCAAATATTTCAATTGTTTTGTTTAACATACACACATGCATGCACTTACACATGCTCACATACACAGACACATACGCACACACATTCATATTATATAATAATAGTAATAGTTGTCGATCGCAAAAGAAAATGGTGACAGTATCATACTTGTGCTGCGAGATGTGTTCTCATTTGCTGGATTTTTTGCAGAAGCATATGGATGTTCAACATGTTAGTCCAACAAAGAATTTCAGAGTTAGGCACTTTGTCCTGTCACCTGATCCTGAGCAGGCTGCACACACATCTCAAGTGAAAATAATTTAGCTATACACTGTCCATGCTTCACAGACATGCAGCTGAGGGACTAACACTTCAGCATGATACACTTTAATCTTGGTGGTGACATTGATGCAATACCAGCTACTGACGTTTGCTAGCAGCCTCCCAAGTGCTGAACTCACCATTACATCTGTTTATCTCAAAGTCTCTCTAGTGAGGGTACTGCCTAGTAGATAGGTGAAGCTATTGACTGCCTGGGGATGCTGGTTCTGTACTATAAAGTTTGTTTTAATGTACGGCTTCCTGGGAGCAGGCTGGATTAGTACTTCATTGTGTTCATATATATAAATATATATATATATATATATATATATATATATATATATATATATATATATATATATATATATATATATATATATATATATATATATCTATATATATATATATAAATATATTTATATATAAATATATATATATATTTATATATATACATACATATATATATACATACATATATATATACATACATATATATATATATATATATATATATATATATATATATATATATATATATATATATATATCAGGTCAGGTCAGGTCATCCCGTAACCGGTGAGGTCATTGGGGCACACATGAAGACATCCTCACAACCCCACGCCACCCCTCTCTGTCAGATGCCGTTGCCTGTGACTCTTCTGGTCCTCCCATCTCTTTTTGGGCCGGCCTCTTCGTCGTCTGCCATTCACCTTTCCATAGAGGATTGTATTTGCAAGACCATTTGATCTCGATATGTGACCATACCAAGTGAGTTTCCTTCTTTTGACAGTTACCAAGAGGACTTCGAAAGGCCCTATTGCTGTTGTAATTCTATCTTGTATTTCCTCATTTGTAACTCGATCTTTGTACGTGACGTTTAAAGGTTTTCGGAAACAGCTCATCTCCAAGGCCTGTATCATTCATTGAAGGTCAGCTGTAACTGTCAATGTCTCACACGCATAGAGGAATATTGACAGGACCAGTGTACGCATTAATGGGTACGCTCTACCCATCTGTCTAACTGCTTCCTCTTATCAGTATGATCTCCCCAGATAAAGCTTTAAGCTGTGCACTCTTTTTCGCTGTTGGACTGATGCTTTCTTTATCCCTTCATACATGCTACATGTTACCCTTATTGAAGACATCTTGGATATTTGATACATAACTGTATCCAATAGTCATTTGCACACTGTCTAGCTGTCCTTTGCACTTCTTTTCTCACTTGTTTCAATACATTGAGAGTGTTTCGTGTTGTTTTGTCTTTGTTTCTTAGTAGTGCTGCCTTTTTACTGTCAATCAAAGGCTGCAGTATCCAACTATTTACCTCAAACCAGTCTTGATTCCTGTGTTCTCTAATGCCATAAGCTGTTACCGCTGCTTTGAGGGTAGCTTCTTTGATTACATCCCACCTTTCACTAGCTGTACAGTTTCCTGATGTATCAGTGAGAACATCTGCAAGCTGCTGTTGGAATATAAAGCACCTTTCTGGGTCCTTGGTGTCCTAAATGTTTTCTCAAAATGGGTTTGTTCTTCGCTGTGAAGATTCTCTTAGGTCTCAGCTTGATGCGGACAACGACCAATGTGTGGTCAGTATCACAGTCAACACCCGTGTAGCTGCATGTTAATTGTGTGTGATTCAGTTGTTGTCTCCTGGTGATAATAATGTCCAGTTGGTGCATATGACTGGATCTTGGGTGTTTCCATGCAATCTTTTGTTGCAAAGTAGGGGTTTGTGATACAGAGATTAATTTTTATGCAGAATTCTAGGAGCCTTTGTCCATTTTCATTCATGCTCCCAATATTGTGTGTTGCCTTGGAATTTGAGTCCAATCCCACCCGAGCATTTAGATCACCAAGTATGTATAGGCAGTCTGATTTTGAAATTGCATTTACTATTTATTACATTGTCCAACTCTGCATAGAAGGAATCCTTTGCATCTTACGCTGATGTGAGCAATGAAGAGTAGGCAGCGATAAGTGTCATGAATCCACACTTCTGGCAAGGCTCCAAGAAAGGATGAAATCCCAATAGAGGTCATCAGGAGTGGAAAGGACATACTTGCCCCACAGAAACACCAGCTGATAACATTATGCTGTCATGAAGAACAGGTCACGGAGGATTTCAATAATTTAAGCATTGTAACCTTGTACAAGAAAAAGGAGGACCGGAGTGACTGCAACAACTACAGAGGAATTTTGCTTCTGTTTACCGTTGGAAAGATACTTGCCAGAATTGTTCTGTGCAGACTCCAGGTCTTAGGAGACCAGGTTTACCCAGAGTCACAGAGCAGTTTTTGTGGAAATAAGTCTACCACAGATATGATATTCTCATTTCGACAGTTGCAAGAGAGATGCAGAGAACAAAATCAACCATTGTATATTGCCTTCATTGATCTCATAAAGGGATTCAGCTTGGTAAGCCGTGATGGTCTGTTCAAAACACTCAGGAGGATTGGTTGCCCACCAGTTCTTCTGAGCATTATTGAGTCATTCCACACTGACATGAAAGACACCATCAACTTTCATGGTGCGTCCTCAGAAGTGCAGAAACATGGTGCTGATGAGAGAACTGCTCTTTGGAAATGATGCCATAATTACCACTCACTCAGAGGTGGAACTGCAAATTTTCTATCTGTATTTTTTTATGCCTGCTGTGAGTTTGGGTTAACAATCAGCAAAACAAAAACATAACTTATGGTACAGGGTGCAAACAAACCACCAGTAATCTCCATTGATGATGAGGCTCTCGATATAGTAAATCATTTGACGTACTTGGGATCATCAGTCAATAATAAACTATCCCTGGATCAAAAGATCAGTATCAGGATAGGCAAAGCAGCAACAACAATGAGCATATTGTTTTGGGATAACAAGAAGCTCACTGTTAAAACAAAAATACTTGTTTACCAGGCCTGAGTCCTCATCACCCTTCTTTATGGCAGTGAGACATGGTCTACCTACATGCACCAGGAGAGGTGCTAAACAGCTATTACATGAGGTGCCTGTGCATAATTTTGCGGGATGGGTGGCAAGACAAGATCACCAGTGCTGAAGTGTTGGAGATAATAGGTCCTGTCACAATCTTTTCCATGCTTAGTCTTCAAAGGCTTTGATGGCTGGGACACATTTGGAGGATGGATGATGGCAGAATACCAAAATATCTTCTCTACGGAGAATTACAGTTGAGGGAAAGGTCTCGGGGCCAGCCACTACTTTGGTACAAGGATGTATGCAAGTGAGATATGAATGATGCAGTTATTAATTTGGAATCAAGGGAACAGGACGCCATGGAGAATGTTACATGGAGGGGCAAGACTAAGCGTGGAATACAGAAAAGGAGATACTGATAGGTTGAAGGCTCAGCGTTTGAAAAGACACGCCACACCATGCAAATGCCACAAACAGTCCTGACTTTCCTTGCACACACTGTGGAAGATGCTTCTCTGTCCGGATTGGTCTTACGAGTCACATTCGTTACCATCTTGGACTGTAGATGCACACCTTTTTTCAAAGCACAGTTACTGTCATCTGACAGGACGGAAAGAGTCAATGATATATATATATATATATATACATATACAAGGGGCTTGTCATAAGTCCTTACCCTGACTATGAAGGAGTAGGAGGAGAAAGTTTAAATTTGGCACATATGTAGCTCATTTAATTTGTACTGGACTTGAGAAGTATGAATTTTACTCCTTGACAGGCTAACCCGGTATGGTGCATGACGCAACACACCTTATTGGCCAAATCTGCTACAGTTTATCAGAACAATGGAGAAATCAGAGACAAGAACTGTGATAAAATTCTTTTTGTTGCAGGGAAAAACACCTACAAAAATACACAGGGAGATGGAACCAGTGATTGAGGAATTCTGTCCTTTGTATGCTTCTGGAAAAAAACTGGTGTAGGCAGTTTAAGTGTGGCCATTCCCATGTTGCTGATCTTCCAAGAACAGAAAAACCATCTTCAGAGTAGAGCGATAAAAATGCTGCAAGAGTGAAGAAAATAATTGACCAGGATAGGAAAATGACACCTGCAGAGATATCTAGGTCAGAAAAACTGAATGAAAGTAGTTTCTAGAATTTTGCAACACAGACTGAACATGTGAACAGAAACAAATGAGAGTTGATTTCTGTGGTCAGTTGTTCAAAATTTGTCAGTCAACAGTATTTTGCCAACCATGGTGACAGTAGATGAGACTTGGGTTCACTATTATGACCTAGATTTTTTTTCTTTTCCAAAAACTTAAAAAACAGCTGAAAGGAAATAATTTTGACAGTGATGAAGATGTCATACTGGCTTGTGATAAGTGGCTTAGTTTGAAAAATATGTTACTTCATTCAGAAGGTCTTTTCAAGGCCATGAAGAGATGGCAGAAATGTATAAATTCAGGTGGTGACTACATTGAGAAGGAATAAGCACTGTGCCAAATTTCAACTTTCTCCTCCTACTCTTTCATGGTCAGGGTAAAAACTTATGACAAGCGCCTTGTATATATATATAAAATATATATATGTGTATTTACGCATTTGTTGTTGTTTCGAATGCCTACAATGAGTAGGTTTACTCTTTTGTGCACCCCTTAAAGGATATTAAGTGGCGGGTTGCAGTAGCTTTCCCGAGCGTGCTGATGACGGTGGACCGGGGTCCTCCAGGTGATTGTGCTATGCTTGGCTTCATCTATATGTCGCTCACTACTATGTGGAGGATGTCAACCCCTTCTTCTGTTAATCAGGCTGCCATGAAAACAGCTCGTACCCAGGAAGGGTTACTAGGAAGTGGAGGTGACGGTCTTGGTCAGGATATGTTACCTGACTCTGGCTAACATATCTGGCTTGGCTTGGCTTGGCTTCGTTTATTCTCAATCTTCCACTACCAAACACTGAAAGGGCTTAAGTAGCAGAATGTAGTCCAGAGAACGGAATGCGTTGTGTTGTATTTTACAGCTTGACTGCGATATTTGCACCTTTCGGTCCAACACATCCGACTTCAGCAAGCATTTTTTGAGTACCAGATTAGCATTCCCTCTTCGATCCCTTCTCCTTAGCCAGTCTGCCCTGCTGCAGCCTGTTACTTTTATCATTATGTTGGTGCTCTGTCAAAATTTCTTCCGGCTGTTTAGTCTCTGCAATGCCATAGCTAGTCTTCTGATTTCTTTCGAGCAGTTTTTGTCAATTCTGGAGCCCAGATATTCAAAATGTGTGACATGATCTATTTCCTCACCACTCACTGTAAATTTATGCTGACATTGTGTTTGTCTGTGGTCTTTATCTTTGTTTTATTTATGTTTATGAACAGGTTTTGATCTTTACTATGTCCATTAGCAGCTGAAAGTAGCTGCTCTAGCCCTTCTGCACTTCTTGATAGTATCACTATGTCATCTGCATATCGTAACTCTGGAATCTCGTACACCCAAATCGTAAATGGGTCGAAACTTTCAATGTTCTCGTCTTCTCGAACATTTCTCTATATACATTCTGCATATATGTTGTACAGATAAGGTGAGAGGATACTTCTTCTTCTTCTTCTTCTTCTTCGTACGCTGTCAGACGTCAACCTGTATTTTTTTCGAAAAAAGCAGCAGTCATCCTGAGGCTGTCGACACTGTCATAGAGCTTGTCTAGTGTTGCCACTGGTGATGGCCACATCTGCTTTCTCTGATCCTCGTATGTCGGGCAGTTTTGCAGCAAATGTTTAGCGGTCATTTTCCCGGTACCACATGAGCATTCGTCAGTGCCACCTATCTTCAATTTGCCTCGGATGTTACAGTGGGATAGAACCCAATGTACCACTACTCTTTTTGGTGCGGAATGCTGGCATAGTTGACAGAGTACTGCTCTTAAATCATTAAGTTCAGTATTTTTCTGGATTTTTAGTGCTGTGACTACGGCCAGGGCATCTGTGAGCAGGACTATATAGCTTTCATTCCTTTTACCTGCCACCATTTCTTCCACTGCCGCCCTCAGTGCCTCTGCCTCCGCTCTGAAATTGCTTGTGTAATTTCCAGTTGCCACTGACAGTGTTATTTTTCTGCCATTTGGTAGGCTCGGGAATACCCCTGCCCCTCTGTTCTGTGTTGTGTTTGTTACAGAACCGTCGGTGTATGCATGGGACCAGTCCATGCTTGGGTAGTTTTCCGTTATGTACCTCAGGGTTGTATCTCTTCTTTCTTTTTCAGTCTGGCTCTTTTTTGTTTCCAATACCTGGTATATTTTCTTCCACCTCTGGAAATATATGCTGCTTCCAGGTAGGTTTTTATACAGTAGGGATGGGCTTTGGTGTTGTTAGTGCGTTCATAGGGTCTTCGTTCATCTTTGCTTTGGCTATTTCTGCAAAGTTTCTCCGCTTTAGTTTCCCATTTCCAAAATTGTTTAGTCTCTGATGCATTGGATGGTCAGTCAGTCTTCTGAGTTTCTCTGCTTGCTGCTGGGTTCTGCAGTCTCTTCTGTCGGTCATGGATTGCAGTTTTGTAATCTTTTCAAGTTCTACAATTGGCGTTGACTTCATGCCTCCTGTTATCACTCTCATGGCTTGGTTTTGAAGTTTGTTAATTTTATCGAAGTTTGCCTTTGCTGCTGTTGTCCATGCCGCAATGCCATACTCGAGAACTGGTCTCACTCTTCCAGTGTACAGTTTCTTTAGTATACTTTCGTCTGCTCCCCAGCTTGTTCCAGCAAGTTTCCTCATGATTGCCATTCTTTCTCTGGCTCTCATTCGGTTTCTCTTGATCTGACTTTTCCATGTCATTCGCCGATCGAATGAGACTCCCAGGTAGTTAGGATTGTCGTTTGGCAGCAGATATTTGCCGTTAAGACTTATTTTGTTGTTTTGGGGTTTGTTTGAAAGCGAGAATATCGTACATGTTGTTTTTTCCTCATTTATTTTGACCAGCCATGAGTTCGCCCACTCTTCCAGCGATGTTAGGGCCTGCTGCATCCGATTACTTACTACGGGAGATTCTTTTCAGAGGTCCTCATAGCCAGATTGTCTGCAAACATTGAGCTGTGGACTCTTCTTGGTATATTCTCTGTTATGTTATTTATATACACCAGGAAGAGTGTGGGTGGCAGTACTCACCCCTGGGGTATTCCCAGCTCTAGTGTCACCTTTTTGCTCATCTGTGCTTGTACTTGAACTCTGGCCGTTCTGTTTTTGATGTAGTGGCTGATCCATTTGTACATTTTCCCACAAACTTCACTTCTTCGTAGCTTGACTTTAAGTCCCTCTTTCCAGACTTTGTCAAATGCCTTTTCTAGATCTACCCAAACCGCTACTGTGTGTTTTTGCTCCTGGTAGGCATCCTCTATTTCCTGGGCTATGAGGGTGATCTGATCCTCAGTAGATCTGTGCTGTCTAAAGCCTGCTTGCTGTGGAATTAGTATGTGTTTTTCTTCCAGGTGCCACATCAGTCTGGTGTTTATTATACGTTCCATCAGTTTCCCTACACAGCTCAGTAGACTGATAAGCCTGTATCCATTTGGATCTGTTTTATCTTTTCCTTTCTTTGGTACTGGTACAAGTACTGCATCTTTCCATGCCTGAGGTACAATACCCCTTTTCCAGCTTTGGTTCAGGATTGATAATAACTTCCTCTTTGCTGTTTGGCCCAGCCCCATCGGCATCTCGTTTGTTACACCATCTTTTCCGGGCGATTTCTTTTTCTTTAAAATTTTAATGGCCTCTTCCATTTCATTCATTGTTAGTTTTGCCATCATGTGTTCCTCTGGTGCCATATTGATGTTGTAGTGCCCCTTTTGCTCTTCATTAATGTCTGTATGCCTATCTGCAGGGACATCAATGTGGTTTGCTCTGGCATAATGTTCAACAAAGGCGTTTGCTGCTTTTTTTCCAGTGAGCATGTTGTCGCCCTACTTGATGGTAATTTGTTTGTTTGATGGAGTTTCGTCATTCATGGCTCTGACTAACTTCCATAGTTTGTTCCCATCTTTATCTAAATTGAGGCTTTCTGTTTTGTTTTTCCAGCTTTCTCTTGTTATTTGGTTTAGAGTGTATTTGTATTTTGCCGTGGTGGCTTTGAGGGCGATATTTGCCTCCATAGATTGTTCTCTCTCTGCCATGTTCCTAGCATTTGAGACTTCGTCTTCCGCTTTCTGCAATTCATCATTCCAATAAGGCTTGTAGTTTTTCCTTGCCCCTCTTGGGATGGTTTCAGTGGCAGCTTGCATTATTGCTTTGCTTAGGCTTTCTACCATGGGCTTCATATTGTTATTCTGTGTGTTGATGGTTTCACAAAGCCCATCTGTCAGGATTGCAAATCTGTCCCGGTCGGCTCGTTTGTAATTCCAACGTGGGAGCGGTTTTTTTCCTGTGGGCCTACTTCCATATCAACTTCTAGCCTAATTGGCCTGTGGTCATTACCTGCCAATTGGTTTAGCATCTGGTGGTCTATTTTGTGGTGAATATCCACCGTGGAAAAGGCCAAGTCTGGAGTAGAGGTGGTATGCCATGTTCTAGAATAGAAGCTAGGGCTATCCTCCGGCCTATTGATAAGACAGAGATTGATGTCTACCTTCCAATCTTCCACTTCGTCACCTCTGCTGTCTGTGTCCGTGTATCCCCATCTCTCCGAGTGGCTGTTGAAGTCTCCAACTACTATGCAGTTGGAGCCTTTGACTTCCATACTCGAGAGCGACAGGTCTTTGTTTGGTGGGCCATACAGGTTGAAGATACGGATCTTCGTCTCTTGTGTCATTATGTCAACTCCTACAATTTCTGCTTGTCTGGTGTGATTGACAGCTACTGCGCTACTCAGTATGCAGTTACGTGTCAGTATCAGAACCCCTCCTTTGTGACCGTCTCTATCCAGACGGAAGATCTGGTATCCTCTGATTGAGAATTTATGGTTGTTGTTGAGGTGCGTTTCTTGGATTCATGCCACATCAATCTTACCTTCATGCAAGTGATGTGTTAAGGAAAGCTTTTTTGTTAATGACTCCCTCCGCATTCCACTGTAGTATTCTGAGGGTCTTGTGTTTTTGGTCAATAGTTTTTGCCCCATCACCTTGTGCCTTGACTCCACAGCACATGGGTGGGTGACCACCAGTAGCATTGGGTGGGCCCCTTCGAGGCGTGAGGCCCAGCACTCGTGCTGCCTGGCAGGACTCCACAGGATGAGCGCCACGCTTTTTTCTATTAGGTCATACAGTCATCATACAGCGATATACGTTGCACTGTGTTACTTGTTAAGCACACGTTCCCTATTAGACACAACGAAAGTGCTCAATGTCTGTCAGTCACTTTACAGTTTTGGCGTGTTGAGTCAAATTAAGCCGCAGGCTCCACTCCTGGTGGTGCCCTTCCGTCAATTCCTTTATCGAACACTGGATGCAAGACAATCGAGCCACCAAGATACTAGCCCCAGCTTATTGAGAGTCTAATTCCAGCACACGTTCACTACTAGACCCAACGAGAGTGCTCTCGGCCTGTCAATCATTTCAGTGTTGGCGTGTTGAGTCAAATTGAGCCGCAGGCTCTACTCCTGGTGGTGCCCTTCCGTCAATTCCTTTAAGTTTCAGCTTTGCAACCATACTTCCCCCGGAACCCAAACACTTTGGTTTCCCGGAAGCTGCCCGCAGAGTAATCGACGCAACTCCTGCGGATCGGTAGTTGGCATCGTTTATGGTCAGAACTACTACGGTATCTGATTGTCTTCGCGCCTCTGACTTGATTAATGAAAACATTCTTGACAAATGCTTTCGCAGTAGCTCGTCTTGCGGCGATCCAAGAATTTCACCTCTAACGCCGCAATACGAATGCCCCCGTTTGTCCCTGTTAATCATTACCTCCAGTTCCGAAAACCAACAAAATAGAACCGAGGTCCTATTCCATTATTCCATGCACCATTATTCAGGCAGCCGAGGCCTGCTTTGAACACTCTAATTTTTCAAAGTAAACGCGCCGGCCAACCGGGACGCTCAAAGAAGAGCACCCACGGGAGAGAGCCGTCAGACAAGCAGGAGACAACGGGCAGTGAACCGGCGCGAGCCGGACTGCCCGCCTGCGCCTGAGATCCAACTACGAGCTTTTTAACTGCAACAACTTTAATATACGCTATTGGAGCTGGAATTACCGTGGCTGCTGGTACCAGAGTTGCCCTCCAACAGATCCTCGTTAAAGGGTTTAAAGTGTACTCATTCCAATTACGGGGCCTCGAAAGAGTCCTGTATTGTTATTTTTCGTCACTACCTCCCCTTGCCGGGAGTGGGTAAGTTGCGCGCCTGCTGCCTTCCTTGGATGTGGTAGCCGTTTCTCATGCTCCCTCTCCGGAATCGAACCCTGATTCCCCGTTACCCGTTACAAACATGGTAGGCATGTCACGTACCATCGACATTTGATAGGGCAGTGAGAGGATACATCCCTGTCGGACTCTCTTTTGTACTGCAAACCAATCTAATACTCGGACAGCGGCTTGTTGATCTTGGTATAATGTTTCAATGAGATGGACTATTTGCAAGGGAAACCCCATTTCCTTCATGATTCTCCACAGGTTTTAATGTTTTACCGTGTCGAAGGCCTTGGCATAATCAATGAAACACGTGTACAGGTCTACATTAAACTCTACATTTTTCGTAGATATTCCTTAAATTGAATATATGGTCCCTGGTCCCTCTGTCTTTCCTAAAACCTGCCTGGACTACGTGAATTTCAGATTCAAACCTTTTCTCTATCCTTCTTAATAGGATTCGCAAGAGTATCTTGCTAGCGTGGCTGATCAGCGCGATAGTTCGGTAGTTCGTGCACAGCTTCAGGTTTTTTGGGGAGGGGAATATAAATTGATTTCTTCCATGCTTCTGGCCACTCTGCACTGTGCCATATCTGTTTACACAGCTTGTGATAGACTCGAGCACTTGCCTCCCCTCCTGCTTGTGTTAGCTCTGCTTGGATATCATATATATATACAGAAAAAGTAAGGTGGCTGCGCTCTTGACTCTCTGGTGTTTTTTTTCGAGTTATCCGATGTTTGGTGGTTCCTGTTCGGATTATATTTCACAACTCCTTCACTTTATTCTGTGAAATTTATGTGCTTTCGATCGGTTATCCTGTTTGTTATGCTGCATTTTGCTGCATTTCATGCCTGACTCAAGCCATGGGAAACCAGTCCATGACGGAGTTCAACGTTTCGCTTAACTGCACACCAGAATTCAGTCCAGATTATCACTACTCAATTACATTTCTGCTCGGACTGAAGCTGACTTCCTCCTGCCGCCCCTCCCTCCACTGGAGATAACACAATACCTCTCCCAACCTTGTATTCTCAGCACAGCAAGAGTCATGCTGACCAACAGGTGGACACAATCAGAAGAATCGGCGGTAGGAAATGTTAAGACAGGGAGTTTGACATGGACAGACACATAAAACTTGACACAAACACACTCGTCGCGACACTCATCCCAAGGTTTCGGAGTACATGGCTCCACCTGGGGAGTCTGTAGGGATTTTGGTCGACATGCTACAACACAGACTCATCAGTTGGACATGGTAGTGGTCGATCGACGCAATGGCCTTTGACACCTACGCAAACATTATTATATATATATATATTTTGAAAATAGAAAACATAATTTCTTAAACAAAGTGATTCCCACATTGTTATTAATGTATTTTAACAAGGCCAACATTCAGATGTACAACACACGAGGGTCAGTAGAATTCATGAAAAATCAGTTGATGCAAGTTACGGTGGAAAATGACAAGGTAATGTACCCATCTGCCACAAAAATAATGTTAAAATCAACACTTGCAGTTAATACATTATATAGGTATCACAATTATAATATAATTTCCTTCTTTCTGGTGCCACATCTAGCAGCATATGTTGTTGTTCCTGGTCTTAAGACAAATTTAGAATATAGGATGCCAATATTTGCAATGAATGAAGATGAAACAAATTGTAAAACAACTATTTTCATAATTCCTAATAAAATTGGAAATTTAAATTCAGACCCTAACACTTATACCATTTAAGACTTCCTAATAATTTATATTAAGACATAAACTACTTTTCCTTTCTCTCTCATCATGAAGGTAATCACAACATCTGATATCTACAATGTGGACCTACAGCCTATGCCTGAAAAAAGCCCATATGATGTTAGCATGTGTTTCAGTGCTTCTTCTCAGATGCCTTTTATCATTTATTTTGAAGTTGAGGGTAAAAATGTGTGCACCATGTGCCTGTTTTTTCTGTGTGCGTGTAAACCTAATGAGCTTTTAATTGTTTTGCTATATTTATATTTCCTGCATCTCTTTTTAATGATAAGTGTAATTGATAAATTGATTTGGTATTTCAGTAATACTGTAAAGATTAATTTTTAGCACTGAAGTCTTAAAGTAAAAGGGCTGCAAACACATTCAAGACGTACAATTTGATGGCACAACTGGCTTTATTTAATGTGCTAGGTGTTCAATCCAGTTCAGTTCACATTGAAGGTTGGCTACAATGGATCTCTAACATACTCTTATCTTGGTGGCACAATCTGCTAGCATTTTCTGAATTTCCCTTATTCATCTTTTGATGTTATCTTTGGATTAATTGTGTATCTGATTTAATTCACCATTTCTCTTTGCGCCTCAAATGTCTCTAAGACAAACATATGTTTTTTTCCCCATTGAGATGTGCTTCAATCTTCAATATATCCACATTTCAAAGGCATCAATTATTTTCTCCAACTGTTTGTTCATTGTCCATGTTTCAATACCATGCAGTGAAGATGAATGTACATAACACCTGAAGACTCTCATTTTTAATTTGAGAATGACTTGTTTCCTGAGAAAGTGTATTGGTTTGCAAACTGACTTACCAGTTATAATGTATAATGAGAAATGTTAGAGAAGACAAGAACATTGAAAGTTATGATACATTTACGATCAGCGGCTAGGAGATTCCAGAGTTACGATACGCAGATGACACAGTTAAACTATCACTAAGTGAAGAAAGGCTAGAGCTTATACTTTCAGTCGTAAATGGACACATTAAAGATCAAAACCTGTTTTAAACATAGACTAAACAAAGATAATGACCACCGACAAAACAAGATGTCAGCATAAATTTGCAGTAGGTGGTGAGGAAATAGATCAGGTCACGCATTTTGAATATCTGGGCCCCAAAATTGACAAAAATGGCAACTGTTCAAAAGAAATCAGAAGACTAGCCATGTCAACACAGAGGCTAAACAGTTTGAAGAAATTATGGCAGAGTACCAACAAAACGACAAAAGGGAAAGTCTTGAGAGCCTGTGTTTTTCTTGTGGCAGCTTATGGCTGTGAATCATGGACAATTACCAAAACTTCTAGACAAAGTATTGAATCCCTCAAGTCAAAATGTTACAGAAAGATCCTCAAAATACCCTGGACAGAGAAAAAAACAAATGTAGACATTCGGCAAGAGTTGAGCATAGAGGAAAACTGGTTTATCAATTCCATTTTGGATAGAAAATCCAAGTACTTTGGTCACATCAAGAGACACAACGGTCTCGAGAGAACGGGGATGGAATTATTGTGCCAGGCAAAAGAGGAAGGGGTAGACCAAGAAGACGATGGCACCAAGATATCAAGGAATGCCTGGGTAGAACTGTGGCGGAGACTGGAGTTTTGGCAAGAGAACGAGTTTTTTTCAGACAGCCTGTGATGGGAGCGACGTTCTTCAAAGGACATGCTACATGATGATGATGATGATACTGGTCTAGAATACTCTGCAGAGTCTGTAGACAACCAGTTTCTTATTCCAGTCGTGTAGTTTTATCACAAAGTGACCAGTGGACAATTAGAATGTTCATGCTCCCCAAAGTCATCCCAGTGCAGTCATGCTGGGATCTGGGCTGTTAGTTTTGGGGTTGGCATAGGCCATCTATTTCCTGATCAGCAGGCTAGGCTTAAGCAGTTGTTGGTTTCACTACTTTTGTCCGACTGCTTCGCTGCTCCCTTAGTCACCCACTGTGTACTTGTAAATTGGCTGCCTCTTGGGTAAGTGCATGATGAAGAATCCAGAATGTTATTCTGCTTAAAACGGGATGTGTGTAGAAAATTGCAAGTAATATTAATGGCTAGGCAAGCATAGTTAACAATGCCACAGCGACCTAAATCATTCTTTCTTCCATTCTCCATTATCATATTTCAAAGATATGACTTGTGTTAGGGTTTGATCATCTATTGCAATCATTAGAGCAGATTTTTTGTCTACTTCTACTTTGCTAATTTCATTTCTCAGTGCCAATGGCCAGCCTATTCTTTTTAGCTATTGAACTAGATTGTGAAAAATTCAACAGATTCTCATGCAGATAACATTCCTTGGAGATTGCATGGGCAACCTTGTGATTTGGATTTTTCTTATCTGGATTTTTCTGATGATTTGACTCTGCTTTCCAGAGACTACTTCCGGCTTTAATATAAAATATAAATATGCATGGATAGAAAACTAAAATTATGGGACAAGTTGATTGTGGTGAGTCCTACATCCTTACAAGATGGGTATTCTTACATTTATCTTTCCAGTAATATCGGCACTGTAAGACGTTGTATAGAAAGATATTATATTTTTTACACAAACGATCAGACATGCTTTCATTGCATTGGGGAACATGGATATTAGGTCCAGCATGAAACTAAAAACCTTCAACTCTAATATGAATTCTTTTATATGGTTTGGAGTCTGGGTGTATGACAAAGGAGACAGTGATTAAACTTCAGACATTTACAAATGGATAAAGGTAAAGGTAATCTCATAGCAGATAATGCTAGGGGAGATGAAGTGTTAGAGCCTTCATTGTACTAAGCCACAGCTTTGAGAGGTGTGGTGGCCAGTTCCCTTCCTAGCTGCCTTTTTCTTTCTCTAGCCATCAGCCAGATACCCAATTACAGCTGTTTTGACTGGGTGCCACAAATGGGAGCCGGCACAAAATTTAAAGGGCTGAATTAGTATGATAGAATGACAAATGTGAAATTGTTGTATAGAACTGGAAGAGTAACAATGGACCAAGATGTGCAGGCTAGAAGAAAAAGCTGGCTAGGCCATACATTAAGATAACTGGTTGATAGCCCTACAAGGCTGGCTATACTCTGGTTTCTCAGAGGTAAGTGGTATGAGGAAGACCAAAACACATAATGCATAGAGAGCTTGAGTCTAACATATGTAAAATATTTGGACAAGCAGAACATATCTCAGAAAGCGAATAAAACAGCAAAAATAGACTTTGAAAAAAAACTTGCTCAGAGGATCAAGACTGACAGTAAAAGCTTCTTTTCTTATGTTAGAAATAAACAAAGAACGAAAGACAAAGTAGGCCCTCTCATAGACAGTACAGGGAAAATAATAAGTGAGAATAGGGAGGCTGCTAATCTGCTTAATCAGTACTTTGGCACAGTCTTCACAAAGGAGGACTGCTCCGAGATCCCAGAGCCTATAGATATTTTTCAAAGAGACATGGATACAGCGGGATTAAGATCAATCTGTATTACAGAGGAAATGGTTTTTAAAAAATTGGAGGGGTTGAAAGTGAATAAATGTCCAGGTCAAGATGGTATTCACCCAAAATTGCTGTATGAAATTAGAAACCAACTAGCAAAACCATTGGCTATATTATGTTCTCAATCACTTACAAAAGGGATTGTTCCACGGGATTGGAAAGATGCAGGAGTGATCCCCTTATTCAAAAAAGGCAAAAAATCAGATCCGGCAAATTATAGACCGGTGAGTTTAACGAGCATAGTCTGTAAATTGTTAGAGTCAATAATCAAAGAAAACATTGTAATGCATTTAGAAAAATTTAATCTAATTAGAAATAGTCAGCATGGGTTTACTAGAGGGAGATCATGCTTAACAAATCTATTAGAATTCATGGAGGAGGTTACTAAAATCATAGATAAAGGGGAGCCAGTGGATGTTATTTATCTAGACTTTGCAAAGGCCTTTGATAGAGTACCTCATCAAAGATTATTTCGAAAGTTAAAATCACATGGAATAGGTGGCGAAGTTGCCAAATGGATTGAAAATTGGTTAACAGGAAGAAGGCAGAGGGTGGGCATAAATAAGGAGTACTCTGAGTGGAGTGAAGTGAAAAGTGGTGTGCCACAGGGCTCGGTTTTGGGACCAATTTTGTTCTTGATATATATAAATGATTTGGACATTGATATGAGACCCATGATTGCAAAATTTGCTGATGACACAAAACTATGCAGTAGTGTCTCATCTAAAGCGGAAGTGGATATATTGATGTCGGATCTAGATAAAATTCGAGAATGGTCTGTAAGCTGGCAAATGGAGTTTAATGTAGATAAATGTACAGTCATCCACATGGGTAGATCCAATATGGAACATAAATACAGAATGGGAGAAAACAATATTAGAAAGATAGATAAGGAAAGGGACCTAGGGGTTATAATAGATCATACAGGAAAGGTGAGTGAGCAAGTTAAGGTAGCAGTGAAAAAGGCAAATGCAATGTTAGGTATGATAAAAAGAAATATTAAACATAGGAGCATACTGTAACATCAATGGAAATAAGGAGGTTGACAATCTATAAATAAAAAACAGATAGAAAAAATACCTGGTCAACTGCGATGAAGCAAAATCAAAATAAACAGGTAATACACGGTAAAGTGATAGGAAGAAGACATCTAACACCATGCAGATGATAGATACTATCAACTGTTTAGAAAAGACCAGGTTATCATACTTCTCTTCAAAAAGGCTACAACATTTGTTCTTCCTCTTCATCCTTCGTTCTCAAACTCCCTCAACTAGGTCTTGAAAAGGGCTTTACAGGTACCAGAATGTTGTCCAGAGAACATAATGCGTTGTGTCATAGTTTACAACTTGACTGTGATATTTACAACTTGACTGCAATATTTACACTTTTCCAGACTGGCCACAACAGAATAAGACACCACCTGTACACAAAATTCAAGATAGGTACCACCAGCTTATGTTACTCCAGCCTGACAGACATGACAGCAGCACACGCACTTCAGAACTGCCCCAAGCAGACATGACAGCAGCACATGTACTTCAGGACTGCCCCAAGCAGACATGACAACAGCACATGTACTTCAGGACTGCCGTTAGCAGACATGACAGCAGCACACGCACTTCAGAACTGCCCCAAGCAGACATGACAACAGCACATGTACTTCAGGACTGCCCTAAGCAGACATGACAACAGCACATGTATTTCAGAACTGCCCCAAGCAGACATGACAGCAGCACATGTACATCAGGACTGCCCTAAGCAGACATGACAGCAGCACATGTACTTCAGGACTGCCCCAAGCAGACAGGACAACAGCACATGTACATCAGGACTGCCCTAAGCAGACATGACAACAGCACATGTATTTCAGGACTGCCCCAAGCAGACATGACAGCAGCACATGTACTTCATGACTGCACCAAGTAGACATGACAACAGCACACATACTTCAGGACTGCCCTAAGCAGACAAATTTAAAGAGAAGGATAGGACCCACTCATTGGAAACTGTAAGTGATTTTCGTCCATCGTAATCGATGAGGACCACTTTGTTTGCATTCACTGTAAACTGTTCTCATGAGTTCGAAGATGGCTAAAAGCCAGAAAACTATATTTGGAGATCTACAGTCTAAGTGAGCAATAATTGTTGTTGAAGAAGAAGAAGACAATGGCCATAGTATTGCATAATTTATCAAACCTGATTCCAAATAAAAGATACTTTTATATCCAAGTTAGTGGAAGAAAAACGAATACTAATTCCACAGCAAGCCGGCTTTAGACAGCACAGATCCACTGAGGACCAGGTCATCCTCATAGCCCAGGAAATAGAAGATGCCTACCAGGCACAGAAACACACAGTAGCGGTGTGGGTGGACCTGGAAAAGGCATTTGACAAAGTCTGGAAAGATGGACTTAGAGTCAAGCTAAGAAGAAGTGATGTTTGTGAGAAAATGTACAAGTGGATCAACCACTACCTCAAAAACAGAACGGCCAGAGTCCAAGTACAAGGGCAGATGAGCAAAAAGGTGACACTCGAGCAGGGAGTACCCCAAGGGGGAGTACTGTCACCCACACTCTTCCTGGTGTATATAAACGACATTACAGAGAATATACCAAGAAGAGTCCATAGCTCAATGTTTGCAGACGATCTGGCTATGTGGACCTCTGAAAAGAATCTCACCATAGCAAGAAATCGGATGCAGCAGGCCCTAACATCGCTGGAAGAGTGGGTGAACTTATGGCTGGTCAAAATAAATGAGTAGAAAACCACATGTACAATATTCTCGCTCTCAATCAAACCCCAAAACACCAAATTAAGTCTAAATGGCAAATTCCTGCAGCCAAACGACAACCCAAACTATCTGGGAGTCACATTTGATCGGCGCATGACATGGAAAAGTCAGATCAAGAGAAACCGAATGAGAGCCAGAAAAAGAATGGCAATCATGAGGAAACTTGCTGGCACAAGCTGGGGAGCAGACGAAAGCATACTAAAGAAACTGTACACTGGAAGAGTGAGACCAGTTCTCGAGTATGGCATTGCGGCATGGACAACAGCAGCAAAGGCGAACTTCGATAAAGTTAGCAAACTTCAAAACCAAGCCATGAGAGTTATAACAGGAGGCATGAAGTCAACGCCAATTGTAGAACTTGAAAAGATTACAAAACTGCAATCCATGACCGATAGAAGAGACTGCAGAGCCCAGCTGCAGTCAGAGAAACTCCAAAGACCGACTGACCATACAATGCACCAGAGACTAAACAATTTGGGAAATGAGAAACTAAAGCGGAGAAACTTTGCAGAAATAGCCAAAGCAAAGATGCACGAAGATCCCATAAACGCACTAACAACACCAAAACCCATCACCACTGTACGAAAACCCACCTGGAGGCAGGATATATTTCCAGAGGTGGTAGAAAATATACCAGGTATTGGAAACAAAAAACTGCCAGACTGAAAAAGAAAGGAGAGATACTACCCTAAGCTTTATATCGGAAAACTACCCAAGCATGGACTGGACCCATGCATACACCGACGGTTCTGTAACAAACACTACACAGAACGGAGGGGCAGGAGCATTCCTGAACCTACCAAATGGCAGAAAAATAACACTGTCATTCGCTACTGGTAAGTACACAAGAGAGAGCAGGTCGTTGTCTTCAGACTTCGCACTGGTCACAATAGACTGAGGTACCACCTATTCAACAAATTGAAGATAGGTGGTACCGACGAATGCCCGTGCGGTACCGGTAAAATGACCCCTGAACATCTGCTGCAGAACTGCCCGACATACGAGGATCAGAGAGAGCAGATGTGGCCATCACCAGAGGAACTGCAAGACAAGCTCTATGGCAGTGTCGACAGCCTCAGGATGACCGCCGCTTTTTTCGAAAAAATAATGGTTACTGTCTGACTGCGTACGAAGAAGAAGAAGATATCCAAGTTACAATAATATCATATTGCTATGTACATCTCAAAGGTCCTTTAGGAACGCCCGAACTTGAGCTTCAGGACATTTACAGATTTATGAAACTGGCTGTGCAACAGATTGCCATTGTGGCCAATGTGTCCAGCTTCAGAGTCCACTTGGATGACATCTCATGGGACAATAATCCTATTAGCCTGCAAGGAAAGATACTGGATGTACCAGCAGCATATGGTAAGTATAAGTGGGGAATCGATTTAACGACCAATCAAATACTTAATTAGTGATTTAAAGAAAATTGTTAACATTTATTGCACACATAATGGTAAGAAGTATGTGTTGCAGTCACTGACTAAAAACAAATGGTTCATTAATTCTTAAAACTATCCATTACTTTCTATTTAAGATACCTGTAATTTACCTTTCTTTAAAAAAGGTCATATTTTTTGAAGTTTTAAAAGGAAATATGAAGACTGTCTTAGAGCATTAAAAAAAAAAAAATTAGAATTACAAAGCATTGCATGGTAAGGTTGTCAATCTTACATTAACTTAGCTTTGAGTTAAGTTGCCAGAATTGTGTACAATTGTTGTTATGGACAACTACTTCATCTTGGTTTGATTGATAACCATCTATTTTAGTCAACAATTGTTGTTATGTACAACTACTTCATCTTGATTTGATTGATAACCAGCTGTTTTAGTCAACAATTGTTTTTCTTTATATATCAATAATAAAAGTCATGGGTTATCTGTCATCATTCATTGGCTCATTCAGTCATGTCAGACGTTAGTAAGTTGTGCTTTTAAAAAAATGGATGTAACTACAGTCCTTGATGATAATGAATGTGACTCATAAAAACAATCTGACCAGAGAAGCGTCTTCCACATTTGTTGTTTCGAATGCCCACAATGAGTAGGTTTACTCTTTTGTGTGCCCTGAAAAGGACATTAAGTGGCAGGTTGCAATAGCTTTCCTCACATCCCGAGCATGCTGATGAAGGTGGACCGGGATCCTCAAAGCGGTTGGGCTATGCTTGGTTTCATCTGCGTGTTGCTCATAACTACAGGGATCATGTTGATCCCTCACTTGCTAGCCAAGCTGCATGAAAACAGTTTGTTTTCAGGATGGGCTACGAGGAAGTCAAGGTGAGGGTCTTGTCCAGTATGTTTTACCTGAGCCTGACTAACATGTCTGATCAGTTTGTTTTGTCTGACAAGACGTTAGTCTTCCTTCCTGTCTTTCACAGTGTATGCAAGGAAAATCATGACTGTTTGCGGCATTGCATAGTGTGGCGTGTCTTCTCAAACACTTCTTTTCACACTTATTACAATACATTGAGAGTGTTTCGTATTGTTTTGTCTTTGTTTCTTAAGAGTGCTGCCTTTTTCTTGTCAAACAAAAACTGCAGTATCCAACTATTTGCCTCAAGCTAGTCTTAATTCTTGTGCTGTCTTGTGTTATAAGCTATTTTCGCTGCTTTGAGGGTAGCTTCTTTGATTACATCCCACTTTTCACTGGCTGTACAGTTTTCTGATGTATCAGTGAGAACATCTGCAAGCTGCTGTTGGAACCTAAAGCACTGTTCTGGATCCTTAGTGTTGACAAAATTAATCCTCAAAATAGGTTTTTGTTTAGCTGTGAAGATTCTCTTATTGCCTCAGCAAATTCCATTTTTGTTATTTTTGCAAGCAGTGTTTTTACCAGAACTCAACTTGTGTAATAATTTGTTATTTCTTTTTACATTAAAATAATCTTATATCAGAATAGTTAGTTTTTTGTTTTCTTGCTTATTTCCTTGTAGTAATAAAAATTGGTATGCATTGTAGGTTACATTACAAAATTAATTATTGCATTCACTTTGACAAATATGTAGGCAGTCACTTATCAGGCACTACTGTCGGGGATGAAGTGTTAAAGACTTCATTGTATTAGGTTCCAGCTTTTTTATGAAGTAGAGCCACTAGTTCCTGTCCTTGCTGCCTTTCTTTCCCTAAAATTAAGCCAGGTACCCATTTGCAATTGAGTTAAGACTGAAGTGCATTGATAGCAGAGATCAAACATCATCATCATCATGCAGCATGTCCTTTGTAGAACGTTGCTCCGATCACAGTCTGTCTGAAAGAAAATTTGTTCTCTTGCCAAAACTCCAGCCTCTGCCACAGTCATACTCAGGCATTCCTGGATATCTTGGTGCCATCGTCTTCTTGGTCTACTCCTTCCTCTTTTGCCTGGCACCATACCTTCCATCACCGTTCTCTCAAGACCGTTTTATCTCTTGATGTGACCCAAGTAATTGCATTTTCTAGCCAAAATGGAATTGATAAACCAGTTCTCCTCTAAGCCCAACTCCTGCCAAATGTCTACATTTGTTTTTTTCTCTGTCCAGGGTATTTTGAGGATCTTTCTGTAACATTCTGACTTGAAGAGAGATCAAACACAGTACCTTTTCAAAGAGAAGCAAGCTCTCTACCACTCCACTCCTCAAATATTTACATTATCATCTGGCACAGCAATTCATTATTTTATGCAATAATAAAAAAAACGTTATAATAATGCCAAAAAAGCTGCATTGGATTTAGTATTTCAAATTTCACAGAAAGAATGAATTCCAGTTTACAACAGCCGAACAGTTTACAACTTCTTTATTCCACATGACCCAGTTAGATATATAAAAAGACCAGGAAAGAAACAGGATTCCTCTGTTCTGCCAAGTTCTCTCCAGGCTATAGTTCAAACACAACCTGGTCTGAGTGCTTCTGCTTGTGCTGCTTATTGTTCCAAAGACACATCACTTGTACCTGTGCCAGAAGCTGTCAGTGCACTGTCAACTTGTGACAGCTTTGATGTCTGTATAAATAGTGGTAGCTGCTTCTTCTACCAACAGTTTAACAACAGCAAGTTTAGAAAACTGGTGGATGACGGAGACTGTGATCACTTCCAGAGTGAGTAAATTTTTGTGACGTATTGTTTGTATGGTCCCATTTTTATTTGTTTAATATTATACTACCTCTATCATAACTTTACCTTGCATACAATAACATTTTTTTGACAGTTGGTAAAATAAACTAGAAGTTGAACTGGGATGAGACTGGGCTGGACAAAACCACTGCCCCCAGCAGAGCTCAGAACGTGACTTCTACCTTCCTGTGAACCGTTCTCTGGTTTTGTTCAGGTTGCTTTTCATCCCACAACTGACTCAGAACTGGTATGGACCAGAGAAATCAGATTGTCTAAAACAAAGCATTGCTATTACCCTGTTAAGTTGGCAAAATGTCTCATCATCTAATTAGTGATGTGCATGCACATAAATGAATTAAAGGAGATTTGTTCTCAGAGTAGACAAACATTTCCACCGTCATTCGTGCTACTGTCTCAGACTTGGAGTCCAGGTCCCGACCTGAGAAGTAGTTATGTGAGACCTATCAGATAAGTACACTATATCTCCCTTATATGTTGACATCCATCTTATATATATTCTTTACCTTTTCTATGATACTCTAGTTCAGCATTGATTTTATTTGTTGTCCCTAATGAAGGCCTATTGGTCATAACGTAGGTTTCGTTTGTGTTTTCATAGGCGTCTCAGTCTTTGCAGACCATGTGCATGGCACCCTGTGAGTAGCCTCTCAGAGCACAAGTCTGGGCGCTGAATATGGAGACCATGGGCTGCCTAAACTGCAGGATCCCCCTTTCGGCCTCGTTGGCGTAATCCAAAGGAATGCAAAGCATAACAATTTGGTACCAGCTCAGCTGCAGGAGCTGCTGGAAAGAGTTCGCAATTTTGAAACCATTCGCCTTAGGTGCTACCACTCCAGATTTTCTGTCTGGGTTTACTCCCATAGCCCTACCCTCTCCAGAGGTTTCCACAAGGCAGTGGAGTCGTTGCCCGCAGATGCTAGTTACTCGAGACGTCCGATGATACTCTCATCAATCAAAGATTAGCCAGCGTTCTCTGGGACTTATGGGTTTAAAATCAGAGTTCCTCCTCTCCTAGGCTAACGAGCTTTGTCTACTCGGGCTTAGAGTTAGAGTTTACTTTCTCTTAGATTGGCTGCCAACCAAGGCTAATGAGCCCCATCTACCCGCCCAATTCCTCCAAAGAGTACTTCACAGCAGGATCTGTAAGAAACAGGGGGCCCCTCATGAAGGTGCTGCTGGGAACACAATAATGTAGGAGAGGCCATTGGCATGGAATCTCCAGAACGGCAAGCAGTATTCTCTATACCTGGAAAGGAGAGGCTATATCAGATGCTTCATTTTCCTTTAATGAGCGGGAGGTCCAGCCCAGACCTCATTATTTTGTGCCTGTTGGCCCAGTGCATCCGACTTCAGCATGCATTTTATGTAAGGGTCTGCTTCCTTCTGCAAGTTCTAAGGGTTTGCTTCCCTGGGTAACGGTCGGCGCTGTGGTGGGGTTCGAACCCAGCACCTGCGGATTGTGAGCCATGTCACTTAAACACTAGCCCATGCTGTTCCCCCCAAAAAAGGATGTAACTACAGTCCTTGAAGATAATGAATATGATTCATAAAACCAATCCGAGCAGAGAAGCATCTTCCACAGTATATGCAAGGAAAATCATGACTGTTTGTGGCATTGCGTCATGTGGTGTATCTTCTCAAACACTTCTTGTCTTGCTTGTTTCATTACATTAAGAGGATTTCATGTTGTTTTGTATTTGTTTCTTAAGAGTGCTGACTTTTTCCTGTCAATCAAAGGCTGCACCAAGGAAATAGCAAATACCTCATCATTGTAGGCTAGCTGACAGCTGTTGACTGTGAGATTTGTTCACACATTAGATAATCAACATCTCCGCTGTCCGCTCACATAGATGTTTGACCCTCAATGGCTTTACCTTTCTGCCTGAATTGCCCCCGGGTTAAACTTAATAGGACTATTGTTTTTGTTCTGGTGGGTTGTGGCAGATGACTAAAGAAAGTTGTGCATAGGGCTAGTAATATCACCAAAAAAACCATTGCTACTAAAGCTGCAAAGCAAAAAAATGGATTCTTGATTGACCATTGCTCCACCATTTGGAGTGACAGGTAAATGATAATAATAATCAATACTAACTTTTCAGTAATTGTAAGATGTTTGTAATGTAGCAACTAAGTTAACTTACTTACAGTCTTTATGCTGGTTTAGAAAGCTCTACAAAGTCTGTATACAACCAGTTTCTTGGAGGGTGGTTTTTAGAAATGTACAAGTCCATCTTAAAAGACTCAAACAGTAGAGCTAAGTAGACTCGCAACCAGTTAGGTCCCGCTGTCTATGGCTGCTCCTAATAAACCACCTGGGAAAAGGTAAAAATGAATTTGGTAGATTTTTAATTTGAATTTTGCCCGAGCAGTGGCTGTTAAGCCTACTCTTTTCGATTTCCAACTGCCAAGGAATTTTTAACGTGCTTGACACTGAACATGGGAGTCTCACTACACATGGATGAGGAAAATTTTTACCAGAAGATCCACGTGAAAAAAATCCTGATATCCACTCACCGTGATTCGAACACGCGACCTCTAGCGCCCGAGACAGACACCTTACCTCGACACCACTGAGTCCCACCTTAGATTTATTCTAACATGTATCTGCTATCTCTCTCTGCAGTGGCTCTATGAAGAGCTATTGAATTATTCATTGCTTTTAGCAATATCAGTCACAAAAACCCATCTTTTTAGCCACAATATGGCAAGAACCATAACTAATTATATAATCATAATCATCACTGTCTATGCAAATCTAACAAAAGATTTTTCCAATCTTCAGAGAGCACCAGTAATCCAAAACCGACACCATTAGTAGAATCCTGGTCAAGGCTACGAGAGGCAGTATACAGGGAACAGCTAGAAATAACACTTACAAAATCTAATGTATGCATCAAATGATTTTGAAGAAGGTCATTAGTTGGCTGTATGGGGTTCAGTATTATTATTTTATGAAGAATTGCATAACTTGACAGCCGAGTCATGAACTTGTGAAAGATTCATATTACGAGGCGTGTTCAAATGAAACTAGACCAAACTGCATGAAATGAACATATGTACGATGCGCATGATGACGTCCCTTCAGGTGTAAACAGCACATACCAACCGTCAAGTTTGCAAAATGTCATTCTCCTCAGACTCATAGTTTCCTCATCAGATCGTTGAACACAGGGCGGGTGTGATACGGAATCTGTCCAGTGTTGATCAGTGAGCGGTGATTCGATTTCTAACAGCTGAAGGATATCAACCAGTTGACATAAATCACAGAATGTAGGCAGAATATGGGGACAAAAGTGTGTCAAAGAAAACAGGAAAAAACTGGACAACCATAACATTAAAATAAAGATGTGAGTTAACGAAAGATCTTCCAAGACCAGGTCAGCCGCATATTGTTGCGTTAACTCACTTCCTTCTTTAAACATCGTTGTCCAGTTCTTTACTGTTGTGTTACGGAGAAAAAGACAACTGTAGACATTCAGCAAGAGTTGAGCATAGAGTTTATACTGGTTTATCAATTCCATTATGACCAGAAAATGTAAATACTTTGGTCACATCAAGAAACACAACAGTCTTGAGAGAACAGTTATGGAAGGTATGGTGCCAGGCAAAAGAGGCAGGGGTAGACCAAGACGATGATGGTACCAAGATATCCAGAAATGCCTGGGAATTATTGTGGCGGAGACTGGAGATTTGGCAAGGAAAAGAGTTTCTTTCAGACAGGCTGTGATAAGAGTGATGTGCTATAAAGGACATGCTACAGGATGATAGAACAGTTAATCTTGTTCTGAAAGTGCAACATAACTTTTTTTGTGTATTGATGTGACATAATTAATCTTATTTTGAGGGTGAAACATAACTAATATTATTTTGAGACTGTGGCATAACTAATCTTATTTTGAGTGTCTAACATAACTAATCTTATTTTGAGACTGTGGCATAACTAATCTTATTTTGAGTGTGCAACATAACTAATCTCATTTTGAAGAGGTGTAATATAAATCTTATTTTGAGGGTGAAACACAACTAATCTTGTTTTGAGGATATAATATAAATATTATTTTGAGAGCGTGGCAAAACTAATCTTGTTCTGAGGGTATTGCATAACTAATATGAATCTCATATTTTTTCAGGATAGCAGTACATTGGCAGTATTTTCAGGAGAGGGTATAATAAATCTTAATCCAGCCTCTGAGGACTTGGAGCAACCAGGTAAGAGAGTCGTGGGGGCCAGTACCTTTAATTGCTTAAAGGGAGTGCGCCAACACTAGGATTTATTTGATTAATTACTCTACTATATTTGTTGTACACACTTACAGAGATAGTATCAACCAACATTTCAGGTCAGATCATCACGTAACCAGTGAGGTCGTTGGGGCACACATTAAGACATCCTCACAACCCTATGCCACACTTCACTGTCAGCAGCTGCTGCCTGTGCCTCTTCTGGTCGGAGATTGGTCCATTCTTTTGTGTTGTCATCCCACCTCTTTTTGGGACGGCCTCTTCTCCGTCTGCCTTGCTCCTTTCCGCGCAGGATCGTATTTGCAAGACCATTTGATCTCAATATGTGACCGTACCAAACGAGTTTCCTTCTTTTGACAGTTGCCAAGAGGTCTTCAAAAGGCCCTATCTCGTATTTCCTAATTTTTAACTCGATCTTTGTACGTGAGGTTTAAAAGTCTTCGGAAACATCTCATCTACAAAGTACAAGGTCTGTATTCTTTGCTGAAGGTCAGCTGTAACTGTCCATGTCTCACAAGCATAGAGGAATATTGACAGGACCAATGTACACATTAATCTGATTTTTGTGCATAGTGCTAACCGTTTATCTTATTTTGTTAAGCCCGTGCAATCGCCGCTATTGTCTGTGCTATTCTGGCCAACACCTCACATTTTAATCCTTCATCACTGGCAGTCGAGCTCAGATATTTAAATGGTTAACCACTTTGAGTTCCTGGCCATTAGCTTGTATCCTGTTGAAGCCCTCGTCGTTGTTGGTCATTAATTTTGTCTTTTCAGCGTTTATCTCCATACCATAGTCAAGAGTTGTTTCATCGAGCCTTCTGATCCATTCCTAGAGTTCTGCTTCGGAACCCGCCAACCCGTCGATGTCATCTGCAAAACGAAGGTTCGTAATCATTCGGCCACCCTATCTTGGCAGTTCCAGCGTGAACTCCAAGTGCCGCACTCATAATTCCCTCAAGGAATATATTTTTAAAAGTTGGAGAGAGTGTACAACCCTGTCTCACACCAACTGATGTGCAAAACCAGTCCCTGTGGCTTCTATTCACAAGAACTGCGCTAGACGCCTTGTCATACAGGTGTTCAAGGACCTTTATGATACTTCCATTGATTTTATAATATTTTCCGTTGATTTGAAACAAACATTTCACAGTCCCTGATATACAACATCAACAAAAAAACACTGTTTGTGACTAATAGAGGAATTCTTTGTAAACATTCTAAATATTCTCTTGGACTGTGTCTGTGGTTGAAAATGGTTTGAGCTTGACGAAAAATCGAGGTTTAACTTTTAGAACATCAACGTTCTGTAGATATCATGAATGCATTCACATCATAATCCTTCCTTATTTTAGAACCTCTTCTATTGTTGTTATAGGTTCAGCAACAAGTGGGCATTCATTTTTCAGCCCAATGCCATGTAATGGCATCTGTATGTATTTGTTAGTAGCTGTTTAGTTCCATACAAAGTGTTCCATTTATCTGACTTTGAAGAAAGTAACATTTTTCTAACGTTGTTGAGTGACTGCACTCAAAGAGATGATGATTGGTGGTTTCATATGGATGTGTACACAGCTGGCACTCTGGAGTGTGTTGTGGCTGGATTCTGTTCAGGTGCTTGTAAAGTGGGATATTCTAGCCAGAAAATGATACTCTGATCCCTCTTTGATACTGTCATTAGGATTATGGCTTGCAATGGTCCATCTGTTCAACCATTTCCTTGTTTCCTCTTCTTTTGATTTGTCTTGCTGTTTGTAAAGTTGTTGCTGTGTGTGGCTGTTTATTTCCTTGCAGCTATAAAGCTCATCCTGTCTTATTTAAATTACTTTTAATAATGATTATGCTAAGTGGAAGTTGAATGAGAGTTCATTTTTTTCATGAAAGATCCTAAATATAATTTTAACAGAAGATGTTCTTATTCAAATAGTCCTATATGGTAACCACATTCAATGAAAACATCAAAAACAATTTTGATTCACAAATAAAAACAGAAAAATGGCAAACTTCCGTTCGATCTATTTGCTTACATCCATGTACAAACTTTTGACATGAGTGATTGTCAACAGACTCAAGAAGCAACTTTCTGAAAATCAATCATAAGAGCAAACAGGCTTTAGGAAATGCTACTCAACCACCGATTACATCTACATAATGAAGTAGTTAATTGCCAAAGTAGAAATGCCATTCCATCATGTGTTTGTGACTTAGACAGGGCTGAAATAACTGCAGCGGTAAATGCCTTCAGAAATCAGGATTTTGATGAAAAGTAGGTTCATCGGATAGAGAAGATAAATGGGTTCCGCTCAATTGAGATTACCTTATTTTACCAGACAATCAACATACCAATACAATGCACTGTTTTTGAGATAGTTAGAATCTCACCAAAGTGCTTCACAACATCCCTTGATGAAATCTTTAGAAAATTTAATTAAGAAGATAAAAGCATCAACATAGATGGAGAATTTAATTGCAGTCATTCACCAATATTACTTGCATGTTAGTCTATGCAACTCATTATATTTATGTTGAATGATTCAGGTTACACTTCACATTCTTGTCTAACTGCTTGTTTTATATGCTGGCTGTAATTATTTTGTTTGGCTGCCAATTTGAACAGCTGTTGTTTGTAGCCCAAATATACTTGTTGGTAGTCACAGGCTTTTGCAGTTAATTGTAAAGTTTTAGAACGTTTAGATAATTTTTGTAAACCTCTATTATTCTGCTGACCCCATTATTGAAGTCGATAATATGTGACCCTCTTGTAGACACTTCTCTCACCAGTGTCTGGTTTTATAATAGTTTGTTGATATTTTTTACCCAGTTTTCTGTTATATTATTGTTTCACATTAATACTAAATAATGGTCATTAGTTTTTAGCATCATGCGCGAAGACGTTGAGGTGGCGGTTAGATCTCTTAAAATGGGTAAAGCAGCCTGAGTGGATGGGACAGTGGTGATAGATTTTCTAACAAAAATCTGTAACAGACGGGAGAATGGCCCACAAGCTGGACAAAATCATTGATCATAGTAATACCAAAGAAGGGTAACCTCCAGGTCAGAACTACAGAACCATCAGTCTGATTAGCCATGCCAGTAAAAATATGCTCAAGGTTATCCTTAAAAGACTGCAGCCACAATCAGATGAAATTGTTGCGGAAGAACAAGCGGGTTTCAGAGCTGGTCGAAGCACAATAGAACAAATTTTTAACCTGCGCTTGATCAGTGAAAAATACACTCAGCAGAAACAGAAATTGTACCAGGTCTTCATTGACTTTAAAAAAGCTTTAAATAGGGTGGGACATGAAGCCCTATGGGAAACTCTGCGCAAGTACAAGATAGGATGGTGGCTCACCCACGTCATTGAGAAACTATACTCCAATGCCAGCAGTGCAGTTTACCTCAACAGGACCACTGGTGAATGGTTCCATACGACAGTTGGCATGTGTCAGGGGTGTCTTCTCTCTCTGACACTTTTCAATGTTTTTCTAGAACGCATTATGTCAGAAGAATTGGATAAACAATTAGGGACGGTCAGCATAGGTGGATGCATACTCACCAACCTCCATTTTGCCGACGACATTACCGGTCTGGCTGGAACAGAACCTGATCTTGCAAGGCTAGCTGCAAACCTGGACAAAGCTGCTCAGAAATTCGGGATGGACATCAGTACAGAGAAGAGAGATTATGGTCAAAGCCCCATATGATATTTTAAACCCGATTATTGTCAAAGGTGAACTTCTGGAGAGTGTTACGCTGGGAGCAAAAATGAATGCGGAGGGGATCTAGAGCGGAGATCTAGTCAAGAATATCAATGGCCATGGTTGCCCTGACCAGACTGCGAATAATCTAGAAAAATAAGAACATTAGCCTTAAATTAAAGCTGACTTTAATGTATACAATGGTCACTTCGGTATACCTCTACGCTTGTGTGACTTGGACTCTGACGGCTACACTAGAATATAAAATTGGCGGAATGGAAATGAGATGCTTGCGAAGAATTCTTGGCATTTCATATCTGGATCGCGTTACAAATGAGAGTGTTCTTGAAATTGTTAGGCCAGTATAAAAACCTACTGACTATAGTAAAAACACGAAAATTAACATGGTATCGACATATATCATGATTGGTGGGGCTGACCATGACCGTCCTGCAAGGCATTGTGCCTGAGAAGCGTGGGAGAGTGAGGCCAAAAAATAGATGGAAGGACAATCTAAAAGAGTGGACGGGAAGGTCTATAGCTGAAACAAATACCCTGGAAAAAAATTTAGATGTATGGCGTGAACTGGTTTGACAAACTGCAATAATGGTGCCTCAACGACCTTCTAAGTTACGGGACTGATGATGATGATGAGTGATCATTAGATATCTTCCTTTTCTTTTCTTCATTGTATGCTTTCAGAAGTCAACTTGAATATATCTATAGAAAGCAGCGAGGTCGAGCTATTGGTTTCTCTATAGAGCTTGTCCAGTAATGGTTTGGTGAGTAGCAAAGATGCAGCAGGGAATGAGCTTACAGCAGTATTATATATCACCATTACAAAATGTCACTCCTATTATCACCATGTCCAATAATTTCTTCTACAGATGCATCACTATATGATTATGATGAGATACCTGGCATACAGTTATATGATCCGGTTGTCCAAAAAGACATTTCAACCATAGGTATGTCCACATTGACAAACTAGACACTCCACAGTTCTCTCCTTCCAATTTGTTTCTCTCTATAATTAGCAATGACACTAACTGAAAAAATCCAGCTACAGTCTTCAGAAAGGTGGTCCAAGTGAGAAAGAAGGGACCAGATCCATCACCAGACAATACATACAAAATCTCTAAGTCCAACCCCTGCAGACCCAAAAGGGAGCAGTCTCAACTGCAGTGTTTTGGCCATATCTGTAGAATGAGAGAGGATATGGTACCATGACAATCACGAGAGGCCAAGAGCCAGGGATCCAGATTTCCAGGATGTTTCAAAGTACGATGGGAAGACAATATATCACGGTCCCTGAGACTCTGAGGTCTAACCTGTGGCACTAAATAAAGCAAAAGACAGTGGATAGAACAGTCTGGCAATCTCTCTGGCACACTTCTGTACTTCAGGATTAAAGCGGAGTGACTTAGTAAGTAAGTAAGTGAGTAAGGAGCATGGAAGAAGCAGTTGGTGCTCTTGCAGGAAACCTACTGCTAATCACTTCATGTGCTCTGGCAATGGAGATTTGAGAATCAATTTGTTTTTTTAGGATGAGTTTGGTACTAGTCATATATTACCATTCTTTGCTGTTTTGTATAATATGCCTGTTAGGACAAAGTATATTTAACATATAGTAACCAGTGCGAGCAGTTAATAATAGTTGCCATTCGCAAGCAAAAGATGGCAACAACATCAGACTTGTGCTACAAAATGTTTTCTTAATGGCTGTAAAGACCAATTTTGGAATGACATATCCTGCTACAAGCAGAGCAGGCCACAGGTATGAAGGCATCGTGCATTTTGTTATTTCATGCATCATGCTTTCCCTGAGCCTCCTCAATGGATTTTCTCTCTGTGATCTGAGCACCTTCAGTGATACTATCTCGCCAGGTGGTACCATTTTTTTTGCAAGTAACTCCCAAGAGGTGACATCATTGTTGAAGTTTAGAGACACTTTTAATAAATCTCTGGAGCATTTCTTCTTGCGGCCCCCCCCCCCCCCCCCCCCCACACGTTAGTCTCTGCCCGTTGTGAGCTAACCATAAAACAGCTGCTTAGGGATATGCCCATTTGACAAGCAAACAATATGCTCTGTCAATGTTATCTTAGCTATTTGTAGAAGTGTGTGGATGCTCAACAAGTTAGTTTACTAAGAATTTCAGTTAGGCACATTATTCTGCCACCCGATCCTGAACAGCCTACGCAGACTGCTCAAGTGAAAACGATTGAGCTGTTTGACATGTCTTCTATATACTGTCCATGTTTCATAGGTTTGCAGCAGAGTGGATAACACTACATCACGATACACTGTTATCCTGGTGGTGACACTGATCCTTGTCAGTTTCAGATGCTTGCTTGGAGTCTTCCAAGTGATGAACTCACCCTAGCAATCCTGTTGTTGACCTCACAGTCAATATTCACCTCTATGGTGAGAGTACTGCTTAGGTAGGTGAAGCTAGTGACTGCCTGGAGATGTTAGTTCTGTGCAGTAATGTTTGGTTCAATGTACCCCAGGGGCAGGCTGGAAGAGTACCTCCAAAAACGAAGGAATGTCTAGTGTTGATCATGAAACCAAAGTTACTGCTTGCCACCAAAAACTCTGTCCCTGTGGACTGCATATCTTGTTCTGAACAAGTCTTAAAGGTGCAATTGTTCACAAACAAAGATTGTGGTCTTACACACCTTTTAATGTATGTCTCACGGTCCAAGTGGATGACAAAAGAGAGAGAAAGAGAGAGTGAGAGAGAGTAATCCAATTCACCTAATTGGTACCAAGGGACAAAAGAGGGAGAGAAAGAGAGAGTGAGAGAGAGAGTAATCCAATTCACATAATTGGTACCAAGGGACAAAAGAATAGGACACTTACTTTTCATGCATGTTGCTAAATGTAACTAAAGAGACTAATACATGGGGCTAGCAACATCATCATATAAAACAAAAAAACTATAGAACTACCACTACAAGGGCAAATGTAACTGCTCTGATGTACGTTTCTGTAAGCAGACTAGCTGTAGTGGTGGTTCTCTGTGCTTCAGTAAGCAAAAAGAAGATAATAAAGTGCTATTTGGCCATGTCAGCTACATTTTTATAGAATTCATCTTGTGGACAAACTGACTAGAGAAAGGCAAATATGTTTAGGAAATAGAATAAGAAAGGAAAAGACAAAACAGATCCAAATGGATACAGGCCTATCAGCCTACTGAGCTGTGTCGGCAAACTGATGGAACGTATGATAAACACCAGACTGATGTGGCATCTGGAAGAAAAACGAATACTAATTCCACAGCAAGCAGGCTTTAGACAGCACAGATCCACTGAGAACCAGGTCATCCTCATAGCCCAGGAAATAGAAGATGCCTACCAGGCACAGAAACACACAGTAGCGTTTTGGGTGGACCTGGAAAAGGCATTTGACAAAGTCTGGAAAGACGGACTTAGAGTCAAGCTAAGGAGAAGTGAAGTTTGTGGGAGAATGTACAAGTGGATCAACCACTACATCAAAAACAGAACGGCCAGAGTCCAAGTACAAGGGCAGATGAGCAAAAAGGTGACACTCGAGCAGGGAGTACCCCAAGGGGGAGTACTGTCACCCACACTCTTCCTGGTGTATATAAACGACATTACAGAGAATATACCAAGAAGAGTCCATAGCTCAATGTTTGCAGACGATCTGGCTATGTGGACCTCTGAAAAGAATCTCACCATAGCAAGAAATCGGATGCAGCAGGCCCTAATATTGCTGGAAGAGTGGGTGGACTCATGGCTGGTCAAAATAAACGAGGAGAAAACCACATGTACAATATTCTCGCTCTCAATCAAACCCCAAAACACCAAATTAAGTCTAAATGGCAAATTCCTGCAGCCAAACGACAACCCAAACTATCTGGGAGTCACATTTGATCGGCGAATGACATGGAAAAGTCAGATCAAGAGAAACCGAATGAGAGCCAGAGAAAGAATGGCAATCTTGAGGAAACTTGCTGGCACAAGCTGGGGAGCAGACGAAAGTATACTAAAGAAACTGTACACTGGAAGAGTGAGACCAGTTCTCGAGTATGGCATTGCGGCATGGACAACAGCAGCAAAGGCGAACTTCGATTTAGTTAGCAAACTTCAAAACCAAGCCATGAGAGTTATAACAGGAGGCATGAAGTCAACGCCAATTGTAGAACTTGAAAAGATTACAAAACTGCAATCCATGACCGATAGAAGAGACTGCAGAGCCCAGCTGCTGTCAGAGAAATTCCGAAGACTGACTGACCATCCAATGCACCAGAGACTAAACAATTTTGGAAATGGGAAACTAAAGCGGAGAAGTAGCCAAAGCATAGATGCACGAAGATCCCATAAACGCACTAACAACACCAAAGCCCATCACTACTGTACGAAAACCTACCTGGAGGCAGGATATATTTCCAGAGGTGGTAGAAAATATACCAGGTATTGGAAACAAAAACAGCCAGACTGAAAAAGAAAGGAGAGATACTACCCTAAACGTTATATCGAAAAACTACCCAAGCATGGACTGGACCCATGCATGCACCGACGGTTCTGTAACAAACACTACACAGAACGGAGGGGCAGGAGCATTCCTGAACCTACCAAATGGCAGAAAAATAACACTGTCATTCGCTACTGTACACAAGCAATTTCAGAGCGGAGGCAGAGGCACTGAGGGCGGCAGTGGAAGAAATGGTGACACAAAAAGAAAATGAAAGCCATATAGTCCTGCTTACAGATGCTCTGGCTGTAGTCACAGCGCTAAAAAGCCAGAAAAACACTGAGCTTAATGACTTGTACTCTGTCAACTATGCCAGCAGTCCGCACCAAAAAGGGTAGTGGTACAGTGGGTCCCATCACACTGCAACATCCAAGGCAACGAGGAGGCAGACAGACTTGCAAAAGAAGGTGCAAGACTACCACAAACAGATACTAGTATGATGTACGAAGAGTCAAAACGGCTTATTAAAGCCAGATACATGACCAAATGGGAAACCGAACATACTGGTTACACCAAAAACGATGCCTATTACCAGTTGAACCGAAGAGAGCAGGTCGTTGTCTTCAGACTTCGCACTGGCCACAATAGACTGAGGTACCACCTATTCAACAAATTGAAGATAGGTGGTACCGACGAATGCCCGTGTGGTACCGGTAAAATGACCGCTGAACATCTGCTGCAGAACTGCCCAACATACGAGGATCAGAGAGAGCAGATGTGGCCATCACCAGTGGAACCACAAGACAAGCTCTATGGCAGTGTCGACAGCCTCAGGATGACTGCCGCTTTTTTCGAAAAAATAATGGTTACTGTCTGACTGCGTACGAAGAAGAAGAAGAAGAACAGAAGAGAGCAGGTCGTTGTCTTCAGACTTCGCACTGGCCACAATAGACTGAGGTACCACCTATTCAACAAATTGAAGATAGGTGGTACCGACGAATGCCCGTGTGGTACCGGTAAAATGACCGCTGAGCATCTGCTGCAGAACTGCCCGACATACGCGGATCAGAGAGAGCAGATGTGGCCATCACCAGTGGAACCACAAGACAAGCTCTATGGCAGTGTCGACAGCCTCAGGATGACTGCCGCTTTTTTCGAAAAAATAATGGTTACTGTCTGACTGCGTACGATGAAGAAGAAAAAAAGAAGAGGACATAGAATAAAGCTAAAAATATTAATAATGAGATAATAACACATAAGAGAAAATTACACATAATCTACTTATTATTTAAATATAGAATAATTCAGTGCAGCATGGGAGCTACTAAAAATGAGTTTTCACTGTGTGGTATTACTGTCATATGTACACACTATATCTTGTTTTGTGGGATAACAAAAGTAATATCCTGCTATTGGGGATCTAGTATCGTGAACTTTTTTAAATGATGTATCAGATTTTAAATGAGGTAGTGTGACTAGATAGACAAGTGTGACTACTAGATTGAGTGCCTAGTCTCCTTTGCTGTGAAAGAAAAATTCATAAACACTACCGCCTGAACAAGAAACATCCACTTAGAGATAATTCACTTTATAAATTAACAAAAATAGTGAGGACAATATTACGATTATTTCAACAAGATAAATTATACAGCTGTGAGTGATTTACAATAAAATATGCAAAAATTTATTTTCAGATGACTGTGCTAGACTTTGCTCTAATACCCTTAACTTCCAATGCTTGTCATTTGTCTACTGCATGAAGAGACAGACTTGTGCCTTGCACGATGTCACTTTCAGTGAAAGAATGGGATATATCAAGACACTCAACTGCAATACATATTCACGTGAGATCTGTACATATATACTGATACATACTGAGGATACTAGTTAACAAGAATAGAACATAGATAGTTGGTGTTTTAGTTATTGCTGCCGTGAAGTAATAAAGCATTATTCCCAACTGTATAGGAACATTCCAGATAAAAAAAAAAAAAGGAGTTAAAGATGTGTGACTACTATCACCTGATCTGTTCTGTTTGTAAAGTACAAACATTTAAAGGTCATTGGACTATCACTCAGTGGACATAACATAAATATCTTGTGATATGATAATAACACACTTTTAGAAAAGCAAAGAATAAAAGAGCTGCGTGTCTAAAAGACCTGTGCACTGTAATAGCCTCAGATGGGAAATGCAGCTATAATTAATTCTTGACAAGTTAAGAGTGATGAACATAAATGATAACCACATTAAAAAGAGCTAATTTGTGCAGGTTTAAAAAAATTATTTTGGCTTGTCATTTAATCTGTAAATTTTTGTATCTGACAAGTGAAAATTGTTTTTTTTAAAACTGCATTACATTTATAATATGTTTATAACAGATACTTTTAAAAGTTATAATCTTGGGCAAAATTGTCATATCAATTTATAATTTGTGTGACACAAAGAATATATTATAATTTATACTGACGAATGCAAGCTGTTAGCATATTGGGATTTCCTGTCAAAATGGCAGAGTATTCACAGCTTTCCTGTATTTTCTGACGGAGTCGTATCTGTTCTTTACCATTTTTACAGAGGGGTCAGTTACAACGTAATACCTTCAGAAACCCCAAATAGTGTAAAAGTGATCCATGGCCCAGCAAGCCATTAGCAAATTACAACTGTTTTTAAAAAGTACTCAAATTAGGTGAGAAACGTGTGTATGATGCAATCGAACAAGAAATCTGCGCATCAAGCATCTCAGTGATGCCTCATGGCAAAAGCAGCAGGAGAAAAGAAGAAGAAGTATATTGTCCTACATCCCGAATATATACAATTTTTTAGGAGTTAAGTATATTTGATTATGATGATAATGACACTTTAACTGACATTTTTTTTAAACATAGCAATGTGGTGTTGATGGTTGGGAATGATAGTAATGATTGTTGATAATGATGATGGCTGGGTATCATAGTGATAATAAAGATGATGGCTGGGTATCATAGTGATAATAAAGATGATGGTTGGGTATCATAGTGATAATAAAGATGATGGCTGGGTATCATAGTGATAATAAAGATGATGGCTGGGTATGGCTTGGCTAGGCTTCGTTCGTTCTCAATCTCCCGCTAACAAACCCTGAAAGTGCTTAAGTAGCAGAATGTAGTCCAGAGAACGGAATGCGTTGTCGTAGTTTACAGCTTGACTGCGATATTTGCATCTTTCGGTCCAACACATCTGACTTCATCAACCATTTTTTGAGTACCGGGTTATCATTCCCTTTTTGATCCCTTCTCGTTAGCCAGTCTGCCCTGCTGCAGCCTGTTATCCAGATCACCGCGTGGAGGTGTAGAAGGGTCTTGGCAGCTTTGGTTTGCTGGCCCTGACACTAGCAGTCAGCTATGGGTCACTGACCACTGCAGCATCTTGATCCCATGGCTGGGTATGATAGTGAGATAGTGATAATGAAGATGATGACTGGGTATGATAGTAATAATGGTGATGACTGGGTATGGTAGTGAGATAGTGATAATAAAAATGATGGCTGGGTATGAAAATAACAATAATAATAGCTGTCTATCGAAAGTGATGATGACAACAGCAGTCAGACATGTTGTGCTGCACCTCACCAGTGAGTTTGGAGGTGGCTGTATATTCAAATTCTGGCAGGGAAAATCCTTCCACATACGTAGCATTTAATGTCAGTATTGGACATGTGAATATCAGTTGTTTTTTCTTTACGCAAAGTGCATTTTTCTGTGCTTCGGAGATCCGGCGCTCCTCAGCAATGGAGGTGCCTCTGATGGTGGTTCTATGCCATGCCTTGCAATCCTGTGTGAGACATTTCGATGCATTTTCATTGATGCTAAAGCATGTCAGAGATACTATGAGGGAGTCTTTGAAACACTTCTTTTGGCTACCAGCTTGAAGCAGGCCATCTTTCAGCTCACCATTCATTAGTTGTTTTGGGATGCGGTTGTCTTGCATGCACACGACGTGGCCGGCCCACCTGATCTGAGTCTACTGCAACAGTGTGTGGATGCTCAGCATTTTTTGCCTTAATGAGGATCTCGGTGTCTGGTACCCTATCCTGCCACTTTATTTTTAACAATCTATGGAGGCACCTTGTTTGGAAGCAGTTTATTTTCCTAGCATGCCTTTCTGTACACAGTCCACGTCTCACTGGCATACAGAAGGGTGGGGAGCACTACAGCTTGGTAGACTGTTTGCAGCTTCCCAAAGGCAGAACTGGCCTTGAAGATTCTGTTACTGACCTTGCAGTCAATAGTAGTTTCCCTGGAAAGAGTGCTACCAAGGTACATGAAGTTGTCTACTGATTCGAGTAATCTGATTCAGCTGGGTATGATAGTGATAATGAAGAGGATGACTTGGTATGACAGTGATAATGAAGAGGATGACTGTGTATGATAGTGATAATGATGTATGGGAGGAATAAAATAGCTGCTAATGTAAATAAAGTTATTATATAAGCATTAAACTCACCATTTCATGTTAGCCCTTATTCGTATTCTTGTCTCATTCCTTCTGGCGATTCCCACAGGCTCCTATATCAAAGACTTTGAACAGGTCTCAGACACATCAATACTATCAAGCTCTGACACAGTGATACAAAATATTGACGACAAGGAACAATGTGCTTATCTGTGTTTAAATAATACAGACTTCTTGTGTGAGTCTTTTGAGCTTTGTGTTGAATCAGGTGTAGGCATATGCTACTTAGGAAATGTGCATATTTATGATTTGCCCAGAGATGACACCCAGAAAAATGAGGACTGCGAGCATTACTCACGTAAGTTTGTATTTGAAACCACATCTTAAAAAATATAAAGAACTCTTGAAGAACAAATGAATCTCAATGTTTACATATCCATGATCTAATTACGCACATTTTATTATCCCCTTTATTACATAAGACATAATATCTATAACTTTAGACTTCACTATTGTATCACATTAATTACCAAATCTAGCATTTGTAATATCTATAATTTAGTTCAATATCAGCTTTTCATTATATAAATGGATATCATGCATTATTAAATTTGTCTTAAACTTGAGTATCAGTATACTATTGTATCAGAATGCTTGAAATTACAAGAATGGATAGAATCAGAAACGAAGATATTAGGAGACAAGTAGGTACAAAATCAGTGTTAGAGCTCATCAAGAGACAGAAACCAAATGTTTCAGCCCTGTTACATAACAAACACCAGATACTATCCCTCAGAAAGCAATGCTTTACAGATACAATCAATAGATTTAAAGTCAAGGGCCAACCACACAAAAGATGGAATAGCAGAAATTACAGAGGCAGTAAAGCTCCCTGTGCATGAAGTACATACTAAGCCCGGTCAAGAAACAAACCAAAAAGAAGAAGACACATCCCATTAAACAATCCTATCTTTACATTTGATATTCATAAATAAATTATTCAGCTAACTTCAGGATTATTAGTATGTCCTGACTAAGTGGTAAGGCTCAGATTAACACGTATCCCTTTTTGGCCAACATTCTTATTTGTTTACTCATTCTGATACAGGCAATTATGCAACAGATTTTGATGAGATTCCCAATAAAGTGACCAACTATGCTGTGGACCGCACAATATCCGGAGTTACTGTTGCACAGTGTGCATGGATTTGTTCCACTGAAACCTCCTACAATTGTTCTATGTAATTCAATCAATCTTTAGTTTTTCTTATTCTAATAGTCTATCTATTCCATTACTGGCAATCATTATATAAAACCCTGCCAAAGATGGATGTGTTGGACCAAAAGTTGCAAATATTGCAGTCAAACTGTAAACTAGTGACGAAGAATTATAAATAACTTATTCATGTTTGTTTCATTTCCACATTTCAACTTTTTTTAAAACTCTCACTTCAAGCTTTTCTGTAAATATTACATACTGTTAAACTTTAATATGGTACCACCATTATTTTATATGTTTTTATTTTCATGTGTTCAATCTTATGAACATCTTATGGCCATTTCTTTTATTAATGAATTTTGAGTAAGTTTTCTTTTTTCTGTTTGTTGTTAGACTAATGTTAGTCTTTTTTAAATCATTCTTTGTAATTTAAAAAAAAAATTTTTTGTTTGATTTGTTGTTATAAATGATGAATTTACATGTTTATTAATCTCATACACCTGCATATCTATATAACCAATTTATTTCTCTGCTATCTGAAAGAAAAAAAGAGAAAGTTTTCCAATTGATTAGCTTGAAATCTTTCCCCTTATTCAAATACTGTGCTGTATTGTACCATCCTGACTAAGTACCTAGATTTACCTTGCAGATTCCAGTTCTGTGAAGTTCAAGGCCAGTGTCAGTTGATCAGTTATGCAACAAAACATGTCACTGTTTCCTTCATTGACATGGATTCCTGCAGCATCTTTACCAGTAAGATGATTTTCTTCATTTACAGATGCAAACTTCAGAATGTGCCATATATACATCTTAAAACAGATTTTACTCAATAAAACAGGCAAACAGCTGAATTTTATAATACATCTCATAGAATCACTTCTTTCAAATAAATATTTAGGCCTACAAAATTACATTACAATTTGCTGAAAACGGACATTTGTTTTGTCAGAAGAGATTATTAATATATTTGGATTTGCGACCAGGACATAATGAATCTTGTGCTCCATATTGCTCCTTGTGGTCTACATCTACATTTTATTTTTTAAATGTGACACCTAGATTTTTATTTCATTTTGACACCTACATTTTCATATTTTTGATTAACACAAGAAAATGTCTTTAGTTATTGTAATAATGTAGTTCACTAATACACTTTACATTTGATATAATAAATTAAAGAATGTAAATCTAAGCTTTGATTGACTTTTGCATTTTCAGAAAAAAAAGTTTCAGGAGTAAAAAAATCAGGTTTGTGTTGTAATTTTTGTAGATACTATTCTAGTATTATTATCATTTTACTCAACCATCCCTTTATTTATCTTTCATAACTGCATATCATTTGACACCCATAACATCATTGATAACTTCCCTCTGCTATATCATTATTCACTGTAAATCATAATTTTTTAAATTAGAGAACACATTTCTTGCAACAATAGTGCCAGATTTATGCACAGTATTACCAAAGGTTATTGAAATGGTTTAGATTAGTGTCAAGTATTGATGACATATAAAATATCAATTAACCAAAAGAACACAAAGAACAACTGTAAAACATTCAAAATATGGACAAAAAGATACATACAAGCAAACGAGCAGTGAAAACAAACAAAATGCCATCTCCACATCAAAGTTCAGTTGCAGAGAGCCTCCAAAAGACCTCTGTCTTGTATCATGATTGTAAGATTTGCTATTTCCTGTCCATAACTTCATGTTATCCTCCCATTCATGTTTGCCCTCTACTTTTCCTTTCAATCTGTTGTTTAGCAAGATGTAGAGTTTTGTTTTTTTAAATAGTCAAAAAATGTTAACGTGTCTTGATTCTCTTTTTACTTTAAACATTTCCAAGACCTCTTTATTTGGTATCTGTTTCTTTCCATAAGATGTGTCCCATTCTTCAATAAATCCACTTTCAATGTTCTCATTTCTCCTCTTCAACCATTTGTTGTTGAATGCCCACAATGAGTAGGTTTACTCTTTTGTGCACCCTAAAAAGGACATTGTCGTAGCTTTCCTTACATCCCAAGCGTGCTGATGAAGGTAGACCTGGGTTCTCCGGGCGGTTGTGCTATGCTTGGCTTCATCTTTGTGTCGCTCACTACTACGGGGATCGAGTCGAACCTCACCTTGTTAGCCAGACTGTTGTCCTCAACAACAGTTTGTTTCCAGGAAGACTAATGAGGAGATCAGGTGAGGGTCTTGGCCAGTATATTTCTCCTGGGCCTAGTTAAGATAGTTTTCTCAGTGTGTTTTGCCTGACCAGACGTTAGCCTCATCGTCCCAACAGTTTCTTAATTGTCCATGTTTCTCTAATAGTGGGTGTGGAGTAAAACATAGCAAAAATGTATGTGTGAAGAAATTACCAAACCTAATAAAGTTGACACAAGGAGGATGATGCATTAGGAACAAGAATGGAGACATATCAAACAGAAGAACAGAATATGTAAGTGAACTGTTTGACAGCAATGGAGTCAACATGCTATCTAAATTTACCCAAGCATGTCATCAGTACAAGAAACAATCAAAGATTAGTGCACGTTGAAAGAAATAGACATAAACACAATACATATAGGAATGATAGAGAGGAATTTGGTATAATTAAAATCACTGGTCAGTGCAGGGAATGGCAGGGTCTAGTGGTTAAGAGACACGGCTCACAAGCCGAAGGTGCTGGATTCGCTCCCCGTCACAGCACTGCCCATTACCTTGGGGAAGCAAACCCTTAGAAAATGCATTCATATTTTCTGCTGCCCCGCCACCTCTTTTGCTACAGTTTTTAATTGTATCCATTTTCCTTCCATTGTTTGGAATGTCTTGTCGTCCTGTCATATCTGCAAGATTTGCAAAATGATTGTGTAATTGGGTCCGTTATACTGTTCTTTTGTCACTGGACATCCGCCTTTGTACATCAGTTTTCTTGTCCCTGTTTTGGTGATGGCGCTTTCTCAACTTAAACTGCAGTGTAGCTATGCAAAGGTTGTGATCGCTGCAAACGTCTGTCCTGCGATATGCTCTGTCATCACGGACTGAAGAGCGAAACTTGGCACTGATGCACAAATGATCAATTTGGTTCTTCGTTTTGCCAACAGATGAATTCCATGTTATCTTGTGTAAGTCTTTTTGGGGATGGTGTCTGCTATAACAAACTCTGTTATCTCACAGAACTCCAATAATCTTTAACCCCCAAGGCTACTCGTTTGCACTGCCTGCCCATCACCAATGCAATACCTGGCTGGGGGGGGGGGGGAAGAGGGAGGGGGGGTCTTATTGATGACAAACAAAGGGAGATCGTAAAAGTTATCCAACTTCTCATCTTGATCCTCATTTGTGGGTGTGTTACACTGTACAACAGTGAGTTCGAAGTTTATGGTTTGGTACCGAGCAGTTAGTAGTCTTTCGTTTATTAGTTACCAGCTGATTAGTGACTTTTCTGCATTGAATGAAATGAAGATTGTCACTCCCTTCATGTGACAGCCATCTGATCTTCCAGAGTAGATAATATGTTCACTAACGACCTGGCAGTGATAGTTAAAGATGGTGTGTATACATAAACCACCTACTACAGACACACCCATCAGACAATCAGTGTAAACTCATTGCTACAGAAGTCGAACAGATGCGATGTTGAATGGAACACTTTGCTGAGTTGCAAATAGACCACAACCAGCAGTAATACCCGACTTTGATGATGCTACAAATATGCCTCCAATGACCGTATAATGTGAAAATTTTACTCGTACAGAGATTGATCTGGCCATCAAGAACTTCAAAACCACAAAGCAACTGGCAAAGATGGAATTGCTGGTGAGGTGCTTAAGATGACTGACGACAGAACTATAACGCACCTATTGTCAATCATGAACTCAATATAGACAGATGGCGTGATTGTGAAAATTCCGAAGAAGGTGTGGAGTGACGCTAGTATTAGTGCCAGGAAAAGTACTTTGTAGCTTAATGATAGGAAGACAGAGAGGCAGTAGACAAATGACTGCTGGAGGAGCAAGCTGGTTTTCAACCGAAGCGATTGTGCATTGACTAGATCTTCACCAACAAAATAATTCAAAGAGTCCGTAGAAATGCAATCACCACTATTCTAAAGTTCATAGATTTTCAGAAGACATTCGATAGTTTACACCGACCATTACTTTGGAACATTCTCATCACCCAAGGCTTCCCAACTAACTTTGTTATGGTCATAGAAGCACTTATACGCTAATTCACAGTGTTGTGTGCGACCCAAGGCTGTGTTATATTCCCTCTGCTATTCGGAGTGGCGATAGACTGGGTTATGCGAACTTTAACACACAACAGCCAGTTCGCCATTAAGTGGACATTTTACTCCTAGGTATCCACAATCTTTAATTGTATTGCAGGTTATTCCTTCCGCACCTGTAGCTTTACGATTTGCCCTTTTTTAAGGACTTCCTCAATCTCCTGGATTAATATTTTGGGCTCTGTATTTCCTGTGTTTAAACTTGTATGAGTGGAGTGCCTCCGCGTATCATTTAGGTTTAAGAGTGCTAGGAAATACTCTCTCCACCGTGTCTTCCTTTTTTCAGTGTCGAAAATCGGCGTCCCGTATTTGTCGTTTATAATTGTGGTGGAGTTAAAGCTGTCGTCTCTAACTCTCATTGCTCTGACACTTTTAAAGAAATCTCTAGGATTTTTGCGACACATGAGGTTAACTATAGAGAATAACCAAATGATAACAAAGGAAGAGGTAGCTGCAGCGATAAAGACATTGAGAAGCGAGAACGCGGCCTGCGTGGACAACATACCAGCAGAACTCTTACAGGCAGGTGGGGAGGTAGTGGTGGAAGGCCTGACACACATCTGCAACAAAATATGGGCGACAGGAAACTGGCCAAACTTATGGACAAAATCAATGGTTATACCGTAGCCTAAGTCTGAAATACCCAAAGCTGTGCAAAAATTACAGAACAATAAGCCTCATCAGCCACCCTAGCAAGGTCATGCTTAGATTAATCCTCGACCGATTGAAACCCCAAGCAGAGAACATCATTGCTATGGAGCAAACAGGGATCAGACAGGGAAGAAGCACTACAAAACACACATTTAATTTAAGGCTGCTAAACGAGAAATATCTAGAACAGTAGCAAAAACTGTATAATGTGTTTGTTGATTTTAAGAAGGCATTTGATAGGGTGTGGCATACAGCGCTATAGGCAACCCGTGAGGATCTATAAAATCAACGGACATTTTAAAAAGGTCCTGTTTGACAAGGCATCCAGCACAGCTCTTGTGAATGGGAGGTGCAGGGACTGGTTTTGTACTTCAGTTAGTGTGAGACAGGGTTGTACACTCTCTCCAACTTTTTTCAATAAATTCCTTGAGGGAGTTATGAGTGAGGCACTTGGAGATCATGCTGGTACTGCTAAGATAGGGGGTTGAACGATTACCAACCTTTGTTTTCAGATGACATCGACGCGTTGGCGGGTTCAGAAGCAGAACTCTAATAATGGGTCAGAAGGCTCGATGGGATAAAACAGCTCTTGACTTTGACATTGAGATAAACGGTGGAAAGACAAAATGAATGACCAACAACGCCAAGGGCTTCAACAGTATACAAGCTAATTGCCAGTAACTCGAAGTGGTTGACCGTTTTAAACATCTTTGATCTTCTTCTTCTTCTTCTTCTTCTTCTTCGTACGCTGTCAGACGTCAACCTGTATTTTTTCGAAAAAAGCAGCGGCCATCCTGAGGCTGTCGACACTGCCATAGAGCTTGTTTAGTGTTGCCACTGGTGATGGCCACATCTGCTTTCTCTGATCCTCGTATGTCGGGCAATTTTGCAGCAAAAAACATCTTTGATCGATTGTCAGTGATGAAGGATCAAAATGAGAGGTGTTGGTCCAGAATAGCACAGACATTGACGGCGCTTGCATGGCTCAACAAAAGCTGGCAAGATAAATGGTTAGCAATATGCACGAACATCAGATTAAGGCGTACATTGGTCCTGTCAATATTCCTATATACTTGTGAGACATGGACAGTTACAGCTGACCTTCAGCGATGGATACAGGTCTTCGAGATGAGATTTTTCCGAAGACTTCGACCAGAAGAGAACGATCTCCGACCAGAAGAGACACAGATTAGCGGCCGCTGACAGAGAAAGGTGGCGTGCAGTTGTGAGGTTGTCTTCATTTCTGCCCCAACAACCTCACTGGTTACGGCATGACCTAACCTGATTGCTTTCTGTACCTGTTGATTCCACCACGCTCTTCTTTTCTTTTGGAATTGCCCCAAGTCTCTTTCAACCGCATTTTGCGTTCACTGTGTTCATCAGTGCTGATTTGAACCACTGCCACTCCTTCATCACATTGCCAGTTATTACTGGCAGGGCTTAGTATATGTCGTTCATTTTACGCTGTATATCTTTGCGGATGTCTTCGTTTTCAAGTTTTGCCATATTTTACCGTCTACGGCAATATCCCTATGTTCCCAATTGGTGTGTGGAAGACTTCATCAAGGACTGCCGTGAAAAGTTTGGGAGAGATTGTATCACCCTGTCATATACCATGTCCGATTTGTATGTTGATTAGTCGGTGAAAAAGGGTGATATTTGTAGAACAGCCTTCAATAATATTTGCTATAAGTCGTGTATATTGTTCCCCAATGCCTTGATTTTGTAGGCCATTGGTGTCTGCAGTCACGTCAATGCTATCGAAGGCTTTTTCATAGTCTACGAACACTAGGCTTAGTGGCATACACACTTTCCTTGCCCTTTCCATTAGCTGGTGGAGAGTTGTGGAGGTGGTGAATTGTAGAGTAGACCTTCCTGAAACCAGCCAGCTCTCGTGGCTGTTTCTCGTGAAGTTGCTTTTCTAGTCTGCTCATAAACAAACTGTTGGAGAAGAGAATTGAGGCCTTTGAAATGAGATGTATAGAAGAAAGGACATGTCTCATGAAGAAATGTAAAACAAATAAGAAGTTTTTTAGGAACGTTAGTATTAACAAGAAAATTAATGAATGTATTTAAAGCAAAAAAATAATAAAGGGACAGGGAAATGCACGTCAAATTACATAATCAATGCATGAGATCCATTACAGCCAGTCATTGATGTGGAGATGGTAGCTTATCTGGTCTGGTATCAATTTCATGGCAAATGTGTTAGACAGGATTTGTAAAGAACACATGAGGATATTCTTAATGTGATTATATATAGGATTGAGGACATCATTGACATTTTGCAATGTCCGCGTACAAATGTGGTACAAAAACACGTGTCAGTGGCAGTACAGAACAAATATACAAGAAGCCACAAATTTGTTCAATTTAGCAAAATGTGTTTTTATCGGCTATAGGTGAATGTAAATGTGCATTAACAAAACTCAAATGGTATAGCTGAAACTCTAGTTGGTAGTTTCTAAAGGTTTTATTAAGTGGCAGCAACATCCATCTTTGTGATTACTGCAGGTAATGGGCTTTAGGTTTTGTATGCACATGCGCAGATCAGATACAAAATGTCATCCGTGCTGACAGAGTGTACAATCAAAGAACAGCGTGTCGTTGTGTGGTTTCTTTTAGCAAAAGAACTTTCTGCAAAGAATATTCATAAGGAAATACTTTCTGTTTTTGATGAGAAGTGTTTGCCGCATAAAGCCACCGTTTTCTAAAGGACACCAAAACATTGTGGATGAAACCTGACTTGGTCTTCTATTCAGATTGCAACAGAAGCATCTGATTGGCGGGTGGGGGAGATGATTTGAGCTGGTAGGCGATTAATGAAAGAGTATTGCCACTTCAATGTGGTGTTCACATGGTTTAGCCTGTAGCATAATGTATAATCCAAAAAGTGTGCTTATGGTGGGTACCCAGATAACTAACTGATGCACACAATGTGAACCGAATTAGCCTGTCCTGAGACTGATCAAACGATGGGATAAGTGTATCAATGTTGGGATAAGTGTATCAATTTAAATGGAAATTATGTTGAGACATAAGGAACAACAAATGGTTTTCAAGTTTGAATCTCAGATAATATTTTTTTTAAATAACCATTCCAGACTTATTTTCTGACTTGCCCATATGTGTTAGATATGGGAGCTGAAGATGCAGCAAAGTGCATGGACTGACAGCACCCAGCGACTCATCACTGGCTGCTTGCATCAAGGTCAGCAAACCATAAATGGTCAAAACCCTATTCCACCTCCAAGCCGCTGCCCTGGAAACAGGCTGCACTAGTGAAGCCTGTTTAAAATAATAAGAATCGCAGTGGTAAGATAAACATTGTACACACAAAAACCAGCTGAAATCCAATGTGTCAGGTCAAAAGGTGCAGATACCGTGGTAAACTATGACACAATCTCACAATGTCTTTTTCAGGATGAACACCAAAGAAGAAAGAAGAATTATGTTAAATTTTAACTTGAATGCTTTCAGGAAATGGAGAAAAATCAAGAAGCAGTGGCTACTCTGAAGGTGTGTTCATTATCTGTTTGTCTGTCACTTTTCACAGACATTTCATCAAGCACCCCATTGTTCTTCATCAACACCATCATCAGTAACATCATTGTTTATTTTACATAAGAATAAAGCACTGCATCTATTATGTTGTACTTCCTCTTGTACCTATTTCTCATTAAAGATCTTTGTATTTGGCTTCCTTGTTCTGAGTCAAAACTATTCAAATACTCTTGCAGTTGTGGTTTTTGTAGTACCTTTCTTAGATATTTCATTTCAGAGGCTCGAAGCTGGTATTTCTGGGCTGTGCTCATTGTCTTTGATTCACATCCATAAGTTAAAACTGGTCAATAAGAGGAGCAGATTATAGCCATATTAATTTTCTTACATAGGCCCTATTTCTCCCTATTTCTGTGGAGGGTTTTCTATGAGAGCTATCATTTCCAACTTGGGATTGGCATTCAGCTATCCACCACCCACTTGATATGCCTGGCAGAAGGTCCAGTTCCTCTCCCAGGGCTATTGCTTCTGAAAATTGTAATTAATACTTATGAGTTAAGGAAAAGGAGAAACAATAAATAGGAGCATTTATATTATAATAAAGTAATATACAAGTAGTTGTTATTTAACATTACGGTCATCATCATCTTCATCATCACCAGTCAGTCCGGAGACTGGTGTTGAAGTTTTCTGATCATGTCATGCCACTGTCCCCAGCAGATCTCTTCAGTTCAGCATTAGTCTGCACCCCTATGTTCTTGCAAGCATGTGTGATGTAATTATTTCTTGGACTTCCTCTTCTTTCCTCCAGAATTTTGCCTTCTTGTATTTTCAATAAGAGACCTCCATGTCTCATGTTATGACCAAGACAATCTACTTTTCTGTATACTCGTCATTAGATGTCTATGTGGTATATATCTTTAAGCACTTGTTCCTTTGACTTTTCTCTGACCAGCTTCCTCTTTGCATCCTGTGAAAGCAGCACACCTCAAAATCTTCTAACGCTTCTTTGTCCTTTTTTGTTTGTTCATCCATGTTTCAGAGCCATACAATGTGAAGGGCCAGATATGTGTAGTGATTATTCTTTTCTGAAGCTTAATATTGGTGTTATTTGTAGATAGAAGTTTTTGTTTCTCATGGAATGCGCTTTTTTACTGCTGCGATCCTAGTTCTAATATCAGCCACACGGTAAGCACTGTCCATAATTATTTAGTCTAGATATGAAAACCTCTGCACTTGTTCTATGCTCTGTTCCTCGATACTGATATTTAATCTTTGAGTTTGGTTGGCTATTACCATCGCTTTTGTTTTACTAGCATTTATTCTCATACAAAATATCATGGCTATGTTGTTGATCCTGCTGAGTAGTTTTTGTAATGATGTCTCTGTTCCTTCTATGATGGCTTGATCATCCATACATTTGATGGCACTTAAACGTTCTCTATTTACCTTGACCATTTTGTTGCAATTTTTATTGGTTTCTTCTCTGAATAGAGATTAAATTGACTTGGAGACAACCCTGTCGCACCTCTTTCTTGATTTCGACTGGGCTTGTTATTCCCCTACTGAGTGCTATATTTGCTTTGTTTGGTCTTCATACAAGTTCAGTATTAGTTTAATATAGGGTACTACAGAGCTCTTCTTTATTGCCATCATTATATTCTTTCTTGGCAAGAGTGCTTTTTTAATGCGGCAGAAAGCTGACATTTTTTGCATGTTCTGCCTTTATTCCCATGAAATCTCTAGAATATAGAATATCATCTTCGTCTTCTTCATCGATCAACTGTTGCTATGCTTCAAGTCCAGTGAGGTTCACCAAGGAAACTGTGCATTTCAGGTCCCCCACAGCTTTCCGAGCATGGTTGCACTCCCAGGCCAGACTGCCTATCTTTGGTTTGCATAGGTAGGGCATTCTTGCAGAATGTTTGATTCGGTGCTCCAAAATCGCACGTGGCAGTGTCTCTGAGACCCATTCTGTGGAGGTGGACCTTGAGTCTATACAGTGTCCAGTTCTGAGTCTGAAGATCTTTGTCTGCGCATCTCTGTCAAGTTTGTCTATGCTTTCATTTTCTGGCTTGAATTCGTTGTGCTGTTCTCTCCATTCTGTCCTCATGGATCGTTTGATGAGTGTCTTTGCTTCTTTACAGCTCTGTGGATGGACAATCCGCTTGCCACCACTTCCCGCTTTTGCGAGCTCATCTGCTTTCTCGTTTCCAGGGATCCCCAGTGGGCCGGAATCCATTGTAGGACTTAATCTGTTTTTTGAGACAGCAGTCCCATGTTGTATTTTATTTCATGTGAGAATCTATCTTGTTTGTGGCTTGAGATGGTTTGGAGTACACTCCTGGAGTCTCTTAGAATGACCGTTTTCCTCTGATAAGAATTGGCTGATAAGAATTTGAGTTGCTGAATGAACAGATCTTGCTTCAGCTCTGAAATTGGTTCAGGTCTCTCCTGCTGGTATGGAGAGATTTTCTATATCGCCATTGCAGTGTTCAATGTAAATTCCACTGTCTCCCCTTTTATTGCTCACCGAGACAGATCCATCTGTGTACACGTGTGTCCAAGAGTTGCTAGGGTACTGTCTCTTGAGCTCCTGTAGAACATGGATTTTTTGCTCTGTTGCCGACTGCTCACTTTTCTTCGTTAACCATGGAACCTCCAAGATTATTTTTGACCAGTCTTGGCTCCGTGTCCAGGGTTCTGGAATGAGTCCTTTGCACTTTTTGGTTTCAGCTTCAAGGATGTCTGCGTGTTTTCTGTGGATTTCTTTGGCTAGATGGTTGGGGCTTTTCCTTAGTAGTCTGTTTTTTGTTCACTCTTGGAACTTCTGGTGCAGAGGATGATCAGGTAACCTCTTTAGTTTTTCAAACTGAGTAATGAGTTTATATTTTCTCCTTAATTAAAATAATTGGAGAGTTTTTCAATGCACCAAGGGTAATTCTGAGACCCATATTTTCAACTCGGTCTAGTTTTCCTGTGTTTGTTTTGGCCGCTGTTGACCAAGTGCTAGAGGCATATTCCATGATTGGTCTGATTGCACCAGTGTAGACTTGCTTGATGATTTTTTTTGTTGGCCCCTAATGATGTACCAGCCAGTTTTTCATCACTGAGTCTTTTTATGTCCCTTGTCTGGATATTCTCTATATTTGGCTTCCAGGTAAGTCTCGAGTCAAATGGGACTCCAATGAATGTGGGTGTGTCCAACTGGGGTATTTATTGCTTTCCTATCTTTATTGTAATCGTTTTCTTTCTGGGGGAGAGTGAAAAGAGAGTGGTGAGGTTTTGGTATAGTTTATTTTCAGTCCCTACTCTTTTGTCCAGTTCTCCACCTTCTCTACTGTCTTTTGGAGCAAGTATGAGGCTATTGTTGCATGTTCTGTGGCTGTCCATACAGCAACGTTTTGGAGCAAGTATGAGGCTATTGTTGCATGTTCTGTGGCTGTCCATACAGCAAAGTTTTGGAGCAAGTATGAGGCTATTGTTGCATGTTCTGTGGCTGTCCATACAGCAAAGTCATCTGTGTGTAAGCTGTTTGATACATGCTGATGGCAGCATTTAGTGATGTCGTTTATATATATCAAGAAGAGAGTAGGCGCTATTACACTTCCCTGTGACACTCCCTCTCTCAGCCTGACTGACTGGCTGGTAGTTAACCCTGGCAGATCTTTGGAAGCGGTAACTTTTAATCCATGAGAACATATTGTTGGTAACTCCTGCTTGGAGGATTTTCAGCTTCAGGCCTTCTCTCCAGACAGTGTCGAAGGTAAGGGAGAGATCAAAGAAGATGGCTAGCACTTTCTTTTTCTCTTGAAAGGCATTTTCTATGTCCTGTGCTATATATGTTAATTGGTCCTCTGTGCTTCTGTGCTGCCTCTATTCTGTTTGAGTTGAGGCGAGTAGCGAGTTGGTCTTAGGATACCAGGTGAGTCTTTTATTTATCAGTCTTTCCATCAGTTTTCTCACACAGCTGAGGAAACTGATGGGCCTGTAGTTGTTAGGATGTATTTGTCTTCTCCTGGTTTAGGAGGAATATAATCAATATTGGAAAGAATTTTGTGATGCTAATAATATATAATAATAATAATAATCTCTTAGGCGTCTAAGGCCCGTTGCGTCGGTCGACCACATCCATGACCTATTACTGTCGCGTGGTTCCAGGCCTCGTCCAGTGCGGATGTGGAAGTTGCTTTCTTCTGGAGTCATACTGTGATGGAATGACCTCTTCTGCACCACCTTGTGGGCAGGGGTTTCCTGGTCCAGCCGTACAACACGACTGAACAAAGAAACTCGGCAGTGTTCAAGTGTTTCTGAATTAGGAGAACGCCTGTTTTAACAGAGACCTTCAATGTGTGAATGTAGTCATGGCAGTGGATGCCCAGTATATGCCCCTGGATGCGCACGTGGAAGGCCTCCAGTCTCAACATGTTTAACTTTAAGCGGGGGCTTGACTTCATTGCCTCTGATTTTTTTCCCATTTTAGCTCGATCTCTCTCGGCAGATGGGTACCTTATCTGTCGAGAGCACCGCACAAAGCACGAACTCCGTAGCTCCAGCGATGAACCCAGGGATCTCCGGAAAATTGACATCATGGACCGACTGTCGCAGCTCAAAATCGAACCCCGACCGTCTGAACACGAGGCAAACGGCTTGACCACTTCGCCACATAGACCCCCATGCGTAATGTCCAGGTGTCGGAGCCGTAAAGCAAGACTGAAACCACACAGGACTGGTAGATGCGGATTTGTGTTTCAATAGAGATCTTGCAGTTATTAAACACACGTCGGAGGTCATGCATAGCAGACGCAGCTAGTTCGATCCTCCTTAACATATCGGGTCCGCTGTGCCTATCGGGTGATATCATGCTGTCGAGATAGATGAATTTGTTGGTGCCTTCCGCAGTGTGACCTCGAGTTTCAATATTCTGGTGTGTTGTGTCGGAAATGAGGTTCTGAACTTTGGTCTTTGCTCAGGATATGGACAGGCCTAGAGAGAGGTTTTTGCTGTGTAGCATTTCCAGAGAGCGCTGCATCGCAGATATGTTTGTACCGAACAAAACAATGTCGTCCGCGTATACCAGATCAGTCAAGATTGACTGATCAATAAGTATACCTTCTTGGTGCGCGCTAAGGTGGTCAACAAGCCAATCGACTACCCGGCAGAGTAGGTCGGAGGCAAGAACAACATCCCTGTCTGACACATGAAGTCATAGGGAATCTGTCAGAGACAGTGCTACCCAGCCGATAATAATTTATATTAATTTATATTAAATTTAATTAGTTCTTGACAACATTTATATAGTGTATCATTAACATCTTTAATTCTCAAACCAAGGTACCATGGCAGGAATTGGTGTGGGAATGACTAGTCTTGGTGCTGGTTTGGCGATTGTGGGAATGCTGATCTTTGCTCGAGTTCACAGACGTGGTACTTCTGGCACAGACGCATCTGAGCTGACTATGGATGAGATCACAGATGATTCTCAAAGCTAGTGGTTTTCTGTTTGTCTGCAAACAATAATTATCACTTACATAATTAATATAGTAATTTATCATTGAATGATAATAAACATAATAAAGACTACGACAAAGTTATCATCACCCTTGGCAGCGAATGCAGAGAGTAGTACAATGGGAAAGTTGATCCTGAGGTCAAACAGCTGATAACTGATTAGGCTAGAGATATAAGGATAGTGATGTTATAATATATCACTGGATAAGTATAGCGTAGTTAAAAATCAGGTTGTGGCTTCTCTATCAGAATAAAAGGTAAGGTTGTTGTTGATCAGAGTCAGGCATACATGGCAACAACCTTGAGAATGAGAATGGAGTTTGAAGTATGGACTTCAACCCTTAGGTGCTATCTGACTTGTTATTTAGTTCCCCTGTCCTCGGTACTATATCAGACATCTTGTTTCCAATGTTCAGCCATGTGAATTGCATTGCATTGTCATTCGCCCTCATTAAGTCATCCATATTATCCATGTTTCAAGAAGGTTTGACAGATCATCAGATGCCTTGGTCTTGTGTAGCTCCAAAGTTACAAATCTTGTCCTGTCTGCATCACCATCTCTTTAAGTTCTTCCTGCATCATGATACATAAGTTCGAAGTTTATTTAAGGGCTTCCGTGTTTTGTAAGCCAAGTGCTATCCAGACGCAGCTTTCTCCTGCAGTTCGATCCAGGGAACGGCACGCAGAGCTATAAAGAAGCACATACACTCATCAAACGACCCATGAGGACAGAATGGAGAGACCAGCACAGATAATACACGCCAGAAAATGACAGCATAGACAAACTTGACAGAGACGGGCAGACAAAGATCTTCAGACTCAGAACGGGACATTGCAGACTGAAGGCCCACCTCCATAAAATGGGTCTCAGAGACACAGATACGTGCAATTGTAGAGCACCCAGGCAAACACTAGAAAATATTCTGCAGGACTTACCTACCTATGCAGACCAAAGAGAGGCAGGAGAGCGATCATGCTTGAAAAGCTGTGGATGACCGGCGATGACCTGAAACGCAGTCTCCTTCGTGAACCTCATCGGTTAGAAGGATATCATTAGTTGATCGATGCAGAGGAAGAAGATGAAGATCAAGGGAACCTGCTCAGATCATTTCATTTTTTGAAGCAGTATTTTCCAGGACTTGTCTAAGACCTTATTAACAAGGTCTATCATTATGTCAGACAATCATTTTCAGAAGGTACAGCGGATCTGACTGCGGCATGAAAGGACAACAAAGGTTATCAATGTTCACTTTAGCAATACAAATCAATTTCCTCATAATTATGCCTTCCATGATTTTCATGTCTCAGAATGTGACCAAGTCAAGACAATCTACTATTTCTCATACTTTTCATTAGTCGTCTGTGTGCTCTTATATCGTTGACCATTTTTCTGTCCAACAAACACTTTGCATTCTGCGATAGAACCACGTTTCGAAACCTTCAAATGTCTTTTCATCTTTTCTGCTTAGTCCATGTTTCAGTGCCATACAGGGTTACTGGCCACATATGTGTGATGAATATTGTTTTCTGCAGCTCATTATTTATGTCCTTTAACATACGATATAATAATGTCACATGTAAGACGGTCAAGTTCAAGCTAGTTCATGTATTCTATTGCTTTGTGTGGCATACATTTATCTTGTCTTTCTGAGGTTGTAGGAAGTTGGAGAGTCTAATTACTGTCTCATATAAACTGTACTGACTGTTGACTTTTAACTCTCGAACATTTTGTATACATCCAATTTTGGTTAGGTTGTTCTTTATCTTCTTGTCACAAATAAAATATTCCTCGTCTGCACTATGCGGTTATTCCCAACTGTTTCTAGCAGTATCTTATTATTTTTTTAAATGGTAATTATTGCATTATCATATGTACATACATACATTTATTTAAAAAAAGTTATTGCTCATCGCGAAGCGGAAAAAGCCACAGTTAATAATGTGACGTGCGCTGTCTTTGGATTATAGTGAGTAAGCGAATGCGCTGGTCATCAATGTGACTCGTGTCCCTAGTTACCTTGTATCAGTGACAAGACTATTGGTCGTGACGACTGAAGGTAATTCTGTATACAAGCACTCATGTATACCTCCCGTGAGACCAGGGGTCGCTTGAAACTTGCGGGATTCGATCGCCCATCGCTCAAAAACAGAACGGCCAGAGTTCAAGTACAAGGGCAGATGAGCAAAAAAGGTGACACTTGAGCAGGGAGTACCCCAAGGGGGAGTACTGTCACCTACACTCTTCCTGGTGTATATAAATAACATAACCGAGAATATACCAAGAAGAGTCCACAGCTCAATGTTTGCAGACGATCTGGCTATGTGGACCTCTGAAAAGAATATCACCATAGCAAGTAATCGGATGCAGCAGGCCCTAACTTCGCTGGAAGAGTGGACGAATTCATGGCTGGTCAAAATAAATGAGGAAAAAACAACATGTACGATATTCTCGCTTCCAAACAAACCCCAAAACACCAAAATAAGTCTTAACGGCAAATACCTGCGGCCAAACGACAACCCAAACTACCTGGGAGTCACATTTGACCGGCGCATGACATGGAAAAGTCAGATCGAGAGAAACCGAATGAGAGCCAGAGAAAGAATGGCAATCATGAGGAAACTTGCTGGAACAAGCTGGGGAGCAGACGAAAGTATACTAAAGAAACTGTACACTGGAAGAGTGAGACCAGTTCTCGATATGGCATTGCGGCAAAGGCGAACTTCGATAAAATTAGCAAACTTCAAAACCAAGCCATGATAGTTATAACAGGAGGCATGAAGTCAACGCCAATTGTAGAACTTGAAATGATTACAAAATTGCAATCCATGACCGACAGAAGAGACTGCAGAGCCGAGCAGCAAGCAGAGAAACTCAGAAGACTGACAGACCATCCAATGCATCAGAGACTAAACATTTTGGAAATGGGAAACTAAAGCTGAGAAACTTTGCAGAAATAGCCAAAGCAAAGATGAACGAAGACCCTATGAACGCACTAACAACACCAAAGCCCATCTCTACTATACGAAAACCTACCTGGAGGCAGCATATATTTCCAGAGGTGGAAGAAAATATACCAGGTATTGGAAACACAAACAGCCAGACTGAAAAAGAAAGAAGAGATACAACCCTAAGGTACGTAACGGAAAACTACCCAAGCATGGACTGGATCCATGCATACACCGACGGTTCTGTAACAAACACAACACAGAACGGAGGGGCAGGGGTATTCCTGAGCCTACCAAATGGCAGAAAAATAACACTGTCACTGGCAACTGGAAAATACACAAGCAATTTCAGAGCGGAGGCAGAGGCACTGAGGGCTGCAGTAGAAGAAATGGTGACAGGTAAAAGGAATGAAAGCCATATAGTCCTGCTCACAGATGCCCTGGCCGTAGTCACAGCCCTAAAAAGCCAGAAAAATCCTGAACTTAATGATTTAAGAGCAGCACTCTGTCAACTATGCCAGCAGTCCGCACCAAAAGGAGTAGTGGTACAGTGGGTTCCATCCCACTGTAACATCCGAGGCAACGAGGAGGCAGACAGACTGGCAAAAGAAGGTGCAAGACTACCACAAACAGATACTAGTGTGACATACAAAGAGTCAAAAAGGCTTATCAGAGCTAGATACATGACCAAATGGGAAACAGAGCATACTGGCTACACCAAAAACGATGCCTATTACCAGTTGAACAGAAGAGAGCAGGTCGTGGTCTTCAGACTTCGCACTGGCCACAATAGACTGAGGTACCACCTATTCAACAAATTGAAGATAGGTGGTACTGATTAATGCTTGTGTGGTACCGGGAAATTGACCGCTGAACATCTGCTGCAAAACTGCCCGACATACGAGGATCAGAGAAAGCAGATGTAGCCATCACCAGTGGCAACACTAGACAAGCTCTATGGCAGTGTCGACAGCCTCAGGATGGCCGCTGCTTTTTTCGAAAAAATAAAGGTTGACGAATGACAGCGTAAGAAGAAGAAGAAGAAGTAGAAGATCACCCATCGGTTCCGTTCATCACTATGAGAGGCGAGTACCTTAACCTATTGACTCAGCGACCCCAAAACCTACATACATACACACACATACATACATGCATACACACATACACATACATACATTCATTCATACATACATACATACACACATACGTACACATATATGCGTACACACAGACTTACACATGCATACATACATACATGCATACATACATACACACACATACATACATACATACATACATAAATACATATATACATGCGTGCATACAAACACACATACACACAACCATACATACATACATACATACACACATACTGTTAACATGAACATGAAACGGAGAATAAAATGACTTACGTATCATTATCATTGCCGCATTAGTGGCACATAGGATATTTGTATACAGTTTGCTGTTATTCTAAGATTTTTTGGCGATTCAACAACTTGATTATTCAACTCTCTCATGATACATCAAATTCATTATACAACTCTCTCATGATACATCAACCTCATTATACAACTCTCTCATGATATATCAACTTCATTATGCAACTCTCTCATGATACAACACACATGTCTATTTCATGATACATCTATCTGTATACTGCAAGCCTATCTATGTCAGGCAAATGAAGTACCTTCACACAGTCACGCAAAAGGTAAAACGTACTTTCTGAATGTTTGTCTGACGCCACGCAAGCTAATAATAGCTGTACACGACAGACGATTTTTATGTACATATATGTCTTTATTATATAAGCTATCTCACAGTACTCTGTGGGCGCAAAAATGATTATATAAAAAAAAGTGAAACGAATTCAATATTTGGCCTGTAGTTGATACTATAAGACTGTTCTGATATATTACAGAGTAATCTGTTGTGTTTACCTAGCGAGGAGGGAATTTATGAAGATAACGAAACCAGATTTATTGCAGCCTTTCAGTTTTGACTTATTGTTGTAAAGTCACTGATTTGACAGCGGTTCTGTTAGAAGTGTTTTTATTGTCAAAATGGCAGTCACGTTCAATAAATGCTCCCAAACTTTAAGTATTATTTTCTGTGAATTTTATTGTTTTTATTATTTTATTTAAGTAAGAAAATAAGGCGACATTCAAAGGACAGTAACCTACTAAGCAAAGTAACAATGATCGCAAAGACGTAATTTTAGTGCTCGGAAAACATATTTACCAAACAACAGAAAAAAAAGTGAATTAAAAGGCATTTTGGAATGAACATCGGTGGCTCTTTCATGTTTAAGATTAGCTCAAGCGTTACGTCATTATACTGGTTAATAAGACACTGCAGAGTCTGTATACAAACAGTTGTTGTGTTGTTCCCGCGTAACCGCAAGAGGACGTAGGTAGGGGATCACTCCGGGTGTGAGTGATGTGTCTTGAGCACCTTGCCAACTGTGCATGGCTTATTAGAGATCTCCCGGGCGGTTTCTGTTAGTCCATTATTGTGCCATGTGTACCTTTCACAACCACACGAAAACCGAGACTGCCTGCAAATAATGCGAATGGCGTCAATATCGTGAAGTTCAACCGTGTGTATTAGACCGTGGACATACGACAGAGTGTAACCAAAATACAATCACACATAGCCCAAGACCATGCTAGGATAATCGACAAAACACACAAATGAACGAACTAACTAATCCAAACAGAAAACAGCAACACGTATTCGTGGACGCGAGAGTGTAAGTCGTAGGATAGTGTCAATTTCAGTTAAATACGTGGTCCGACGGTATCCATAATGGACTAACATAACTTACCATTACATAACACTACATAACATTACAAAATACTACATCACACATCAATTACATAACATTATACCGCGGGATATCTTCATACGAAAGTACAATAACATTACCTAACATCAAATAACATTATACAACATTACATGGCGTTGCATGACATTACAGGACATCACATAACATTACACAATATTACATACACTACATACATTAGATACAGTACATACATTACATACACTACATACATTATATACAGTACATACATTACAGTACATACATTACAGAACATATGTTACATACATTACATACATTGCATACATACCAACATTACACACATAGATGCATTATCCACATTAAGTAAATACATACATTACATATATACATTACCTACATACATTACAATAAATACATGACATTCATTACATTATATGCATTACATTACACACATTATTAATATTGCACACATTACATTAATTACAACACATTCATCACATTACATACATTACATTAGACACATTACATCACATACATTACATCTCATACATTACACCATTTACATTACATACATTATATGAAATACATCACATTACACCATTCACATTACATAACACAGCATCACATGCATTACATCACGGACATTACACCACATAGATTACTCCGTATACATTACATACATTACATTCATTACATGTACAATGCATACATTGCATGCTATGCACCACATGCCGCGCATTATATACATTACATATACGCATTACATTATATAATATACATCACATACATTCCATGCCATACATTAAAGTACACATACCACATTCAAAACATTAAATTACCTACATTACATTACACTCATTACATTACGCACACCATATTACAAATATTACATATATACATTACGTCACATATTTTACATACATTACTCTCATTAAATTACCTTACACACACACACACACACAGACACACACTCACGCGCACACACATACCTACATACCTATATCCGTTTGATGAGACCGAGGCTCACATTCTGAGCGTCCCTTACCTCACTGTATTTTCTGTTGTCTGGCGTATTTATTGCCCAAGTGCCAATTACTTCATTGTATTTTCTGTTGTCTGGTGCATTAGTTGCCCGAATGTCCATTACTTCACTGTATTTTCTGTTGTCTGGTGTATTTGTTTCTGGAGTGCCCATTACTTCACTGTATTTTCTGTTGTCCTGTGTATTTGTTGCCCAAGTGCCTATTACTTCACTGTATTTTCTGTTGTCCGGTGTATTTGTTGCCACAGTGCCCGTTACTTCATTGTATTTTCTGTTGTCTGGTGTATTTATTGCCCAAGTGCCGATTACTTCACTGTATTTTCTGTTGTCTGGTGTATTTGTGCCCAAGTGCCTATTACTTCATTGTATTTTCTGTTGTCTGGTGTATTTGTTTCCCGAGTGCCCATTACTTCATTGTATTTTCTGTTGTCTGGTGTATTAGTTGCCCGAGTGCTAAAACTATTTGCCTGTTCCATCGTTGTCGCTATTTATAAGTTATATTGGACGTAGGGGTGTTTTTAAAATGTATTGTCATGATTAAAGTAACAAATCTTTAACTCGTGTAAAGATTAATGTTGATACTTTGGGAGTAATGGATATCTTAGATTGTGGTAACAGTCAGGCGTTACACGTACAAGTACAATAATTGCTAAATCAACCATACCTGTCCCTTTCCTCGCCTATAATTTCACGGCCACTGTTTAAGAGTCGTGCATATGATAACATTCATTCCCATGTAAAGAGTCAAACAAAGCCTGTCAGATTGCAAATATGGACAAGTCAGAGTTCTTAGAGGCGAGAATGATATGTAGAGAAGCCAGAAAATTACAGATCTAAATATCCTAAGATCAGTACTCTGTCGACTATGCCAGCAGTCCTCGCCGAGAAAAGTTTGCGTACAATGGGTACCATCCCACTGTAACATTCAGGGCAACGAGGAGGTAGACAGACTGGCAAAAGAAGGTGGAAGGTTACCACAACCAGATTCAAGTGTGATTTGCGAAGAGTCCAGGAGGTTTATTACGGCCAGATACATGGATTAATGGTAAAAAGAGCATTCTGGCCACACAAACAATGGTGCTTATTACCAGTTGAACAGAAGAGAGCAGGTTTTGGTCTTCAGAATCAGCACAGGCCACAACAGACTGAGGTACCATCTATTCAATAAACTGGATAGGTGCTACTAACGAATGCACCAGTGGTACTGGGAAAATTACCCCTGAAAATCTGCTGCAAAACTACCCGACATACGAAAACCAGAGTAAGAACATGTAGCCATCACCAGTGGCAATACTAGACAAGCTCTGTGGCAGTGTCGACAGCCTCAGGATGATCACTGCTTTCTGTGAACAAATTACAGTCGACGTTTGACATCGTACGATGAAGAAGAAGAAAAAGAAGAAGAAAAGTAAGAAGAAGAAGATGTGAAAAGAAAAGTCTGCATTTCAATGTTTTTTTGTTATCGTGTGAATTGAGTCATGCTTTAGCTCTATGGAAACATGCACCGATACAGGTATACTGTCAAGTATAGCTAACATACATGTAGTCAGGCACATGAACGGACCTACATATATGCACACAGTTAGCGTTTAGAGATACATACATGTAGGGAGATAATAAAGCGTTTAGACATGAACACTGGCAGGGAGATAATAAAGCGTTCAGACATGCACGCATATATTGAGATAATACAGCGTTTAGACGTGCACACTGGCATGGAGATAATAAAGAGTTTAGACATGCACACTGGCAGGGAGATAATAAAGAGTTTAGACATGCACACTGGCGGGAAAATAATAAAGAGTTTAGACATGCACACTGGCAGGGAGATAATAAAGAGTTTAGACGTGCACACTGGCAGAGAGAAAATAAAGGCGTTCAGACATGCACACAGATATTGAGATAATACAGCGTTTAGACATAAAAACTGGCAGGGAGATAATAAAGCGTTTAGACATGCACACTGGCAGGGAAATAATACAGCGTTTAGACATGCATACTGGCAGGGATATAATACAACTTTTAGACATGTACTAGTAGGGAGATAATAAAGCGTTTAGACATGCACACTGGCAGGGATATAATACAACTTTTAGACATGTACTAGTAGGGAGATAATAAAGAGTTTAGACATGCACACTGGCAGGGAGATAATAAAGAGATTAGACGTGCACACTGGCAGGGAGATAATAAAGCGTTCAGACATGCACACAGATATTGAGATAATACAGAGTTTAGACATGCACAGTGGCAGGAAGATAATAAAGCGTTCAGGCATTCACACTGGCAGGGAGATACTAAAGAGTTTAGACATGCACACTGGGGCTCACCCTGGGGGCAACTCTTCCCCTTTTCTCTTCTCTTACGTCACTCTGTTTCATTTGACTCTATCCCACAGTCACACCCTTGCACAACTTTCACACGCGCCCTCGTGGTAAAGCCCTTCCATTGCACTTTGGTTGGGCTAGCTTCTGAGGGCGCACAAACCTAGCATAGGTACATACAGATGCACACATGCATCCAAGCACTGGTTTATGCGTCCTGATATCGCCCAATTGACTACGGTCTGGGGTGGAAAATGGCGCGCCTCCGCCAGTAGAAACTAGTGAGGCAAATATCTAAGCAACACAAAAAAACCACAACAAACTGGCAGGGAGAAAATAAAGAGTTTAGACATGCACACTGGCAGGGAGATAACAAAGAGTTTAGACATGCACACTGGCAGGGAGATAATAAAGAGTTTAGACGTGCACACTGGCAGGGAGATAATAAAGAGTTTAGACATGCACGCAGATATTGAGATAATAAAGCGTTTAGACATGCACACTGGCAGGAAGGTAATAAAGCGTTTAGAAATGCACACAGATATTGAGATAACGCATTTAAACATGCACACTGGCAGGGAGATAAGAACGCGTTTAGACATGCACACTGGCAGGAAGGTAATAAAGCGTTTAGACATGCACACGGATATTGAGATAATAAAGCGTTTAGACATGCACAATGGCAGGGAGATAATAAAGCGTTTAGACATGCACACAGATGTTTAGATAATACAGCGTTTAGACATGCACAGTGGCAGGAAGGTAATAAAGCGTTTAGACATGCACACAGATATTGAGATAATAAAGCGTTTAGACATGCACAATGGCAGGGAGATAATAAAGCGTTTAGACATGCACACAGATGTTTAGATAATACAGCGTTTAGACATGCACAGTGGCAGGAAGGTAATAAAGCGTTTAGACCTGCACACATATATTGAGATAATAAAGCGTTTAGACATACACCGACAGTGAGATAATAAAAGCGTTTAGACATGCACTCAAATATTGAGATAATAACGCATTTAAACATGCACACTGGCAGGGAGATAAGAACGCGTTTAGACAGACAGGGAGCTATTAAATTATTTATAGGCACTCGTACTTACGGGTTGACCGACACATTTGAAAACACTCTTACCGATGGGCAGACACTCCTACAGGTGGGTAGGCAGACCCTTCTACAGATGGGCAGACAAGCACTCATATTGATGGGAAGACTTACACTCTTACAGATGGCAGACAAGCAATCCTACAGATGGACAGACAAGTAAACGTACAGATGGGCAGGCAGGCACTCGTACAGATGGACAGACAGACACTCCTACAGATGGACATAAACTCTTACAGATGTACGCAATGTCTATCATGACGTCCACAGACAGTAGGTATGTAAAGATAGACAGACAGACAATGAGTCATACATGCACTACTTGATAGGATAAGGCGTGTATAGCAGTCACATATTCAGAGAGACCTGCAGCCATGCATATAGACATGTAGTGAGACATACAAACATACATATAGGCATGTACTTGTAGGTAGTCAAACAAGATAACATACAGTCCAGCACACGTATAGTCAGACAGTTCAATATAAGAAAAAGCGGCAACTACGAAATAACAACTGAATAAAAAACATTCTTTAAATGTTGCCAAGCAGGGTCAGACCAACCCAGTGCTGATAACAAAGTTTGTTCCAGCAGATAACTGTGAAATTGCCCATTTAATCGTACTATATTACAAGTGTTTCTGTTTTAACTTTGTTTGGCAGTAATTTATTATGAGGCACAGAGTTTGTGTGCAATTGATAGATTCACTTACCTATAAGTCTTGCTGAGCATATGTATCAAATATGTATACAGTATATTAATTTAAAGGTTTATGACTGAATAGTTTCAATATTAAAGGACGTTAGTCATGGCATAATTTAGATGCAATACGTGTTAAGATATGTTTTATATATTGTTATTATGATATAGACCGGCTCTCCAGGTACGCTCGCACACACACACACACACACACATACACACATACACACACTCACGCACGCACGCACACACGTACGAACACACACACACACACGTCGCACGCACGCACACACACACGCACATACGCACGCACACACACACACACGTACGCACGCACACACACACACAGACACGATTAAGATCTCTCCATACGTGAACCTACATTGCCGAGGTTGGAGAGCAGGCGCCCCAATGATCCAAGGAGGTTTGCCAGCGGGAGTTTTACCCCTGGCAGGGTCACCCGAGCAGGACAGGTCGTTGAAGAGGGGCTAGACAAAAGGGCTGAGCAGCAGGTGGAGCCTTACAGGTGTAGCTGCAGAACCCACCGGCGAGTGGTACATGCTCTGGGCTTCACCAAGGTAAGCACTCAGTGGGATTGTCTAAAAGCTAGCATACAAGCAGCAAATAAAACACAAGAAAAATCATTTGTGGATGACATACGAGAGAAAAAGACAAAAAAATACTAAAAAATACAAAGCACTATACAATGATATACGTACTATGTGCCGACATGTGCAAGAATAATGAATATAATCAAAATACAAGATAACAGAAGACCTGGAAAGGAAGCACAGCACAAGAGCTATATACACAAATCAGGCAACTTTCAAACCTAGCTCAAGGAAGAGGATTCATTAAGATCAAGAATGGAGACATCTTGCTTGATGAAATAAATGTCTCAAACACGTGGGCATACTATATAAATGAACTGTTCGACGACAGCAGAAGTGACAAACCATCACCATTTTATGGCATCCTAATCACCATTTTATGGCATCCTTATCACTATTTTTTGGCATCCTTATTACTATTTTATGGCATCCTTATCACCAGTTTATGGCATCCTAATCACCATTTTATAGCATCCTTATCACCATTTTATGACAACCTTATCACCATTTTATGACATCCTTATCACCATTTTCTGACATCCTTATCACCATTTTATGACATCCTTATCACCATTTTATGGCATCCTTATAATTTAGGGGCGCAGACATTTGATGAACGAAATCAGAGTCAGACAGTTAAGATGTTTTGTTGACATAAAATCAAAAACAAAACACAACGTCTTGATACTGGAAGTGAAGGTAAAAGACACGTGTCAAACGAAAACAACTATTAATTGGGGCAAAACATCAAAGGTCCAACAAAGAAAAGCCTGGCAGATTCCACAATCAATGCAAGATATATATTATGTTGAAAGTCATTTGCAACCGACCTTCGATGTGGAGATGGCACTTGAACTGAACTGATTTTTATTGTTAAGAAAAAAAACAACATTACTTTTTCTCTGTTTTTTCTTCGTCGTTGTTCTCAAACTCTCGTTACCAAGTACTGTCTGTTCTCAAACTCTCGCTACCAAGCCATGTAAAGGGTTTTGCAAGTAACAGGATGTAATCCAGAGAACGGAATGTGATGTGTCGTAGTTTATAGCTTGACTGCGATATTTGCACGCTTCGACATATCCGACTTCAGCAAGACATTTATAGTTTTGGATTAGTCTTACCTCTTCGATTCATTCTTCTTAGCCAGTCTTCTCTGATGCAGCTTGTTATCCAAGATCACCTCGTAGAAGGGGAGAAGGATTTTGTCAGCTATTGGTCGCTGGCCCACAAAGACACAGGGACATTTTTGGTTGTTAAAAGGTTTGCCTTTCTGAATTCTACTGGCGTGGACATGCACTTTTCACCTTTCAACCCCAGACCGTTGTCTTTTAGGTTTTATCAGGACGTATTGACGAGTGTCTAGATGCGTGTCCAGATGTGTGATCTGTTTGTATGTGTTCCCCTGTGGCAGTTTTGCGGTATAATTGTTTTCCAATGCTTTCTGTACGCGGAGAAGTCACATTACCGAGACTAATCTCTAAGGCCCAGTCAAACTGGACACAAAGTCATTTCGAACGCGGTATGTTGTGACATATGACGTATATATCTGGTTCAAGATGGCGCCACACTTCTCAAATCTGCCTTAAACTGTTCAGTTCACCATGCATTTTTCATTAACAACGGTGATATGTGTATCGCGATAGTGTGAAACGCTTTTCTGAATGTGTCCTTCGTCGTTATGAAGCATTATGCTTGCATTAGTATCTACGTTTGTTGAGAATTACAACATTTTGTCTTCATGAACGGCGAAAGCTCGGGAGTACCGTAACGTCATCATTTATCCAGTATGATGTCGGGGTTTCTTACTTAGCGGTCACACGATATATACATGTCAACTATCAACTGCTGCCTTGCAGATGGACTGGAGACAGTGAAAGGCTATGAACGCAGCCCCAGAATATGGCTGTAACTATCTACTTGTTACTGTATTTACATGTTTACATTGCTGAAACAGTACCCGGCGGTCACGGAACGTCTTTTCGTCCGGTGACCAGCTGCAGCGTGCGCAGCAAACACACTTTAGGAAACCACTTTGACTAGCAGGCTGAATAAGGTGTGGATAGCTGAAGGAGAATCCTCTCAGCGCAATTGTGTATGTCAACCAAGACATGTAAAGCCTGGCCTCGACGGATTTGGCGTAAGAGACAAAAAGTTTGTCCAACGGCCATAAAGACGGTGCCAGCAGGCCTTGAAGAATGCAAAGAACAACGCAAGACACAAAAGAATCCCTGGTTATCTTCTGCCTCTGGACCCTTCCCTAGCCGTTTCGACACTTGTGTTGCTGCTGCTAGACAATATCGGGCCCAGACGAGAGAGTGAGGCTGACTCTGAACAAATCACCCTCACCTAAATAAAATTCATGCGCCACTCACGACATCACCCGCATCTTATATCTCATGCAAATGTCATGTGGCAATGGGCGAACGGTGAAGCAGCAGGTGAGAATACAATAGAAGCTGGTCGCTGACCCGCATGCAGGAGGTTCAGGCCATATGGTCGTCTTTCACTGACTTGAGGCAGCAGTGGAACCCACAGCCCCCTGAAAGACTGAGCAGCCCTCTCTAGGACAACACTGCTCACATCCGTAGCCCGAGGAAAGGGCTAGAAAATGTGCCCAAAACATTGTCTGCTTCACTACACCCTGGCCAGAATGCCGTGGCTGTAGGGGCTTCCACTATATTACGGTCGAAATATAAATAAGGAAAGGGTAGTGCCTCTTACACTTGCCATTTGGAATGTGCGCACACTTATGGACTAACATGCCATAACTAAGGCTAACAGGCCAGACCGGAGGACCATACTGGTCACAAGGGAACTGGCTAGATATAAAATCAGCATTGACGCCCTAAACCATACGAGATTGGCAGAGGAGGAACAACTCTTAGAGGATGGTGCTAGCTACATTTTTTTTCTGGAGCCGCAGCAGCAATCAGAAGCGACGTCAGGCTGGTGTTGGATTTGCCATAAAGTCAACAATCGTACAGCACTTGACAAGTCTGCCTAGGGGAATCAGCGATCACCCCATGATAATGTGGCTTCCTCTGATAGTGGAACGTCAGGCCACAATCGTAAGTGCCTACACACTAACTCCGACAAATCCGGACTTAGCCAAACTTAGGTTCTATGAAGATCTCGTGTCACTTATAGCAACGGTCCCACAATCTGACAAATTGATTTTGCTAGGAGATTTTAACGCCAGAGTTGGCGCAGAGTACACTGCGTGAGATGGTATCATTGACTGAAATGGCATAGGTAAATGTAGCTGCAACGGCCTACTCTTACTGAAGGCATGTGCCGCAAATGAGCTTATCATTACCAACACTTTCTTCCGACTTCCAATCAGAAAAAGAGACAACGTGAGTAGTATATATGGCACCAATCAACTATTAAAATGGAGCATATTTTGCTCTTAAAATGTCCTATGATCCTCCCGCTGGTGGAGCTTATGTAATATCATATGATACTCCCAGACAGCGGCGTGACCTTGATTCCAGCCCGCGTCTTCCCCAGATACGTAATATACAACTTCGCGGAGCGAAGTTATCGACTTTTATAATTAGTAGGGATAGCTAATTATTGATTTGTTGTTGTTGTTGTTGTCCTAGCGTATTTACAATATGTTTCTTCTTCTTCTTCTTCTTCTTTTATTTCTTCTTCTTCTTTTCTTCTTTCTTTTTCTGTATCTTCTTAATCTGATGTTCGTTCTCAATCTCCTGCTACCAAGCCCTTAACAGCGCTTTGCAAGTAGCATCCAATAGTATGCCACGACTAAACGGGGCTCCTATAGCGTGTTGGTAGATCCCTTGTTTTTCATGGCAAAGGGTTGGGGTGCACACAGGGATCAGCTTGATCTTGATCCCAGCCACGTCTTCCCCAGATACGTAATCGACAACTTCGCGATGCGAAGTTATCGACTTTTATAATTAGTAGGGGTAGCTAAGTATTAATTGTTGTTGTTGTTGTTCTAGTTTGCGTATTTACAATATATAAACAAGTAGACAAATAAGACGAAACAAAAAGATGTGGATATATACAGCTTTTATTTTTGGATCAATATCACAATGACTCGCAGGTCATTTCAAGCATCGCTTATGACAATCGTCAACAGCGACAAAAGTCGTAGTTATCGATTTTATAATTAATAGGCGTAGCTTCGCGCCGCGGAAGTTATTGATTACATATTTTCAAAATTGTGTGTATTTTTGGTTGTTTTAGATGTGCGTAGCCTGACTCAGTTTGAGGTATCATTGACAAATATAGGTATGACGCAATATGTTTCATTCAAACAAGATTGGGTATCTTTTTTCATACACCAGTCAAAGGAGTTTTTGTAATGGTGGATACGACAAAACACAGACATCAACAAAAACAACAGAACATTTTCTTTATGTAATAAAAATGTTTATTACTAACAACAGCAAATTAATTTCAAAAGACTTGTTGTTCCTATATAGTAACGGGGATAAGGGCAGCCCTGTCTTACCGATCTAGTTTTTTGTATTGTGTCTGTAAGTGTGTGATTTATTATGAGTCTACTCTCTGGTTTGTTATATATTACTTTTAACAAATTTGTAAAATATTCTCCCATGTTGTTTTCTTTTAGTGTTTTGTGCAGGTATTAATGTGAGACCCTGTCAAAGGCTTTATCGTGGGCTATCGATAGCATCGCTGAATGTGTGTCTTTTTTCATGTGTGTATTGGATAGTGTCCCTTAAAAAATGTGCACGTTTACTGATACTTCTATTCTATACACTACATGACTGGTCTTCATGGACTAGGTGTTTCATAAAGGGTGTTAGTTTGAATGTTAACGCTTTTGTTAGTATTTTGTAGTCTGTATTTAGTAAGGGGATAGACCTATAATTTAATTATTTACTTAAGTTTTGTCTGTATCAGGTTTAGGTATTAATGTTATGTAGGATTGATTGAAACTGTCTGGTAATGTCCTTTTCTCGGACGCCTCTTGTAAGACCCTGAGTAGGAGTGGACTCAACACGTGGAAAATATGGAGTATAATTCAGAGGTCAGGTCATCAGGGCCCGGACTCTGACCTTTAAAGAGAGAATTTAGAGCGTTGGTAAGAGTCTTAATGTAAACTGTCAACTAAGGGTCCGACTGTCTTGCTCGTTCAAGCATTTGGTGAAGGTCTCGTAGACAAATAAGACGAAACAAAAGATGGTCGTGGATATATATGACTTTTTTGTTGTTGTTGATCAATATTACAATGACTCGCAGGTCATTTCAAGCATCACTCATGACAATCGGCAACAGTGACAAAAGTTTACACATGTATAAATGTAACATTCAAATGTTGATATGAAGAGATCGATTGACAACTACTTGTACTGTCTTGTTCTGTGAACGTTGTGGTATTCAGAGGTTTAATTTTCGTTGTATTTTAACTTTCGTGAATGTAAATTCTGTCTAACCGGGCTGATGTACCGTGAGCACGTGTCGTGTCTGTAAATGTTGTCTCCTTACCCTCAGGGTATATTGTGTCTGTAAGTGTCTCTGAGGGCGTGCTCGTCTAGGACTTGTTGTAAAGTGTCATTGGCTTTTCTTGTTTGTTATCCCCTGTGATGCATCTAGTGGGTTTAGATTACAGTTGAAATCTCCCCCATTATTATTTTGTGTCGTTCATATTGTTGGCTTAATGTAGTTTGGAGGTTTTCGTAAAATGTATTTCGTTCTGGTTTTAGTTGAGGGGGCATGTATGTTTACTAGTGTGTGTGTGTATCTTCTGGGCTGTCTTCGGTTTTTATTTGTATCATTTGTATTCTACCTTGGTTATCTCTATCTGCGTGCGTTACTTCCCACTTATCTGATGTTTATAGCTTATGTTGCAACAGTTCTGCGCTAGTCTGAACGATTGTCGGTGGTTCTTTCCCAGTCAGCAGAATTAACACAGTTATTAGAATTAAGGTGCCCTTGTATCTTTTTCCACACCGCTTGCTCTTTTGCAGTTCAACATAAATCAGTTTCATAGGTAGACGACGAGTCGAGATGCGGACCACATCGCAAATCCATCTCAGCTGTACAGCACATATCATGTAACGGTGAGTAGGTAAAAATGTATAATATAAATATATAATGTATCAATTTATAAATTGGAGAATTAGTCGGGGTAATTCATAAATCTACTGAGTGTCTTACTCTTTTGTCTTCTTATTGTCTACTTTAGTATTTGTATAACGTAATAAAATACGAAAATAAAATCATTTCGGCGCAAAGATTTCATATTTGTTTTTCTGTTAGTGCTGTTAGCAAGTTATCCTCTAATACCGTGATAAAGGTCAATGTTTTGTAACTATGTCTTGTTTACTTAGTGTGATACCGTTACCATCTGTGCATATATACAATATACCACAACTATGAAAGCTGTAACAATATTTTAGATTGGTTAAAAATAACTTTACAATTGTTTGTATCTTCTGTTTTAACTTTCGGCGAGCGAAATAGCTCAGAGAGCGTTAGACTGAAGATCTGAGGGTCCCGTGTTCAATCCCGCGTTTCGACAAATCCGGCGGCTTGTCTTTTTTTTGGTGCAAGCGCTGCTATTGTCTGTGATATTCTGGTGCTCCATGGATGTGGTTTTTTACTGACGTAGCAGTTTAGAGGTTGTTGTAATTGTTGTTGTTGTACTTTTTGTTGTTGTTTTTTTTTCCTTATTTTTTTCTTTTAATTACAGCAAGAATAACAGTTGGAGTCCAACAGATAGAAAATTAACTTTAAAAATAAAATTTATCAAAATGAAAAAAAAATAAAAAAATTACAAGTCACCGGATTTGCTGAAACGCGGGATTGAACCATGGACCTTTAGCTCTTCAATCTAACGCTCTCTGAGCTATTTTGGCCGCTGAAAGTTAAAACCGAAGATACAAACAGATTTTCAGTTATTTTTAGCCACTTTAAAATGTTGTTACAGGTTTCCTAGTTGCGGTATATTACATATATATGCACAGCTGGTAACGGTATCACACTAGGTAAACAAGACATAGTTACAATATGTTGACTTTTATCACGGTATTAAAAGATAACTTGCTAAGAGCACTAACAAAAAAAAAGACAAATATATGAAATATTTGCGTCGAAATGCTTTTATTTTCGTATTTTATTACTTTATGCAAATAGTAGAGTAGACAATAAGAAGACTACTAAAAAAAAGAAGAAAAAAAAGAGAAAGATACTCAGTAGATTCATAAATTAGCCCGACTAATCCTCCCCTACGTAAATATGATTGTAGTTGTCGATTATATTTTTGAAGTAGAGAGGTTGAACAAGAAAATTAATTGGGATCTCCCTTACAAATAGGTTGTTTTTTTTTCTTTCGTTTTACCAGTACGCCAAACTGCGGATGTTGCGTTTCTACTATTAAGGCCTAGGTAAATTTTATAGATAGAGCCGACCTACTCCCCGGTACATGATATGTGGTGTACAGCCGAGATGGATTGGTTATGTGGTCCGCAAGTCGACTCGTCGTCTACCTTCGACACTGCTTTATGTTGAACTGTAAAATGGTAAAAGAGCATGTGGTGGGGAAAATGATAGAAGGGTACATTAGTTCTAATAACAGTTTTAATCCTGATGACTGGGAAAGAACCACCGCCAATCGTTCAGATTAGCGAAGAACTGTTGCAGCATTTACTACAGACATTAGATAAGTGGAAAGTAAAGTACACACATAGAGATAACCAAGGTATAATACGAATAATAAAAATAAAAACCAAAGACAACCTAGAAGATACACACACACAAGTAATAATACATGCCCCTCCAACTAAAAGCAGAACGAAATACATTTTACGAAAACCTCCAAACCACATTAAGCCAACAATATAAACGACACAAAATGATAATGGAGGGAGATTTCAACTGTAATCTAAACCAACTAGATGCATCACAGGGGAACAACAACAAAGAAAGCAATGACACTTTACAACACATCCTAGAGAAGCATGTCCTCAGAGACACTTAGAGACACAAATACCCCGAGGGCAAGGAGACAACATTTACAGACACAACACGTGCTCATGGTACATCAGCCAGGTTAGGCATAATTTACATTCACGAAAGTTACAAGACAACGAAAATTAAACCTCTAAATACTACAACGTTCACATACCACAAGGCAGTACAAGTAGTTGTCAATGAAACACACACAAACAAAAAGCCCACTGAATGTCTACACTGAAAATCTAATAACTCTTTATTATGAAATGACAACCTTATTAAACAAATAACTATTTCAATAACAGATAATACAAAAACGACCACAACCGAAAATCTAGGGGAATATTTGGATTTACTAAAAGGAACAATTAAAGTTACAACACAAATGATATCCAAAATAATACACAAACAAACAAGGAAAAACAAATGTATCATAGAAAACGCAATGCGGCTAACAGAACTTTCGGATAAAAATGCCACATAAATTCCTTTACTACAAGAAGAACTAGATAAACTGGAAAACCATAGGCTACAAGGGGCACAAATAAGGCACAAATTAAACCAAGCAACACAAGAAATACCCAACAAACAATATCTATCAGTCGTACACAATATACAACGCAGTAGACAGATAGTGAACCTGAGAAAACAATCCCCCCAACATCAACAAATATAGAGGATAACCAACTGATAACGAAGGAAGAGGTAACTGCAGCGGTAAAGACATTGAGAAGAGGGAAGGTAACCAGTGTGGACAATATACCAGCAGAGCTCTTACAGGCAGGTGGAGAGGTAGTGGTGGAAGGCCTGACACACATCTACCACAAAATATGGGTGACAGAAAAATGGCCAGACTTATGGACGAAATCAATGGTTATACCGCTACATAAGTCTGGAAACCTAAAGCTTTGCCAAAAAGACAGAACAATAAGCCTCATTAGCCACCCTAGCAAGGTCATGCTTAGATTAATCCTCGACCGATTGAAACTTTAAGCAGAGAACCTCATTGCCGAGGGCAGCAGGGTTCAGACACGAAGAAGCACTACAGAACATATATTTAATTTAAGGCTGCTAAGCGAGAAATATCTAGACCAGCAGCAAACACTGTATCATGTTTTTGTGAATTTTAAGCGGGCGTTTCATAGGGTATGGCATAAAGCGCTATGGGCAACCATGAGGATGTATAATATCAACGGAAATATTATAACGGTCCTTGAACACCTGTATGACAAGACGTCCAGTGCAGTTCTTGTGAATGGGAGGCGAGGGGGCTGGTTTCGCACATAGGTTGGTGTGAGAGAGGGGTGTACACTCTCTCCAACTCTTTTCAATATAGTCCTTGCGGAAATTATGAGTGAGGCACTTGGAGGTCACGATGGTACTGTCAAGATAGGGGGTCGCAGATTATATCGATGGATTGCCGGGTTCAGAAGCAGATCTCCAGGAATGTGTTAGAAGACTAGCTGAAACAGGTCTTGAATATGGTATAAAGATACGCCAATGGCTTTAACAGAAGGATAATAGCTAACGGTCAGGAACTCGAAGTGGTTGACCGTTTTAAATATCTTGGATCGCTTGTCAGTGATGAAGGTTCAAAATAGACGGTATTGGCCAGAATATCACAGACAATAGCGGCGCTTGCACCAAAAAAAAAGACAAGCCGCCGGATTTGTCGAAACGCGGGATTGAACACGGGCCCCTCAAATCTTCAGTCTAACGCTCTCTGAGCTATTTCGCTCGCTGAAAGTTAAAACAGAAAATACAAACAATTGTAAAGTTATTTTTAACCAATCTAAAATATTGTTACAGCTTTCATAGTTGTGGTATATTGTATATATGCACAGATGGTAACGGTATCACACTAAGTAAACAAGACATAGTTACAATACATTGACCTTTATGACGCTATTAGAGGATAACTTGCTAACAGCACTAACAGAAAAACAAATATGAAATCTTTGCGCCGAAATGATTTTATTTTCGTTTTTTATTACGTTATACAAATACTAAAGTAGACAATAAGAAGACTACTAAACAAAAGAGTAAGACACTCAGTAGATTTATGAATTACCCCGACTAATTCTCCAATTAAAAATTGATACCTTAAATATTTATATTATAAATTTTTACCTACTCACCATTACATGATATGTGCTGTACAGCTGAGATGGATTGGTGATGTGGTCCGCATCTCGACTCGTCGTCTACCCATGAAACTGATTTATGTTGAACTGCAAAAGAGCAAGCGGTGTGGAAAAAGATACAAGGGCACCTTAATTCTAATAACTGTGTTAATTCTGCTGACTGGGAAAGAACCACCGACAATCGTTCGGATTAGCGCAGAACTGTTGCAACATAAGCTACAAACATCAGATAAGTGGGAAGTAACGCACGCACATAGAGATAACCAAGGTAGAATACAAATGATACAAATATAAACCAAAGACAACCCAGAAGATACACACACACACTAGTAAACATACATGCCCCCTCAACTAAAACCAGAACGAAATACATTTTACGAAAACCTTCAAACTACATTAAGCCAACAATATGAACGACACAAATTAATAATGGGGGAGATTTCAACTGTAATCTAAATCCACTAGATGCATCACAGGGGATAACAAACAAGAAAAGTCAGTGACACTTTACAACAAGTCCTAGACGAGCACGCCCTCAGAGACACTTACAGACACAATATACCCTGAGGGTAAGGAGACAACATTTACAGACACGACACGTGCTCACGGTACATCAGCCCGGTTAGACAGAATTTACATTCACGAAAGTTAAAATACAACGAAAATTAAACCTCTGAATACCACAACGTTCACAGACCACAAGACAGTACAAGTAGTTGTCAATCGACCATTTGAATGTTACATTTATACATGTGTATACTTTTGTCGCTGTTGCCGATTGTCATAAGTGATGCTTGAAATGACCTGCGAGTCATTGTGATATTGATCAACAACAACATAAAAGTCGTATATATCCACGACCATCTTTTGTTTCGTCTTATTTGTCTACGAGATCTTCACCAAATGCTTGAACGAGCAAGACAGTCGGACCCTTAGTTGACAGTTTACATTAAGACTCTTACCAACGCTCTAAATTCTCTCTATAAAGGTCAGAGTCCGGGCGCTGATGACCTGACCTCTGAATTATACTCCATTTTCCACGTGTTGAGTCCACTCCTACTCAGGGTTTTACAAGAAGCGTCCGAGTAAAAGGCATTACCAGACAGTTTCAATCAATCCTACATAACATTAATACCTAAACCTGATACAGACAAAACTTGAGTAAATAATTAAATTATAGGCCTATCCCCTTACTAAATACAGACTACAAAATACTAACAAAAGCGTTAACATTCAAACTAACACCCTTTATGAAACACCTAGTCCATGAAGACTAGTCATGTAGTGTATAGAATGGAAGTATCAGTAAACATGCCGATTTTTTAAGGGACACTATCCAATACACACATGAAAAAAGACACACATTCAGCGATACTATCGATAGCCCACGATAAAGCCTTTGACAGGGTCTCACATTAATACCTGCACAAAACACTAAAAGAAAACAACATGGGAGAATATTTTATAAATTTGTTAAAAGTAATATATAACAAACCAGAGAGTAAACTCATAATAAATCACACACTTACAGACACAATACAAAAAAACTAGATCGGTAAGACAGGGCTGCCCTTATCCCCGTTACTATATAGGAACAACAAGTCTTTTGAAATTAAATTGCTGTTGTTAGTAATAAACATTTTTATTACATAAAGAAAATGTTCTGTTGTTTTTGTTGATGTCTGTGTTTTGTCGTATCCACCATTACAAAAACTCCTTTGACTGGTGTATGAAAAAAGACACCCAATCTTGTTTGAATGAAACATATTGCGTCATACCTATATTTGTCAATGATACCTCAAACTGAGTCAGGCTACGCACATCTAAAACAACCAAAAATACACACAATTTTGAAAATATGTAATCAATAACTTCCGCGGCGCGAAGCTACGCCTATTAATTATAAAATCGATAACTACGACTTTTGTCGCTGTTGACGATTGTTATAAGCGATGCTTGAAATGACTGGCGAGTCATTGTGATATTGATCCAAAAATAAAAGCTGTATATATCCATCATCTTTTTGTTTCGTCTTATTTGTCTACTTGTTTATATATTGTAAATACGCAGACTAGAACAACAACAACAACAACAACAACAACAATTAATACTTAGCAAACCCCTACTAATTATAAAAGTCGATAATTTTGCATCGGGAAATTGTCGATTACGTATCTGGGATCATGGTCAATCTGATCCCTGTGTGGACCCCAACCCTTTGCCATGAAAAACAAGGGATCTACCAACACGCTATAGGAGCCCCATTTAGTCGTGGCATACTATTGGATGCTACTCGCAAAGCCCTGTTAAGGGCTTGGTAGCAGGAGATTGAGAACGAACATCAGATTAAGAAGATAAAGAAAAAGAAAGAAGAAAAGGAGAAGAAAAAATAAAAGAAGAAGAAGAAGAAATATATTGTAAATACGCTAGGACAACAACAGCAACAACAAATCAATAATTAGCTACCCTTATTAATTATAAAAGTCGATAACTTCGCTCCGCGAAGTTGTATATTACGTATCTGGGGAAGACGCGGGCTGGAATCAAGGTCACGCCGCCGTCTGGGAGGATCATATGATATTACATAAGCTCCACCAGCGGGAGGATCATAGGACATTTAAAGAGCAAAAACGCTCCATTTTAATAGTTGATTGGTGCCTTATATACTACTAACGTGGATACATCACAGTTCTCGCCGCTTGCGTCTTATCGGCTACATCAAAGTCAGACGTCGGGACCGAAGTGATGTCAATAGTACTAAGAGTGTGTGTGGCACGTAATGTTTTGACTGACCATCGTCTCGTTATCACCAAGTTGATTCTAAAAGTTCAATCCAAGAGGTGTCCCCAGGGGACAAAAACAACAGGGAGACTACATCTTGAGAAGCTGAAGTGGGAACCTACTAGAAACAGTTTTGCTGCTGAGCAAGAAACCAGACTGGGTGAGATTCAGCTGGAAACTTCAGCATCGATCAAAACAGGGGGTGACCCACTCTTAGGGAAGCTATTTACTTTACGGGGCTAAAACGCATTGGTCCTTCCACAAGAAAGCACAAAGACTGGTTCGACGAAAATGATGGCGAAATTAAGATTTTTCTCGACGCAAAGCGTCAAGCGCACAAGTCTCTTCAAAATGACACATCGTCCTTGTCCAGGAAAATGGCCTTTACTAGCGCTCAAAGAACAGTTCAAAAGAGGGAGTTGCAATACTCCTGGCTAAGTAGACGGGCAGACGAGATCGAGACGTTTGCTGTGCGCATGACCTCAAACGGTACTTCGCGGTGCTGAAATCACTATATGGTCTTCAGCCTTCTAGCAACTGTTCAGTTCGCAACACAGATGTATTGCTAATAACAGAGAAAGCTTAGATCCTCGATAGATGGGCAGAACATGTCTGCAACATTTTTACAGTTCATTATCCATAAATGAAGCGGCCATCCAACGCATGCCCCAGGTCGAAATGAATACGGCCATGGATGATATCATAACTGAGGATGCAGTAGGCAAAGCCATCCAATCTCTTTCTCCTGGAAAAACCTCTGGAGCTGACGCAATACTAGCAAAGGTGTATAAAGCAGCAGAAACATGTCTCACCAAAAGGCTCACTGAACGTTTCTGCTCCATGTGGGCCACACGAGTAGTCCCACAGGAAATGAAGGATTCGTCGATAGTGCATATCTACAAGAGAAAAGGCAATCGTCAGGAGTGTGACAATCACCGAAGAATTTCACTGCTATCTACTGCCGGAAAGATCTTTGCGCGCGTGATGCTCAACCGCCTGAACAAACATCTTGAGCTAGACCATCACCTCCCGGAAAGTCAGCTGGTCGAGGTACTTGAGCTAAGCCATCACCTCCAGGAACGTCAGTGTGGATTAAGAGTTGGTCGAGGAACTGGACATGGTATTTGCAGCGCGTCAAGGTACAGGACAAATGTCGAAAACATAACCACGAGCTCTATATTACGTTCATTGACGACTCACGTCTGGTGAGGCAAAATATACTGATATGTTAGTCAGGGTCAGACAAAACATGCTTGCCAAGACCTTCACCTCGGCTTCCTAGTAGTCCTCCCTGGAACGGACTGTTTTCATGCCAGCCTGGATAACGGGGTGAGAGATCGATGTGACCCCGTAGTAGTGAGTGACACGCAGATGAAGCCAAGCATAGCACAACCGCCTGGAAGACTCCAGTCCACCTTCGGCATGTGAGGAAAGCTACTGCAAGCCACACCAAACGTCCTTTTCCGGCCACACAAAAGAGTAACTTACTCATTGTGGGCATTCGGAAACAACAACAACCTCACAAAGGCTTTTGATACAGTCAGCAGAGGTGGGTTATGACAGATCACGTCTACATTCGGCTGTCCTAACAAATCGGTAACTATGGTGAAACAACTTCACGAGAGCATGCGTGCACGTGTATTTGACAGCGGCGAGACCTCTCCACAATTCGAGGTCAACAATGGTGGGAAATAGGGATGTGTACTTGCTCCGACACTGTTCAGTATGATGTTTTAAGTATTTGACGGACGCCTTCCAGAATACCAAGTATGGCATAACAATAAAGTACCGCATGGATTATGGTCTATTCAATCTACGCAGACTGAAGGTGAAGACGAAGGTGATGCGCGACACGCTATGCGAATTCTTGTTTGCAGATGACTGTGTTCCGAACAGTAACTCAATGGAAAATGCAGGAGCGTATGTACCGGTTCTCTATTGCTTGTGACAGCTTTGGCTTGACATATAACACAAAGAAAACTGAAGTCATGTATAAACCGGCACCAGGCACATCGTGTAAACAGCCAGTGGTTACAGTGAAGGGACAGAAATTACAAGCGGTTGAAAAATTATTCTACCTCGGAAGCACCCTGTCAAGATCAGTTGACTTTTGTTGATGAGCTGACTAATAGAATAACAAAGGCCAGCTCAGCTTTTTGTCTAATGAGCTCAACAGTATGGGAACGTCAAGGAATTAGCATAATGACTAAGCTGAAGGTCAACCGTGCCGCCATTGTCCCAGTCCTGCTCTATGCGTGTGAGAGCTGGACTATCTTCGCTGGTGATTCCAAGAGGCTAAACCATTTTCACATAAACTGTCTGAGACATATTGCATAAACGCTGGCAGGACCATATCATAGATACTGAAGTGCTGTCTAGAGCCAACATGCGAAGTATTCATGCACGTCTGTAAAAATCTCAATTGAGATGGGCTGGCCATCTTGCCCGAATGTCAGACGAAAGGTTTCCAAAGAGGCTCCTTTACAGCGAACTGAGTGAAGGAGAACGATCACAAGGTCGTCCTAAAAAGCATTTCAAGGACAGTCTGAAAGATCCCCTTAAGTGTTGTCAAATATACATTAAAATCTGGGAAAACCTGGCTCCCAATCGCTTAACATGGAAGAGCACGGTCACAGAAGGCATTGACCTCAGCGAGGAACTCCGTATCTAGACAACTCAGGATAGTCGTGCAATCAGGAAGTCAAGAGCAGAGAAAGTTTCAGAAACGACTGCTGATTAGGTTTGCCAGTCGTGGCATAGATCTTTACAGGCTCGAATTTGCTTGATCAGTCACGAGTCCACACACATACTCAAGGTTGCATTATGACACGTGATGATGTTGGTGTCCTCATCGACGACTAAGGATGAATTGTTATTATTATGTTGTTATTGTTCGTCACGCTTGCACTCGACTGATGCTTTAACAAGACACCAATAGATGTAATCATAATAAGATGGTTATTTCATGTAGAAATTGGTATCCTGGACATGCTGACAAAACCCCAGAAATGGTCAAGAACGTATGAACTGCAGGTTAATAGTTTTTTTCTGAAGGTTCTCTGGGCAGTTTGGCGTCTCAAGGCTATACAAAAGGATTGGAGCATAGCTATCATAATCCTATTTTTCAAAAAAGAGTGTCAGCCGACAGTGAGAAAACCATAGACGAATATCTGTCCCTAATTTTCTAATGTCTATTCTAGGATACTGCAGCAGAGACTAAGACGTCTGACTGAACGACAGATGCGCGAGGCTCAATGTGGTTTAAGAGTAGCCTAAGTACACAAGATCTTATCTTCACACTCATACAAGTGAACAAGTTCTTCAATTTGATGCATGTCTATTCCTTTGAATTAAAAAAGGTAATCGGTAAGGTTTCCTGGTGCAGGCTCTGTGAACTCATGGAAAGGAAGACATTTCCAGCAGTCTTGCTCCACTCATACACAGTCAGTATCTATTATAAGATCTGCAGAAACTAAATTAGGACAAGAGCCTAATCGTCAGAAGTGTTCAAGACCACCAGGGCTGTAGATATGAGAGAGCTGGAAAGATGGCGTGCTTTAGACCATTATGGATGCCATCAGGCCACTTATTTGACTCGAATTCCTATTAGTCGGCCACTTACAGTTGTGTCTACCGTTACGTGTTGTGGTTTTCCAGTTGGATTAATTGGTTCGTTCATTAGGTGTTGTTCTTCCTTCGATTATCCTGACGAAGTCATCGGCTATTTTAAATAGGATTTCGGCTAACCTGTGTCGTACTTTCACAGTCTAGTGCACACGGCTGAGATTTACAAGATTCTCGTCCTTCGCCATGTTTGCTGTTAGTGCCGGTTTTGGTGTGGCTAGAAAATTACAGATTGACCAATAAAGGACTTACACATTGCCCTGGGTAGATTAAGCCATGCCCAGTTAGCAGCATGCCCATGACACATCGCTCACAAGCTGAGTGATGCCTTTAATACTCCCGGCCCACGTCCCAAGGAAGTGGAGTACTCGGTTCCCTCAATGAGTCGCAAGGACTTGGGTCGACACACTTATCATGAAACCACATGGTGTCAGATTTATCTACGAGAATTGCAGCTTGGATAGTGTTTTTTGTGCTGCAGCATGTGCCATGCTAGTGGTAGATCAACGTAATGGACCACTGATGTCTAAGCGAACATTATTATTATTAGCGGAGTAAGACAATATCAGTTGAGCCGCGTAGCGCAGTGGCTAGCGCACTGGCTTCGCATCTGAGTGGTCCTGGGTTCATTCCCCAGTTGAGGCGGTAATGTTTTTTTCAGATCGCAATGGCTCCCGGGTCGACCCAGCCTTAAATGGGTACCGGTTCAGTCCGGGAAGTAAAAGCGGCGAGGGAGAAGAGATGGCTACCGCCCTCATATAGCCGAGCCTTTGAAATGTGAGATCGCTAACACCTCACACTCCTACGGCAGTAATGATATGGGATACTTTACTTTACTTTACTAAGACAATATCATCAAATCACGTTAGAAGAGAACTAAAAAGTATTCAGTGAGGTACTGGAAGATGAGATCAGTTCACATCACAGAGATGGCGAATGCCGATGAAGTGGCCCTGATTTTCAAAACAGGCAAATCTCCAGACCTGTCATCAAATCTAGACAGATAAGCTGGAGAAGAGATGCAGTTCAAAAAACCAAAATCCACGACAGTCTCGAAAGTGGCGAAGAGACATTACAATACGATGGTATGCTGGGTGAACATCCCATGGAAAAGGTAAAGCAGTTTAACAATACTTTGAAGATTGATAGACTAGAAGTTTGGTAATATCTGGAGAATGTAAGCACATCGACTGTCGCTGCAGTCATGGGAAGCAAAGAGCCAAAGATGCAGATCTTCCCCGGGTGGCAAAAAAGTAAGCTGGTGTGACAATATGCGACAGTATATAGAAGACCAATAACTAGACTGGAACCAGACCAAGAAAAAGTCAGTGGATATAATAGTTTGACACTCTTTGTACCAAACCTCTACATCCCAGGGTAGAAGAACAGAGACTAAGTCAGTAAGTTAATAATTACTTTCAGCAGATGTATTGTCTATCCGTAGTTGATTGCTACGTGTAGCTATTTTGCACGAGTAAGGGATGTTTGAATATGAGAATAAACTGTCATTGTTGTCTAAAAACTATAGCAAAGCTTGAAAGTGAAGGTAATTGTTCCATTCGAACATTTTCAGAAAGCCTTTGAGGTTTAGACGGGAAGATAGTTGATCCATTCGAACATTTTCAAATACAATAGTCTGGCTTGAATTCAGTAGAGGTAGATTCTCGTCTGCCCATTTTTGTGACGTGTCAAAAGATTAATAGCTTGTTCAAACATTGTGTGTCTTCAAGTAGGAGAAAGTGTTTTATTGGCTTTACAAATTGCAATCGTTCCTGGTCTCAGTATCGAACATGTAGGCCATATAACATGATTATCAGTTATATAGATGTCGGACGTTAACTAGATACAACTATCACCAGTGTATAGTATATTGTAAGATAACATCTTTTGGAATATATTAAGAGATATAGCAATGTATATTCAGCTCTCTATATTTATATATCTGCATTTTGTTGATAAGTAAGAACAATATTCACATTAATATTTAAGTGCAACAGTTAATATGAATGTTTTCTGATTTATGTGGTCTAAGTGTTTTTGCATTTAAGAAAATTAATGATATCTACCGGAAACATAATTATACATTTGCAGACATTGTTTTTTTTTGGTTAGCACGATTTAGTGAAATTTATGTACAATGAGTTTACACTCAAAAATGTTCCAAAACAATGGAGAACAATCGGATATAACAAGAAAAGTTAGCTATGGCCAGAAACATGAACAGCAACACCAGAACGGCGCTTCTCTTGTCGATTCAACTATAAGAAAAAGAAGTCAACACGGGCGAAGTCCGGAAAGGATCAGGAGGATTAGTCAGTATTCCAAAGAAATCATCAACACGGTAGGTATTTTTTTCTACCATTTTCATGATTCAGGGTTGCCGTTTTATTGTCATGTAGCCGATACTCTTCAATGAAAGAGCGGAAGTGTAAGGGTTGTTGATAAAGTTCAATCAAACATGTGTTACACACCATTTTAGTTAGATAATTACACTTGCTTTCATCGGGACGATGCTCCTCGTGTTCGTACAAATTGTAGCCTTTAGTTTATTTCAGCCAATCTTAGAGAAGGTAAACTCTGACTCTAAACCCGGGTAGACGAAGCTCGTTAGCCTGTTCAGGCAGTTCGCCTAGGAGAAGAGGAACTCTGATTTTAAATCCACAAGTTCTCAGAGAGTGCTGGCTAGTCTTGGAACGATGAGAGTATCATCGGATGTGTCGAGTAACTAGCATCTGTGGACAACGACTCCACTGCCTTGTGGAAATCCCTGAAGAGGGTAGGCTACTGGAATAGACCCAGATAGAAGATTCGCAGTGGTAGCACCTAAGGGGCATGGTTTCAAAATAACGAACTCAATCCAGCATCTCCTGCAGCTGAGGTGGGGCCAAATTGTCATGCTTTGGATTACATCAGCGAGGCCGAGAGGAGGATCCTGCAGTTTGGGCAGGCCGAGGTCTTAATATTCAGCACACAGGATTGTGCCCTGAGAGGCTACTCACAGGGTGCCACGCGCATGGTCTGCAAGATTGAGATGCATATTAATGAGTTTATTTTAAGTGCCATCTAAATCGAAGGTCGACTGCACCTTCAACGTTATATTTCTCTTGGCTTTTCCTTGTCCATCTTTTGATGTTAACTTTCCACCTGTACCGCTGTTTACATCTTGTACATTTGTCCTCCACATGTCTTATCAGTTATGTCTTCAGCAAGGTGTTTTGTGTTTCAATAGGACAAATACACCTTAACTGATTTTGATCACGTTTAATTCTCTTTTGCGCTCTCAATGTCTCAAATTCCTCCATATTTTTGTTTTCTCTTTCTACAAGATTCGCCTCATTCTTAAGAATATCCAGATTTCAAAGACCTCAGTTCATTTCTTCATCCGTCTGTCCATGTTTCTACGCCACACAGTAAATGAGTGTATATAAATCACATGACCACTTCCATTTGTAATGCGGAAGTCTTAATGTCAGGACATGCCCCAATCGACGAAAACAGCTTTGATCATCCATGTTTTTTTCATGACTCACATTTTGCAGCTTTCATACTCCGTTAATATATTTCAAAGATACTCCCTAGCCGTTCTTCCCTGTTCCAGTCTGTTATCCAGGTTCACTACGCGAGGTATAGAAGAATCTTGGCAGCTCTGATTGACCCTGACGCTAGCAGGCAGCATTGGGCCGTTGCCAGCCGCAGCTCATGCACTGCTCAGCATCTTGATCTCGAAATGGTCGATGTGAATAAACGTGAACAAGTGCACGCGTAGGGACAATCAACAAGCTATGGGAACTATTAATAAACACATCCTTCATCTTTTCATGAAAGATACTGTGTACCTATTCGCTCTGTGGTGAAATGGTCAAGCCGTTTGCCTTCTGTTCGGTCGGGGTTCGAATTCGAGCTTCGACGATCGGTTCATGATGACAATTTTTCCAGAGATCCCTAGGTTCACCGCTGGAGCTACGGAGTTCGTGCTTTGTGTAATGCTCTCAGCAGGCGGGGATATTGTCTTGCGGAGAGAGACGGAGTCATACGGGGAAACCCGCACGATAAAGTCGAGCACTCGCCTTTAACCTTTATCCCTCGCTTTTAACCCTCGCCTTTAACCTTAGCCCTCGCCTTTAACCTCGCTTACCTGGAGTGCAGTGACGTCAATTCATAATAGAACAGATTTTGCTGATTTGTTTTCTGCATACTTTTGTCAACTGTGCTTTTCTTATTGTTGTTTTTTTATTAGGGACACACCCACTACAGCAACCAACATGAAAAAGAAGACAAACTTCGACGAATTAGTCAGTACTCCAAGACATCAGACGGAGGCGATGTATCAGAGAGACAAAGAAAGATCAGTCATCACGGGTTAGTTCTAGGTCTTTGTACAATATTATCTTACTTTTTGAGGAATAACGGGATAAGAGAACACCAAACAAAGTACAAGAGAACGAAATCTTCTTTTTAACGTACCATGACTAAGGGTTTTGGCTGCCAATTTTTTCTGCTTAATAATCAATCTTGCTTTTTACTTAAAAAAATACATTTCAAGTATCTTTTTTTCCGTGTTCACTTCAGTAATTATATATTTCTGTCTGGTAATCTTAACTTAACTTATCGTCTTTATACTGGTTTAGAAGACCCTGCAGAGTCTGTATAAAACCAGAAATCTTTCTATTTGGTTTTACCCTACCACACTGAAAATGACATTTCTGCTATTGGATTCTTGTCATCTTAGTTGAATGCTATGCATGTTTAAAACTGTTGGATATTCTCCAAACAAGTAGTTTTTAAATTCATACATTTTACCAGACGCTAAATTTAATTAATTAAGTATATTAAAAATAATTGTAAATAAACCAACAAAAGTGAACATTTTGCAAATTTGTGTTTGTCTGTGGCAACATACGGCTGCGAAACATTAGCAGTTACTCAAACCTCATGAAAGATAAATTAAACCTTTCAGTCGAAAAGTTATAGAATGGTCATTGGAATACGATGGACCGAAAAAAGAAGAATTCAGACATTTGACAGGAGAACTTTTTCATAAATTCCTCAATGAACAGAACATTGAAATACTTAGCGACATCAACAGACACAACAGTCTTGAGAGAGCGGTATTGGAAGGTATGGTACCTGCAAACAAGACAGAAGCAGACCAAACAGACGATAGCAACAAGCTGTTAAGGAATGCTTGGGCACGACTATGGAGCAGGCTGGAGATCTGACATCGAGTTTCTTTCAGACGGGCTGTCATTGGATCGACGTTCTGCAAAGGATATGCTACACGATGATGTATATAATAATGAAAAGCATATAGTGTTACTGTCAAATATGGACATATATTAAAACAAGTCAAAGGTACTTGACTTTCACTGAAACTAAGAAATAAACAAGTGAATAGCTCAGGAAAAAACTGCTTCCCTGAAATGGAAAGCTATTTCATACAACACATCTTTGCCAGTACTAGATTTATAGTGTGTATAAGTTACATTACATATAAAGTTATAAGATTCGGATGTGGTGGCCCTGAAAACAGACTGTACCTATGTAGTCTGGTTGAGAGAATAGGGATCGATGGGAAAAGGCACACCTGGTCCCAAAATTGTCATGCTGAAACCTAATAGGCGGAAAGGCGCAAATATCACAACCTCGCTGTAAACTATAACACAATGTCATATAATTCTTTTAAGGGTGAGTGCCGAAAAAGAAGAAGACATTTAGAACGACAATAATAAACATATGACGATCAATCAAAGCCACACAGAAGTGGCTTTACATAAGAATGTTAATAATATCAAGGACTACTTTATGGATGTGAATACGCCGAGGATGTCAATGCACAAAGGAAGCTAGCTATACACACTAGAGATAAAAAAAAACAATGATCGTTTTCTGTGATGTTACAAGAAAGATGGAGTAGAATGCTAAAATATGAAACATTTTTTAACAATGGAATAGAGGACAACTTAGTGAGAAGATGCTTGGTCAATTAATATTATGACAGAATTTATATACATCCACAGGAACAGAAAGTTGTGCAGTTCTAGACGCTTTGGCACATGATGTTGAGAAATAAACGCTACATTTAATAGCTGGCGGTTTTATTTTATTGTTTATTAACCGTCAAAGATTGTATGAACATTGCTTCGAGTCTACGACAATCGTATATAGAAGTCATATACTGATATCTTACTTTAAATCTTTAACAATAGAAAACAGTAATCATAGATGGATATGTTACTTTCAATCTTTACCAATGGAAAACAGGAATCATAGACTGATGTTTTACTTTCAATCTTTAACAATGGAAGACAGTAATCATAGACTGATGTTTTAATTTCAATGTTTATCAATGGAAGACAGTAATCATAGATGTACGCGTTAATTTCAATCTTTAACCATTTTACAAAATTGGTTAACATTCCACAGACCTAAATGTTATTTTCATTGCACAACAATTGCATATAATAGCCATAGAATTATATATTACGATGGAACACAAGATAGCTGTTTAGTGTGCTGGCTTCGCATCTGAGTGGTCCTGGGTTCATTCCCCAGTTAAAGCGGAAATGTATTTTCAGACCGCAATGGCTCCCGTGTCGACCCAGTCTTAAATGGGTACCCGGTTCAGTCATTGAAGTAAATGCTGACCCCAATGTGCTGTGGGCTACAAAATAATATGGGCCTAACACCATATTTCCTATGCGCCGCATGGCGTGACGGGATCTTTACTTTTTACACAAGACAAATGTCAGCATCATGCCCTCGTCGTTTACGTCGAGAAACGAGCTGTGGGTCAGCAGCCTTGCCAACGAGTTGAGATTCTTCTTCTTCTTCTTCTTCTGCGTACACAGTCAGACAGTAACCATTATTTTTTCGAAAAAAGCGGCGGTCATCCTGAGGCTCTCGCCACTGCCATAGAGCTTGTCTTGCAGTTCCACTGGTAATGGCCACATCTGCTCTCTCTGATCCTCGCATGTCGGGCAGTTCTGCAGCAGATGTTCAGTGGTCATTTTACCAGTACCGCACGGGCATTCGTCGGTACACCCTATCTTCAATTTGTTGAATAGGTGGTAAGAACTTGAAAAGATTACAAAACTGCAATCCATGACCGATAGAGGAGACTGCAGAGCCCAGCTGCAGTCAGAGAAACTCCGAAGACTGACGGACCATCCAATGTACCAGAGACTAAACAATTTGGGAAATGGGAAACTAAAGCGGAGAAACTTTGCAGAAAAAGCCAAAGCAAAGATGCACGAAGATCCCATAAACGCACTAACAACACCAAAACCCATCACTACTGTACGAAAACCTACCTGGATGCAGGATATATTTCCAGACTGAAAAAGAAAGGAGAGACACTACCCTAAGCTTCATAACGAAAAGCTACCCAAGCATGGACTGGACCCATGCATACACCGACGGTTCTGTAACAAACACTACACAGAACGGAGGGGCAGGAGCATTCCTGAACCTACCAAATGGCAGAAAAATAACACTGTCATTCGCTACTGGTAAGTACACAAGCAATTTCAGAGCGGAGGCAGAGGCACTGAGGGCGGCAGTGGAAGAAATGGTGACACACAGTGAAAATGAGAGCCATATAGTCCTGCTGACAGATGCTCTCGCCGTAGTCACAGCGCTAAAAAGCCAGAAAAACACTGAGCTTAATGACTTAAGAGCAGCACTCTGCAAACTGTGCCAGCAGTCCGCACCAAAAAGGGTAGTGGTACAGTGGGTCCCGTCACACTGCAACATCCAAGGCAACGAGGAGGCAGACAGACTGGCAAAAGAAGGTGCAAGACTACCACAAACAGATACCAGTATGACGTACGAAGAGTCAAAACGGCTTATCAAAGCCAGATACATGACCAAATGGGAAACCGAACATACCGGCTACACCAAAAACGACGCCTATTACCAGTTGAACCGAAGAGAGCAGGTAGTTGTCTTCAGACTTCGCACTGGCCACAACAGACTTTGGTTTTGAAGTTTGTTAACTTTATCGAAGTTCGCCTTCGCTGCTGTTGTCCATGCCGCAATGCCATACTCGAGAACTGGTCTCACTCTTCCAGTGTACAGTTTCTTTAGTATGCCTTCGTCTGCTCCCCAGCTTGTG